>CAXKVI010000003.1:47062600-47177600 GCA_964058755.1 Campiglossa producta | reverse complement strand
AGTCAAAAAGAGAGAAAAATTAAACATGAAAAATTAAGGTAGCAAAAATTCCAAAGAACGAAAATTTAGCCCAAACTTTGACTTAAAGATAAATTGCAAGAATTGTGGTAACGGGCTTTGGGTAAATTGTGGCAGGCGGGCAAGACTGTGGACACACATTGTTGTCCATTGCACCATACGAACTCCCTCATTCTCCCTTTGCCATAGAAATAATGCAGTTAAAAGTTTGCTTTGAATACCCGAAAATAAAGAGAATTTAACAAAAGCATTTCTCGTCGTTTGACAGAAGGCGTTGCATGTGGCATAGCGAGCAGCAAATAAACGAGAAATGATGAAAATATGTTTAAGGATTTTCAAGAATAATGCGGTTTGGGATTACTTGGAATAAGTGCAGACGATTTTTTCTTTTTTGAAATTTGTACTTAAAATGCTAAGAATTTCTTGTTGGCACACTCAATTGGATTGGTAGCACAAACAAAAAAAAAACACAAGGGAAATATCTGAATATTCAATGGAAATACCTGAATATTCATAGTTGCGGTCGTACAAATGACCACCTCAGAGCTTATGATACGAATATACTCGCACTAATCACTAAGTAGTCGGCGAAAAATATAGCTACCCACAAAAGCCAACCAACGAAGGAATATTCGGAGATCGCACTAATCACTAAGTAGTCGGCGAAAAATATAGCTACCCACAAAAGCCAACCAACGAAGGAATATTCGGAGATGATAAGAACAAACCTGTCGATGAAAACATTCCCAAAATTTTCCGAAAACAGTCCTTTCAGAAGTCCCAAAATGATAATGAAAACCATTCCGAAATTTTCCGAAAAAGTCACATAATGATAACGAGAACAATCACTGAATTATTTGAATGTTTCCAAATGCCAAAAGAAGAATACCTTGAAAGTCCCAAAATTATATTAAAACATTTCCGAAATTATCTGAACACAATCCCGAAAAAGCCCAAAACAGTTGCGAAATTATCACGAAAACCACTCCAAAATGATCCAAAAAGAGTCCGGCAAAATTCGATGATTAATTACAAAATACATATGTGAAATACGAAATGATCTAAAAACAGTCCCCAGAATTTTCCTAATTGACAACGAAATAGGCCTGAAATCGTCCCGGAAGGGAAAATTTTGACTATCATGAAAATCACTCCGAAACAAAACAGTTCCGATAATTTCCCTAATTGAAAACGAAATAGTTCCGAAATGGTCCCCAAAGAGTCCCAAAATGAACTCGAAAAATTTCCGAAATTGTCCTCCGTCAGAAGTCCCAAAATGATAACGAAAACCATCCCGAAATTGTTCGAAAAGGTCCCAAAATTAACCACGGCGTAAAAATCCCGAAGTAATATCGAAAACAATCCTGTATTTATCTGAACATAATCCCGAAAAAGTTCCAAAAGAGTTGCGAAATGATTACGAAAACCACTCCGAAATGATCCAAAATAGTCCGAAAATTTCCGTAATTGATAACGACATAGGTTCGAAATACTATCGAAAGAGTCTCAAAATGAACTCGGAAAATTGTCGAAATGGTCCCTACATGTGCGAAATGGTCACGAAACCCAGTCCAAAATGATCCAAAAACAGTTTTCCTAATTGATAACGAAATAGGTCCGAAATGGTCCCTAAAGGGTCCCAAAATGAACTAAAAAAATTCCCAAAATGGTCGCTACATGTCTCTGCCGTGGGTACACCTGCGCTTTACAAATTTACTACTCCAACTTTCTGCGAATATTCCTCTCACAATATGAATTCGTTTTTGAAGATTAACGAAGAACGTTCATACATTGATTCAAGAATGATTTCGGGAAGGATTTGCGAATACATTCGCTAACGCTAACGATGTGAATTTTTTTGCGCGTTATTGTTGCTGTTGTTGTTGTAACGAGATGTAGCCCTGCCTAAATGTGAGACAGGGTCACCCCGAGTGTATTGCTCTTGGCCGGGTCGATATAAGAAAACGGCCCGGGTGGTTTCGACACGACGGGTACAGCATAAGCACTGGTACCCTTCTCGTAGAACCGGCATTACAATAAACTAGCCGTGTAGGTCATTTAGGTCATTTAGCGTTGCCCAGGGTGCACCAACGGGGAGGCGACCTACTCTTACACCCCGCGCGTTACTGTTCGTGAATGTGAATTCAAAATAACACTCTTGTATGTTCATACGGACCAGGCTTTCACTTAATTTGCTACAATCAAAATTTTTATGGAATTTTTCGAAAAAGGAACTCAGTTAACCGAATTCATTGATTATGGCGTTAGAAGAACCGAGTAAAGAACGATTGCTTTCACTTGGGAAATCGAAGAGCTTCAAATATTGACTGCAAATGATAAAGAACAAGACGACTCTGCGTTAAACTCACAATCGTGGTCAAGTGTATGGCTTCCTTGTTGCACCCATTTTCACTTCTTAAACTTTGGCCTCCATGATTACACTCGCTTGTTACCAATGACAATGCAAAATTTTTCAAATTCCACATTTTTGGTGCAAATAACCACAAAAATAACAATAACGAACAACAGAAGTCAAAAGTCATTAGTGATATATTGTAAGACGATTTCAGAACATTTAGCAATTTGAACACATTTGCGGCGTTTTTAAGCTGCTGCTTATGCCTTGGATTTGCTGGAGAATTTAGCAAATCATTACAATTTCGAAGCAATTTTAAATCCAAAAGATTTAAATGAAAGCCGCTACAGCGAAAAACAAACCAATTGAAAAAACAGAGTGGAATTGAACCCAGCAGCCGGTTGAGCGGAGCAGCGATATTTGGCGCTGATGGCAGGTATGTGACAATTGTCATGCCTGCAGATAATTGCAATTTGATACCAACTCGAAAAAAGTTGAATAGGTTTTTGTGCGAAAAGAAATTTTTGGTCGCATTCAAATATTCCCCAAGAATACAAATAAAAATAAAATACGATCAATTGGCTGTTTCAAAAGTTCTTTTAGCTCATTTCTTGCAATTAATGAACCTGCTGCATGAACGAATGAACGGCCGGCCACCACGTTGCGCAGCGGCAAATGCGTAGAAACCCACTTAAGTTGACAATAAATCAACAAACGAAAAAAATTAAGTTTCGAATAAGAACACACAAAGAAAAAATGGGTTAAAGGGATGCACAAAAATCTCAAGCTATGTAGGAGCAACGACAGCAAATGCGGTAAAGGATTTTGGTAAAGCTTGCAATTACTGCAGCGCACAGTGGGATTAAAGGTGAAATGGAAGAAACATTTTACGTTTAACTCGCCTTAGGTTAGGGCTAGGTTTAAGTGGCTGCCTCAGAGGGACACTTAGGCCAGTTTTGAAAGGCCCGTTGTACTACCACCAACACTAGGAAAGTCAGTATTGGGACTAAGCCATATGGAAAATCCCCCAAACTAGTTGGAATTCTCCAGATAGCAGAATCCCGGGACAGCCATTAAGATGACCTGGTGAAGGCCAATAAGTCCTTTATATCCAGCTGCGCCATCTGGCGTAGGTTATCCAGGATGGGAACTCCCAAAACGAGCCTTCTCGCGCCGCTTAAAGCCGGGCAGTTGCAAATGAGGTGCTCCACCGTTTCCTCCTCCTCATTATCTTTGCAACTCCTACAGCATCGTCGGTAGGGCACATCTAGCCTTTCTGCGTGCTTACCAATAAGGCAGTGCCCAGTTATTAAACCTATTAATATTGAGATTTCTCTCCTTCTTAGGGCGTGAATGTGTCTAGATCTTTTATGATCCCCCTGGGGATTGTAGCCACCTTTCGCCGGCTTGACGGAGTACGTACTCCTTCACCATTAGCTTGCATGTAGCAAACGGTATTCCTAAGCGCTATTTATCCCGAAGAACCTGCTTGGTTCGTCGTCTGCCCTACTGTTTCCTTCAATGTCCCTGTGTCCCAGTCACCGATCCGTCCTTTCCAAGTCTTCCCTGCTGGGAATGTTTATTTTGAAGCATCTATCTCCGACGAGTGTCCCAACTGGACGTTTCTCTTAGACGCAGAGCCGATGCTTCTGCCGCCCGGTACGCTTCCACATCGATTGGCAAAAAGCCAAGGCTGTCCAGGAGAGCTTCGTTGGGTGTTTTCCTTAGCGCACCGCTTATACAGATCATGATGGATCTGTGAACTTTACCCAGCAGATTCAGATTAGTTTTCCATATAGCCCCCATTTTTTGCCAATGGCTTTTTTGCTTGTGCAATGTACGCCTTCCTCTGGGCTGTACTTTTATACACAGCTGATCAAAGTCAATTGTCTTATCATTTGTCATCTCCAGGGTTTGGCGTATAGTGAAAATCTGGTCGATGGTAGACTTACCAAGTCTGAAGCCACGCTAGGTAGAACCTTATATGCGATATTAAGAAGACTGATTCCGCGGTAGTTTGTACGGTTAGCGGGATCGCCTTTCTTGTGGATTGGGCAGAGCTGCTGCATGCTTTTTACCAGCTCTTCGCCTCCATGCTAAAACGGCTCGGCGGGTAGTCCCCTCTTTTCCAGGCGATTTGTTACTTTTGAGCCGGAATATAGCTATTCTCACTTTATCATAGTTAGATTGTGGGGCGATTTTTCCACCGTCAGGGATTGGACGAGGCCCCCTCTCAAGTTAGCAGTGGGGAGAAGTGTTCCCTCCATAGCTTAAGGGCACTCTGTACGTCGTTTACCAGGTCGAAATTATTGTCCTTGCAGGAACTTGCCCCCCGGCCTTAAGACCTTCCGCAGGATCTCATCCGCAGGATCTCTTCATATAATTTTTGGGTGTCATTCCTTGCGGCCAGTATCACTTTCTTTTTCTGAAACGGCGCCTCTCTTTCTCCATCGCCTCGTGATAGAGTTGTCATACACACGCCCGTTCGCAACGTCTCCCTGTAGCCAGCGTCCTTTTAGTCCGAGGCACTGCTACATTCCTCATCGTACTAATTGCTCTTCCGAGCTCGCTTGAACCCTATAGTGTCCTCAGCAGCGGTAGGCAATGAGTGGGAGATATGCTTCCATTGCTCGGTTACATCATTAGGTCGAAGATTGCTCTCCGATAGCAGTTGTGAGAGTCGAGTGAAGAAATTATCAGCTGTCTGTATCGTATGCAGGAGCTAAATACCTGCCAACGAAAAGCAGGACTTTTTCATGTAATAAACATATCTTTTTAGAAACCCTCCCCGGGATCCGCTCCTGCAGAAATAAAAGGATTTAGATATCGCCCACAATGTGAACCCACAGAACAGACCATTAACTGCTGATATACCACCCTTTGTTGGCTCATGAACGCGTAATTAAAACCACAAAGGTATGATGCGTCTCACCTCTCATTACCAAAATTTGTGTTACCTAAGGAAGGAGGGGTGAGATGACTTAGCAGGTTTCACTGGTCATACCAAATTGCTCCTGCAACAGACGGGTGTGTACCGCAAACGAGTAAAGGCGTGTACCGCGTTCATATGGGGCAAAGGACTGTCATTGCTTAAATAACGTCTTTCTTACAAGGTGATTTGTTGGTTGATTGTCTCCAAGGCCCACTGGCCCATTAACCCATCACAAAAAAAACCTTGTTTTGTCGGCCAGATCGTTGAGAACTGTTTTATTATTGATGCCACTTTCGAGGTCTTAGGCGACCAGACAACTGTATTAAATAGGCAGTAAAGAGCCTTTGGAAAACGTAAACAAATCATTTGGGGTAGAACATTTTTGGCAGTTATAGGGTGAATAAGTTCTGCAAACTGCAATTCCGTTTCAGAAACCTGTGTTGCTTGTATCCTGCTTTGCTCTGGCAAAGCAAATTTTAAATATCCTATAGATAGTGGCGATAGTTCTCTTTGTGACCCATTTCAAAATTGCAAATGGTATTTATTTGAGTATGATTAGGTACCACTGTGCATTGTCGGCTTCAGAAAGCTGAGCAGTGACTGACCATTCATTTGGCACAGTGTGTATGTGTGAGCAAGTCTTACGGTAAGCGCGTACTACATCTCGTTAAAGTGTCAAATTACATTTCCTGTTATGTGCTTGCCGTAGCATAAAGAAATCAGAAAAATATTGCAAACAAAAAATATGATTTTAATAATGACAAATTCACAAAAACTAACCGAAAATGCGCCTTGCACATCCAAAGATACATACATCAAAAGCTGGCCCTTGACTACAACGAACACCCAAACAAGGCACCGCTTACCCACTGACAACGTTCAAAATAAATACTTTATACCACAAAAAATGCGTCCATCATTGAAGCTCTACCATGATCGTCCCTCTCATCTCTGGTTGTGTATGGCTATTTTTTTTTTTTTTTGAAATCGGATCCTAGCCAATCTGCCAGTTGCGATCGCAACGATTTCTCATTTTAATCAATTAAAAAGTCATCGACCACTCCTTTTTTGGTGAGCGTTTGTTGTTGCTTTGCTACTTGTTGTCATTTGCTTTTTATTCGCTTGCATTTTGTTTATGTGGTGCGCGCGCCGTTTTGTTTTCTTTTCTCGGCATAGAGGGCCCTTATTATTCGTCGTTGGTTTTGACAAGTTGCCCAAATAAAAGTTTACACTTTTTGTTAGATTAATGAGGTGAAATGTTGTGAAAAATATGAAAAGTTTGCGCTGAAATCAATACCTCACACAGCCTCACAGTTATGCAGTCGAAGATTTGTGCACCACCAAATGGGGTCATTCAGCGCGGTGTGGTGTGATTGAGCTGGAGTACAGTTATAAATGTTTTTGTTAATCAAGGCTGTGGAAAAATTACGGTTATGGAAGGAGATACATATACAGTTATTGAGGAGATGGTTAGATAAGGCAGAACATTTTTTATGATTTAAAAGTTGATACGCATTTTATGCTGAGCTTAGTGTTACCACCTGGTACCCTATCAGCAAAAAAAAAATGCAGTAATAAGTATTTCTGTATTTGCTAGAAGGTTGCCCGACGACGTTTCCGTTGTCTGTCGTCCTTCAAAAAGAGAATTTTTGCTGGACCAAAATTTTAGAAATTTCGGAAGTGTGCTCGGCCTATCAAATATTTTTTAGAAACAGTTTTTGTATGTAAAAGACTCCATACATTTTCGAAAAAGTTAAGAAATATGGATTCCATATATGGTTGAAATCGGTGAACCGCTTGGACCTATAAAATTTTAAATAATAATTTTAATTTCAGCTCCAACAGCAGGTATTGAATATACTAAATAGTTGAAATCGTCCATTACCAAGAGGTACCTCCCTTGGACCTACGAAACTTTTCCAATAACTTACTCGCTTTAAATGCCTCGATAACACAAAAAATGGGTGTGATTGACAAAGCAACCTCGACCACTACCCGGGTAGAAAATAATCTAGGCAAATCTATTCTTAATCTAGGCGCTGGCTAGATTTTCCTACAATAGACAATTCTGCCTTGGGCCTACCAGGGCTATGGAATGGAAAACGTATGTTTTTCAATTTACGGGCAGTTTATAGTATATTCTGTAAGGGGGCTGCCTAGTTTTGCATACCTTGCACCTGCTCAGTTTTTCCAATCCAGGGCCTAAACATTTTATCTATATTGGGGCAGCCTAGTTTTTCCAATCCAGCGCCAGGATAGTTTTTCCACGATTATAAAATTTAATTAAAGTTGTTCATTTGCCGAACAAATTTCATAAGTTGTAACAGCTGAATGGATAGAGAAGATGACTGTAATGTGAAGGTGCCTGGGTTCAATGCTGGCTCAGGGGCAATGCATTTTTTAATTGATTATTAAATGCATGTGAAATTTAAATCAAGTTGTTCATTTGCAGAAAATATTTCAATGATTGGAATAGCCCAATAGACAGAGAAGACAACTGGGTTGTAAAGGTGCCCGGGTTTACTGACTGAAAGGCAATGACTGAAAGGCAATGAAATATTTTATTTCTCAGCTGGCATTGCCTTGGAAAAACTAGGCAGGTCCTAGATTAGCTTTACCCGACAGGCCCTTTATTAAAAAGCATTAACAAACAGATAAGGGCCCGTGTAAACTTTCCTTGGCAGGTCCATGATTTTAAAATGGAAAATCTAGTCAGCCTAGACTAAATTTAACAGATTTTCTACCCGGGAGATTTTCTACCCGGGTATAATACACGACTTTTTTAAACAAAAATAAAGTATAAATATTTCGAATCAAGAATATATGGATTTATATGAGAAAAAATATTACGAAAATGTTTTATCAGTTAGCAAATTTTTGACAGCAGGATTCAATTCCATAGATTTTTTGTTAGTAAGAACTTGCCAGCTGTTAATTGCTTCCGTCGCTTTTCCTAGAAAAGGCAAACCTGTACTTTCTGTAATCGTTATTTCGTGCTTCTTTTGCTTCCTCCTAAAGCATTTCAATAGGTAGTATTGTAGCATCAATTATTTGTTTTTCTACATGTGAGCCCCTTAATGCACAAGTTGTATAATTTCACCTTTTCTCGAACTGAGATATTCAAGGTTTTGTGTTCTCAATAAATAGGGGGTACCCTTGATTTCACAAGTTAGTTCTGCTATTTATTCGGTTTCTATGGGTGCTAGGAGTTACCCCATTAGAGTGTTATATAGTACACAATTTCCTCTAGCATCATACCCAACTAAGAAAAAACGAAAACTGGACTTATACCACTTGTGCTTTAAACGGCTCATATATCGACACATTCGTTAACAAAAAATGTTACGTATACGTCATGCCACCTTTATGAAAATTTGGAATGAGTTTTCGTCATTAAATAAAGAGAGGCCAATATGGGCAAACATTTTCTTCTGGAATCGATAAAAAATATTCCAAACTCTCAGTTTATTATGGTAAGAAAGTAAAGCACGCTGTAGCACACAAGTGATCTAAACATAGTAGTAAAAGTAGTATTTATGAGTATTATTTTTGCTAGCTTACATTTCTGTTAGTATTTGGTCAATTGCACTGATTTTTTACTTTATTAAGACGTGTCACATTTTCGTACAATCATAGTTAAGAAATGACTTTTAAAAGTTATATGCAAAATATATAGCTAAAATTTGTAAAATTTTTTTGCAGTTTTATTTGAATACAATTTTTCTAGCTTCTGATGGCATTATTTTGTAAACAAACTTCAACTTCATGCAAAGTAGTAATGAATTGTTCATATCCTAATATTTCTTAATAAGAGTACTAATACAAACTAAGTTTAAACTGGCACTGAAATTTAAACTTTCTCTAAGAAACTAATTTTCAACCGATTTTAAAATTCTCAATGGTTTGAAAGACTATGCAATTTTTTTCGCGGGATATTGAATTTTTTGCCAAATTTGTCCGTTTTTCGATTTTAATGCCTACCTAAGTAATTATCAATTATTTATAATCCTGTAAAAAGCCCGAAGGGGAAAAACGCAAGTAGAAAGAACGAAGCATACTATCTATATGACAAATTTGATCCAAATCGCATTAGCGCTTCCCGAGGAAAAAATAAAATGGGGTAGGGTGCAACCCTAGGTGAAAACCCTGCACCAAAAATAAATTTTATTTGATACCCGTATTGGGATATCTTGTTCAATATTAAAAAAAGAGATGGATTGCAACCCTGCAGACCGCCCGAAGTAGCAACACTCAATAAGAAGGATTAAGAAGGGAGAACACTATCTATATGCTAAATTTATTGGAAAACTCTGCAGCAGTTCCCGCGATATTGGTCTATACTCGAAGGATTAAATAAAATGATATTGGGTGACAACTCTAGGTGGCAACCCTGCCTGAAAATATCTAAGTTGGAATACGGCCGAAAATACCTTTAATTTGATACCCTAAAGGGCATATCTTACGTTCGCTTCAGCCGATCTCGAGATATAGACGAGACATTCCATATCAAAACGTCTAATTCAAAAAGCTGGATAATCTCGGATTCTGCTCAAACTTTGAGGGACACTTCTTTAGGGTCCTAAAGGATGAAATTTACACACATTTAATTTTTATAACCACTCGTTTCGGACTGGTCGAATTTCAAAGTTTGAAAAACGTCATTTTTAGGCTTACCCTATTATTGCTGTACAAATGTTTCTATTAGAGATATTCTTACATGCGATACGGCATTTAAAGGTAAAAGAGAGTAGTTTCTTTAAAAGTAAATAATAAATCATATGGCGAGTACCTGGTATTAAAAACCTGGTACTGAAAATACGTAATTTTTATCCTTTTTTGTCAATTTTAGCTGGCTCTGGCGTCTTCGTTGTTTTGAGTAGCCACTAAATTTATTTCAGAAATTTAGAGGACATATCCTAGAAGAAACTAACCGATCCATTGGCCAAAAAAAGTCATTCCTTATAGATAAATGATTTTCTAGAAATTTATAAGTTTTCAAAAATCGTGTTTTTTACGCTCAAAAACGGACATGTTTCTCAAGAGATAAAAATACGAATTTCTCAACATTTCGTTTTGTTATTTTCATATCAAGGGTCTCTGCTGATGGATCTCCTAAAGAAATAAAATTTTTTTTTTTCAAAGTAAATTTTCGTATAATTTTTGAGCCTTTTTTCAAGCAACCTTTCATAGTCTGAAAGCTGAAGCTTCCAACTTTCCAACAAAAAAACCGCGTGCAATTATCATAACTACTAAACTGTTTACATATATTTAAAAATTAATTGAGGCATTATATGAATCTGTTCCTTGATATAGTACATTATTATAAGAAAATTTACTTGAAAAAAAAAATAAATTATATTGGTTTAGGAGATCCATCAGCAGAGACCCTTAGTATGAAAATAACAAATCGAAATGTTGATGCATAAGAAGCTAATTGTAAGGACTGGAGTCCATGGGAAATACGTGTTTTTATCTCTTGAGAAACATGTCCGTATTAGAGCCTGAAAAACACGATTTTTGCAAACTTACAAATTTCGAGATAATCATTTATCTATAAGGAGAATAGTCAATGGATGGGTTAGTTTTTTCTAAGATATGTACCCTTAATTTCTGAAAAAAGTTGAGTGGATACTTTAAACAGTGAAGACGCCAGATCCTGCTAAAATTGACAAAAAAGGATAAAAATTACGTTTTTTTAGTACCAGGTTTTTAATACCAGGCACTCGCTATATGATTTATTATTTACTTTTAAAGAAACTACCCTCTTTTACCTTTAAAATGCCGTACCGACGGTAAGGATATCTCTAATAGAAACTTTTTTACAGCAATAATAGGATAAACCTAAAAATGACGTTTTGCAAACTTTGAGATTCGACCAGTCCGAAACAAGTGGTTATTAAAATTAAAAGTGTGTAAATTTGTTCCTTTAGGACCCTAGAAGTGTCCCTCTAAGTTTGAGCGAAATCCGAGACTAGTCAGTGACGATTTTTGCTAATATTAAACGTTTTTACTTCATATTCAAATTTTTATGAAGTTACCTTCAAAAAGTTCAAAATTTGCTCTTCACGTTACTCGCTCCTAACATGAAGTTATGCCACAGCTTACGAAGTCTATTGGTGACTGATTTTGAATTGAATGAAAATTAGCCGTGTTTTCGTTTTCCCGAGTTCATGAAAAACGCTGGGAAGGTCGACAAAATACATGGGAAACAACAACAAAAAACAAGTAAGGAAGTCTAAGTTCGGTAAACCGAACATTCAATACCCAGCGGTAGTTTTTAGAACGGGATAACAATCATTAGGCCCTATGAGGATTTACCTAATTTCCGTTACCGAATTATTACAATTTATGTGATTTTCGATATCGAAAGTGGGGATGGTTGGAGGGCGATTTTATCCAATTTCATCACATATACTCCCAACGATACTAGTATGCATTGTGTCAAATTTCATCGTTCTATCTTAATCAGTTTAAAAGTTACGACCAGTCAAATTTTCAAAAAATCCACCCATAAAAGTGGGCGGTGCCACGCCCACTATAAATTTTTTTTGGAAAAATCATAAGAGGATGAGCAGGGTGATTCACCTATGAAATTATATCATTTTAGCCATTTCAGTTACCGAGATATGTCAATTTGTGTGATTTTCGAAATTTTCGATATCGAAAAATGGGACGTGGTTATCATCCGATTTCGCCCATTTTCAATAGCAACCTACCTTGGCCAAAGAGTAACCTGTATATAAAATTTCATGCAAATATCTCAATTTTTACTAAAGTTATCGTTTACACAGACGGACGGTCGGACGGACGGACGGACAGACGGGCGGACATGCCTGAATGAAATCCTCTTTTCAAACTAAGAACTTTCTTATATGGAACTCTATATCTATCTCAATTATTTTGTGCCGTTACAAACTACCGTCATGTGAACAAAATTAATATACCCTTGTACTAGTACTAGTACGCTGGGTATAATAACCTACCAACTTGGTATAAGCGCGTTGAGTTGTGCAACGTTGAAAAGTAAAAAAAATAGAATCATTGTGAAAGGGGCACTGGAAAGTGCAAAGTAAAATGTCAGAAGCCTGGAAAAAACAGTGAACAGACTACAAAATTTTAATCAGTTCCTTATTCAAAACTCTCTGGCGGGATCCGCTGAATAAATTGATTAGGGAGCGGCCTTGCAGTAACCAACTAATTTCAGTTTTTCGATTTTCTTTTGAAGGTACTTTCGTTGGGTGCGGACTTGTTTAATATCGCTCTTGCTTTTATAATTATTATTATCATTTATCTAAATTTATATTGAACTCTTGCTAAAAATATCAAGATCAGTTTTTTAGTTTCACATCATAAATAGCTTTCACTTTAATGCTACACGGAACAGTAAAATAAAATAAATATTTAATAAATCAAAAAATATAAAACTTTAATCAATATAATCAACATAACCTGCCGTGCATTGAACTAACCATTGGGGCTATAAGTTAAGAAAGCAAAATAATAAAAAAACAAAATCAAAAGCTGTGTTTGTTGTTACTGCTGCTGCTCTTGTATTGCTGTGTCATTTGGTGAATCTCTTGCTGCTCTTGCAGTTCTTGCTGTACACCTTGCCTTTTGTGTGTATACACGTATACATATTACAAATTACTTTGCGCCCTTTTTTGCTGAGAATGAAACCGATAAGTACTCGTTCCAAATCAAGCCGAGATTCGCCAGCCAATACTTCAACTATGGCACTCAGTTTAGGAAGTGACGAGTGGGCTCAGCTGGAGGTGAAAATTGAGAGTGCAGTAAGAGTTGTTGTGAATGAGGCTGAAAGCCGTATTATGAAGAAGTTCAGTGAGCTGTCGACAGAGTTAAATGATATGAGAGCAAGCGTTCGAGCTTTTGAAAATAGATTGCAGAAACTTGAGGGAATGTCTGCACGGGTTGAAGAAATGAGTGCAGAGATAACTGAGCTTAAAGTTCGACTAGAAGAAAGTGAGAACACCAATGTTCCTACTGGCATCTTAATAAATGGCCTTCCACAAAGACAAGATGAGAACTTGAGTGAGGTATTCTGTGACATTTGCAGAAAATTGGAGATAAGTAAACCTCCCCCCTGTGCTGCCTTTCGTGTAGGAAAGAATGTAAACAAAAGGAATGGTGCGCCTGTAATTGTTAAGCTTGCTTCTGAGAACGATCGGTCTTTAATATTTCGAGCAATCGCTAATTTTAAGAAATCGAATGGTAAATGGATCACATTGGGTGACATTGGGCAAGGGGCTGATCAGCGCATTTACATTAATGAGTGTTTGTCGAAGAGGAATCGTGAGCTTCTACACTTTGCACTCCAGCTGAAGCGGCAGAAACGTTTAACCTCGGTCTTCTCTATCAGAGGCAAATTGTTCGTGCAAGGCCGCAAACTGATGCTATACGGGTGACAAGCAAAGAAGATATCGAACGTATGGCAATTACCTTAAGTTTATGACTTTGTTATTGTAAGTGTGATTTCATGTCTATTGTTGTTCTCTTAGTACTAAGAAACTGCTTCTTCTCTACCTCTTTCTTTTCTATCTTTTCAACCAAACCCATACCTTTGATCCCCTCTGCTGGCTTTGCACATATGTATATGCTGTTGTTATTATTATCAATATAAATAGTTCCCTCTATTCTATTTTGGTGTGATGGGTTTTGGTCGGGCATCCGATATGATCTCTGGTGTTAATGAAAACCACAAGGTACTAATAGATATTTTGTGTAAGCAAACTAAAGGAATAAATGTTGTCCATTTTAATGCACGTAGTCGACATTCTGATAAGCTTGATTACGTTCGAAATATCTTTGCTGAGTCCGCCGTTGATGTTATATGTGTTACTGAGACTTGGTTTGCCTGCGATGTTTCTGATTTTGTTTATAGTATTCCGAATTACGCTTTGGTTAGACATGATCGAATGAGCAAAAGAGGGGGTGGAGTTGCGGTATACTGTAGGTCCAATCTCAGCATGAAGTTACTAGTTGAGTCGGCCGAATCTGAAACGGAGTTTGTGATATGTGAAGTTTCTGATGGCGTAAGTAAGGTTTTAGTGTCATGTGTATATAACCCGAATAAGTCTTGCACGCTGGATTTATTTTTTGACGAGCTTTCTGTGCTCTTAATAGATTATGAGCATTATATTATTTCCGGTGACTTTAATGTTAACTTACTTGTGAATGACTCTTATTCTAATCATCTTAATGACCATGTTTCGGCTGGTGGGCTTTCTATTGTTAACAAGTTAATACCTACTAGATATGCTCCTAACTCTCAGCCTAGCCTGTTGGATATTTTCATCACTTCTGACCTGAATCACATACTCAAATTTGACCAGTGTTTTTTTTATATCGGATCATGACTTAATTTTTTGCTCATTAGATGTTGCGCTTAATCGTAGATCTGTGGACGTTACTTTTACCTATTGGGATTTTAAGTCTTTAAATGCTGATGAGCTGTTTCGGTTGATAGCAAACTTGACTTTCTCAATAAAAACCTAATGGAAATGTTTAATGCGCATGTGCCCATTCGTTCGGCAAGAGCCATGAAAAAATCATGCCCATGGTACACTAAGGAGGTTTTTCTTGCTATTAGAAAACGTAACCGGTTGCATGCGAAATGGAGAAGAGCTCCAAATGACTTCTCGTGGTGCCAGTACAAGATTTCCAGAAATGAAACGACAAATATTATCCGTCTGGCAAAGAGGAGGTATTGTAATGCGAAGCTTGATGCATCCCTTTCAGCTAAAGAGTTGTGGCGGAACCTAAAAAAACTCAATGTACATGGAAGTGCCAATTTAGAATGTGAATACAATCCTGATGTTCTGAATGAATTTTTCATCAGTGCAAACAACAAGATGAGCGCTCCACTGTCCAATGAAGATACTCTGTCAGATGATAGTTCTGTTAATAAATTTAGTTTTTCAGGAGTGAGGTTTTGAAAGCATTAATGGGAATTAAGTCGAACGCGGTAGGCGAAGATGGAATTCCCCTTAAATTTATAAAAATTGCACTGCCATTTATCCTTGGTACTATAACGCATATAATAAACCATTGCTTTACTAGTTGTTCTTATCCGTCAGAGTGGAAAAAAGCAATTATTATCCCAGTTCCTAAAAAAACTAATGCAGCTAACCCATGTGATTATCGTCCGATTAGTATTTTGCCTGCACTCTCGAAGGTGTGTGAATCACTAATGGCAACGCAGATAACATCGTTTATTCAAATGAGAGACTCACTCTCACCATTGCAATCTGGCTTTAGGTCTGCTCTACTGTAATAACAAAGATTTTAGATGATATCAGGATAAATTTTAATCAGGGGGAGTTAACTCTTCTTTGTCTTCTTGACTTCTCGAAAGCTTTTGACTGTGTTAATCACAAGCTCTTATGTAACAAACTCAAGTATAAGTTTGATTTTGATGACACCTCTCTAAGGCTGATGTCTAGCTACCTTGAAGAAAGATCACAGAAAGTCAAAGTAAAAGATATTTTCTCTCAGCCTAGAACTATTGTTGCAGGGGTTCCACAAGGGTCAGTGCTTGGACCGTTATTGTTCAGTATTTCTATTAATGATGTGTTTTCTGTGTGCCAACATGTCAATGCTCATGCGTACGCTGATGATCTACAATTGTACTTATCCAGTCGTGTTGGCTTAGTAGATGATTTGTGCTACAAGATTAATAGCGATTTGGCAGCGATATCTGCGTGGGCTAGTCTCAATTGTCTATGTTTAAATGCACAGAAATCCTTCGTTCTGCCTATTACCCATGGTATAAGTCATCCTGAAGATATACCCAAATTATATATTGGTACCTGTGCTCTCACTGTTACTGAAAAAATTAGGAATTTAGGTATTGTTATCAATTCCAGACTGAATCCTCGTGATCATGTGAACAAAGTCGTGAGTAGTGTGTATGCTGTGTTGCGTCGCCTTAGAATGTCTTCTTATATTACTCCACTAGATACCAAGCTAAAATTAGCCAAGCAGCTCGTCTTACCTCTATTTACGTACTCTGAAGTGGTTTATAGCAAACTCGACTCAATCTCCTTGCATAAAGTCAATGTTGCGTTTAATAATGTAACGCGGTATATATATGGCCTTCAAAAGTTTGATCATTCTCCTCATGGAAGACTGCTATCTTGGGGTGTAGCATTTGAAATTATTTGGCAGCGCGTAACTGCATATTTTTGTACAAGCTGATTGGGTACCGAACTCCTCAATACCTTTTTGTTAAACTTACGATGACCATGTCGAGGCGACATCAAATTCTGATTGTTCCAAAGCATAACTACCTGACATCTACTAGACTGTTTTTTATTAATGCCGTGAGACTTTGGAATGCCATTCCACAGCCTATTAGGACCTTGCTGAATAGAGGTAACTACAAGATGGTAATACATGATTACTTTAAGAGCAATCCTTTCATCTTTCTTATCTTTCTTTCCTTACCTCCCACCCCATTCTATTCTACCCGCTTCATTCTATTCTACTCACTTCTAAGCTTTGTTTTCAATTTTTCCAATACTCATTAGTTATGTAAGGATTTATGTTACTTTTATAAAAACTTAAATTATGTGCCATTATTGCGACTGATGCACTTTAAAAAGACTCTGTCTTAGATGTGCAATTCAAGATCTCTCAAATAAATGTTAAATGTTAAATGTTTATTTTTTGTTTACTAATTTTACAAAAATACATTTCCAACACATTTGAAAAGGGCAACACTCAAAAAAACATCGAAACAATATTTCTCCGGCCTTAGTAGAAAATGTATTAAAACATAAAAATATAAATCTATCTGTGCCATTTTTTCAAAGTAACCTAACGCGAGATAGAAAAATATGTGAACGTTTTTGAGATGAAATTTAAAAAACTCCCAAACTAATACCTATTAGATACTTATCTTTTGATGTTCCGTATTATAATTGGCTGTGACAAACGTAAAATGACAGCTTGACGAGTATGTAATAAAGCTTGATTAATATTTTTTACTTTACTTAAGTTACTTTTAGATTTGAACAGAGGTCGAGTTCAGTTACTTTAATTGGTTGCCACAGATATTTTTCAACTATTGGAAACTTCAAAGTGGTCAAATTGATCTCGAACATAATTTTTTACTTATTCTCCAGCCTTGGAGACATACCAACCATGCAAATTTTCAAACTTTTAGAAAAAATAAAAGTTGTACGAACTAAATATAAAGCAACAAGTATGAAATTTATATTTATTAATGGTGTTTTAAGCTTAAATTCAAATTAAGTGCATTCATACTTACCAAGTATGTATATAATTTCATTTGAGGACATGTTGAAAATTATTTTTTTTTCATCAACCTGGCATTTTTGGCATATAAAAAATTTAATTGTTGCTAATAAACCCATGATTCTCAATTTGGGGTGATGCTGAGAAATAACCTCTGGCTACTGAGAAGCAATCAGTTCTGAACTAGTGCGTAAATGTTTATTGGGCAATATGTTGTTTTTTATTTTTTTATTTTTTATTTTTATTTGACAAATGTGACAAATTATTTTGGCAGATAAAGCCAGTGTTGTAAAGAGTAAATGAAATATATGTATGACAATTAAATATAAGCCAGTAGAGCGTTTTTCATGAACTCGGGAAAACGAAAACGCGGCTATTTAAATCTTACAATATGCACCAAAAAAAAAATATAGTAAAAATAAAAGTAAGTTGAACGGTACTGTCAATGTATCAATGAAAATTTAAATTATATTAGTCTTGTTGCTAGCTGCTTGGGTTTAGCAAATTTGCATAGAGCAATTGAATAAAGTACTGTATTGTTGCTATAACTATAAACTATTTATAGTTGTGTCTGCTGTTATTATGTATTTACCGTTGCCTTGCACTTTTTAGCGCGATGCTCAAGCTTGCGCAAATTTAGTGAATTTCCATGTAAGTTCGTGTCTTAAGTCTTTTGTTGCTCATAAGTAAAAACAAGGAACATTAAGTGTACAAGCAAGCAGGCAATCATATTGCTGTCAATTAAAGTTAATTAATTCTGCAAAATGTTAAAAGTGTAATATATTGTGGTGAGTACTAATATGCCCTCGCTTCTCTGCACTTCCTCCACGAATTGTTCTAACAAACGGATATGTACGACTATTTATGTGCTATATGCTCGTAACTAAATATGTATGTGAAAGCGTATGTCGCTCAATGCTTTATTTTGCATAGACATTGCTTTGTTTTGGCACAAAAAAAAAAAAAAATTTGTTAAATTTTGGCGCCGGATATTTGCACAAACAAAAGGCTTAACCAATTTTAGTTTTGCATACAGGAGACTGCTGTCAAGCATTATTGCATGCATTTGAACCCCCAGGCAGCCACTTCAAATGCCAACAAAGACGAACGACAACGGATGAGGACATCATTGCAGTTTAAAATCGCATGTATCGAATGTTTCATCATTTTGACAAGCGCACTCAACTGACGACAATGAATACAAAAACAAATATGCACACAATAGCTACGGCGGCGGCGGCAGTGCACATTGACAATGACAGCCAGTCGAGCAAAACGGCCTAAATGGCCAATAACAAAATAAGACAGAAAAAAGTTTAAGCTTTTGAAAACATCAAAAAATAATACACAAAAAGGAGAAAATGCAAATCTGTATGAAACCATTAGACAATGCTCAAATTTTGTAGTTTTATGGCGAAAATATTAGCATAGAGACAGAGGATTATTGTACTCATAAGCCCTAAGCGATGATTTTGCAATAATCTAAAAACATTTTGACATGCTATATAATGGAAAAGTTTGGACCCAGTCTGTCTTAGGAAAACTTTTTAGGTAGTTTAGCAGTCCAAACAGAGTTCCCTGATTATATCTTCTTATACAACTTCCTGTGGCCCAAACAGAGATATTTTTTCGATTCTAGACACCATGTCTTTGTTTAACCCTTTCTTTCCCAAACTAAAATAATCTGTAATTAAACGTCAAGTTGCAGTGACGCTTAAATAAACAACTTTAATTTGGTAGCTGTATGGCAACGATGGGAAGGAAAGGATTAAGGACGGCACTCATCTAAAGGACGTCTCTCAATTTTTTTTTATTTCCCAATTTTAAGTACTGCCTACAATTGCCTTAGTATTTAAGCTTTACTGATTTCTAAGTGAAATAGCGTGATCCATTGTTTTGATCAAATATTCCATTGTCACCGGGTTTAGAAAAATTTTTGTCGAATTTTAAGTTTCTAGTTTAAAAGGAAGTTACTAAAAATCGATAGCAAGATGCTCCTCTTTTTTCAGAGATTTGTAGCAATTTTCAATTAACTCTTTTTTTCAGAGAGTTTCTCATCATTTTCAATTACTTCGATTATAGCGCCGCCTATCGGAATTTAATTTTTTACAAAGTATATTGATCTCGTGGCCTAGGTTGCCATGAAATTAGTTAAAAGCCGATCTCTATATTTAAAATTTCAAACGAATTTTCAAAATAGCTCAATCCCAGCGTAATTGTTTTGATCAAATATTTAACTGTCACCGCGTTATGAAATATGTGTCAAGTTTAAAAGCTCTCTAACTTACCAGAAGGTTACTAAAAAATCTATCGCATGCTGCTTTTCACTTTTTAGAGATTTTCGAAAAAATGTGCAAAGTTTCAAGTCTCTAGCATACCCTGAAATTACTCAAAAGTCGGTCGCAAGAGTCTCCCTATTTTTCAGAGACTTTCAGCTAGTTTCAGTTATTTCGATCAGCGCGCCACCAATAGGTATTTTAAAGTATACGAATCGTATTGTCAGCGGGTCCTGAAATATATGCTAAGTTTCAAGTCCCTAGGTCGCCTAAAAATTAGTTAAAAGTCGGCCCTAAGACTCCCAATATGACATGATTTTTCGATCCATGCGCCACCTAGTGAACTTGTTTCGATTAAATATTGTATTGTCACCGGGTTCTTAAACATGTGGTAAGTGGTAAGCTTTACGGGAAGTTACTAAAAAGTCGGTCGGAATATTCCCCTCTCTTTCAGAGATTTTTTAGCAACCTCGATCAGCGCACCACCTATCGGAATTTTAAATTTTACGAATGGTATTGTCATCGGGTCCTGAAATAAATAAATGAATGATGATGATAGGAGGTAGGACTCACCCCGTTAGCGTGTTATATATAGAGCACATTTTCCCCTATACAGTGTCATGCCTAACACAAAAAGAACAAAAACTGGACTTATGCCAGTTGTGCTTTAAACGGCTCATATAATGAATCGTTATATCTCAATACTTGCGACACCTAGCGGATTTTCGCCAATATTGCATTTTTACGCATCTCTGAGCTTTGTTCCAAAGTTTCAAGTGTGTAGCTCAGCGGCGTTACCTAAAAACACTTTTGAAATTTCCTCTGGCAGTGAGGGTGCAATCCAGGACGGAACCTAATATACAGGCAGTGAAAAGTGAAATAACACTGAAGAGTATGGGATCGACTGCCAGGTGGCAGTGCTACTTCAGCACGCCTAACTGACAGATAACTTAATAAAAGCATAGCTAAATTTTCTTAAATTCTGCTTAAGGATATGGATATGGAGAGCTCTGGAATTCAGCTGCTAATGCATCCGAACTAAAAATTTGTTATTTACCCATTGAGCAACGAGTTGTTGATTAAACCTCTTTATTTTGCTATTTATTCATATGAAACAGGTATATTCGCAATATCCCTAAATTATTAAAAGGTCCTTTTCCAGCTTCCCCCGAGTCAACTGCGTGAATATCCACATCACCACAAATTGCACTAAACATTTTTTTATATTTCTTTAATTTTCGCATATGCATATGAATAAGTTTTTTAAAAGATTGAAGCCCTAAGTACCTCAGTAATTTTGATATGGATATATGTATATGTGTGTGAGAATGTAGTAACTGCAACTAGATGCCTGAGTCCCAACGAAGAGTTTATAGCAGAATCTCTACTTAATCGAACTTTTGGGTTTTATCTGACAATGGGCCGAGCCTCGATTAACTTTCAATTAGAGTTCTTCCAGTTACGCTCAAAAACATTTGAAGGTGGTCGAATAAGCTTTGAATGTAATTTTTGAGTCATTCTTACTTCGTCATAGTCGAGTGATAGAAAGAGTTATACATTGTGGGGTCTCGGATTAATTAGGTGGTTCGAGTTGATATTGAGACCTCATAAAGTGCGTACATCCGGGACGCTGAAAAAAATACCGATTTTCTAGCCCCTCTAAGAAACGATATCTTCAAGGACAGTAATTGTTGCGTAGTCCCTTTCGAGGCTCAGCAGCATTCAATTCAGTTCACTCCAATTTTTGTAGATCCTTTTTAGCCGAAGCTCATTTTTCATCGAAAATGATCGATTAATCACCAAACCGAATCCGAAGCCGAACGTCCGTGCGCACATTACTTGCATTCGCTTTAGTTGTTGCTTTTGCGCGTATAAAATTTGTCTTGTGCACAAAATTTCTTTATTACGGATAATTCCAAAGAAACCGCCGACATTATTAACGTACAATAAAATTACCAAGAACAAAGTCCAATCAACGTGAGCCTGCAAGTGCAAATACAATAACAAATATATACAAACAAACATACTTACACTACTATATATGTACATATAAATACATAATCGCCCAAATGAGGGGCAGGCATATGTGGTAACAATTATTTTCGCATTTGGCATGTTGCGGCTAATATTTGAGCTTATTAGTGCAATAACAACTACAACATGCAATAAGCAATCAGAACAACAAATGACAGCAACAACAACAACATACCAGATGCTCTGTAATCACCACAAATGAAACGCAAAATGCAACGCATTCAAAGCACCTCAAGTCATCAACAATATTAACCCAAAAGGATGGCAAAAAAAAGTGCTGCGAATTTTGGATGAGGTAGAGCCTAATAAAATGCGAAAAACCACGGACAGATATTTGTTGGAAATGCGGCTTGCGAAGTGTGACACTGACATGTGTTGTAGAAGTCAATGTGAACAGCGCGTTGAGTGATTGTGATTACAACGACAACAACAACAATAACAGTAACAACGACAAACCCACAGAAACATCCATAAAACTGCCAGTTTTAAAAACAAAATCTGACGCTAACTCACAAAAGTACTTACAAACTTACACATATGTGAGCATTAGAGTGGTTCAATGTTTTTTACTAGCACGGGGGTGAAGTTTGTACTTTAAACCAACTTTTAATTACAATTCGCACCGATTTCGAAATATATTGAAAATTTTTTTTGTTCAAAATCTTAATTCTTGTATTGCTACTTTATTATATTTTATTATATTATATATTATTTTTTTCACATCGTATTTTAGTTTACTTGATTGTACATACATTATTTCATTATATTTTGTTTTTTATTTTTTTTGTTTTTTTTTTTTAATGTTATTTTTTTTTGATTAACTTAACTTTATTTTATATAATTTCAGTTTTTATTTTTTTATTTTAGTTTTTTTATTTTTTTATTGTAATTTTTTAATTTTATAATTATAATTCACTTAATTTAAATTAAATAAATTTAATCAATTTTTCTATAATAATTAATTAAAATTTTTTTTAGTTTTTTATTTTATACTAGCAGACCCGGCAGACGTTGTCCTGCCCAAACACTAACTGGTTTTTCATTTATAAAATGTGACTCGCTCCCGCATTTCAGCTCCACAACCTTCTTCCCATCCCACTTCTCTTTTCATATTGTTTTTGTAATTGTCATCCATACCCATATCCATTTCTTAATCCCACTCCCAAAATGAAAACTACACCATTTTTAATTTTTTTATATCCAGCCGTTATCAAAATAAATGCTAGCATATATGAAGCAAAGTCCAAATGAAAGCCGTGGTCATTCGTTTGGTACCAATTTTGTGTGAATATTCCAAAGTTTACTTCAAACTACATTTTGACCGATAACTATGTTATCGATAAATATATCGAAATGAAACAGAGTGTAAATGAAAGCTGTGGTCTTCCCCTTTCGTTTGATACCAATTTTGTGCGAATATTCCAAAGCTCACGCAAAACTAGATTTTGCCCGATAACTATGTTATCGATAAATATATCGAAATGAAACAGAGTGTAAATGAAAGCTGTGGTCTTCCCCTTTCGTTTGATACCAATTTTGTGCGAATATTCCAAAGCTCACGCAAAACTAGATTTTGCCCGATAACTATGTTATCGATAAATATATCGAAGTTTCATAATGCCTGTTGCAGACTTTATACTCCTAAGAATTTGTCTGCAAAATTTCGTAAAGATCGGGGCATTGGTTCAGACGTTAAAGAACCGCAAACATCCGCAGTCACTCATAAACTTACGTTTTTATATATTAGTAAGATAACCCACCCTAATGTACATCGTTACTATTGTATACTAGTAAATACATATATATGTACGTATATAAATATGAAGCGGCAGCAACTTTAGCTCATCCAATTCTGCTCATGTCTACTTTCACACTTCTCACACTTCTGCCGTTGGTGTCGCCTCACCATTCCATCGTCACAACTGACACTTTCAATGAAGACATTAAGGTTAATGGAAATGTTATTAAGGCGTTGCAAGTGATTGTTCCAAAGCTACTCACATGGCTGATGGCTAATACAAAAGTATTAAGATGCCGTCTGTTTGGTGCTGGTGGTGATGATTTGGCGTGTTGGCAATTGGCTGTACGCGCTGCAGCTTTGTTGCGAGTTTTGACATCTTCACTCAATTTGCGCCCGCCCGGCTTTTCAGATAATTCACAACTTTAATATGCACCCATCAACAATTGACTAAAGTAGATATTCCGCGTAAATTTTAAATGACTTGTTGTTTATTTTGTTTTATTGCTCTTAAAAAAAGCTTGGAACGCTGTGGGATGATGATATATTCTTGGAGCAAATTACCCGTTACTTTGAAAAAGACTTATGACTAATGGCTAGGGGTTGGAGCCGATCAGAGTACGCTGTAGATCGTTAGCCCTTTTGCGAACAGCAGACATTCAACCAAATAACAAGGTGATGGGTGAAGTTGACATGTCTCATTCCATTGCTTATAGTTACATTAATTTTGATTTTTATATTGTGACCGGGGCAGCTCAACAAAGTAAGTTGGTATATTCCCATCTCCAGTTGATCATAGTCGCGTAGTGGAGCGGTTTTACCGTCACCAGAGATCGAATATCGGGTACGTCGGGTCTAATACCTCCAGATTGATTCTAAATATTTGAGTTTTAGCTGAGAAACAAAATTCCCTTCATAATTAATACAAAGTTGTTTAAGCTCAATTGTGTATTCATGCTCCTCATAATGCCGCGCATAGGATAACCATCCAGCCAATTTTTAGGTACTGTCCTAATCCATAACGCTATTTAAGCACAGTCGCATTGTTCTTATTCCTTTGCATTACATTTCTTTTCTCTGACATTTATGCAGGACACAGTTATGGTCAGCCGACGAATCATTCATTTTGAGTAATATCCGCCGCCCAATAACAAAGCTGTAGCAAAAGCTCCGCTCTGCGCTCACAGAAATATGAAGAATATATTGGAACAAAATAATAAGGTATGCTTTATATAAGGCTTAGATATATATATCAGAACACTTATACAATACAATAAGGGTTTAAATCACGGTCCGTAAAAATAGCAAGTGAACATTTGTTAATAAAACAGCGCCCACTAGCAAGCACCTATTCAACGGAGTATGTTGTTGCCTGTTACTAGCAAGTGAGCGACTGACAATAACAAACGGCATCCATTGATTGGTGAATGCGATCATAGCGCTATCACGAGCGCAGCATGAATTTCATTGTTCGAGAGGCCAAGCAAAGAGCGTAGTAATCTGTTTGAATTTGATTCTCAGATTTTCAGACAATAGTTCCACTAGCTGACGGGGCTTTGTTTAATTGTTTAGGGATCTTAGCTGTATACAGATTTTCTTATAATACACTGTGGTTTACTGATATAGGCAAATCGTGAACTTTCTCGGTCTAAGAGAATATCTTTATGTTTGAAGTTTATAAAATAGGCAAAGTAAGGCTTTCTTATAAGACATTTCTACAAGTCATTTAAGGGATGATAATGAACCTTTTATGCGACTTTTAAGCTATATTATAGCGCTAATACATAAGCGCTAATTCCGAATTAACTCCGCTTTTGGGAGTTAACTTGAGCATAATCTTCATTATAAACTCCCAAAAATGAAGAAGATTTGTGCAGATATTAGGAAACGAACTAACGATTTGACCGCTACTGTCACCGATAAATAAATAAAAATAGCAAGGACAACTATCAAAATTACGATTGTACCGCTACTGGACACTAGAATCACCAAAAAATAAACGATCCTCAGCGACATTTAGCTTTAAACCGCAAGTAATACAACCAAAGCACTAGTAGCCGCCGATTGTTAATCTTCAATTTTGTGTGTGTCAGGGTAAAATTTGGATCTGACTAAAGAAGATTTATTGGAGATAATCTCCGTGTGTGTATCCATAGCATTAGCCATGTAAACGAGTTTTAATGAACTAAAATGCATCAGAGGAACAAAGATCTCGGGTATCCCTGGAATACTGCAAATCTTTGGTACTGCCATGTTATTTATTTTGAAATAAATTGCGACAATAGAGAAGGATGTTAGGTATTTATAGACAACCTTCGAAGCCGCTACTGTTAACTATTACTTCTTACTATCGTTTACCCAATATTTTTTTGGGAAGCTAATCTGTAGGCATGTATGTACGTTCATCCAAACGCTCATCTATTGTGCAGATAAAGTCACTTTAGTATCTTGGGACTGTCTCGATTTTAAGTTTGGTTTCGTCTTGCATCTGTTTATTCATAATTTTGCTTATTTTTTCTTTGGTAGTAGTCTTGTTCGGCAAGCACTACAGGGAGCTATTTTTGTCGCACTTACTACGCATAACAACACTGTGGCTCCCCCATGATCAGAGTAAACTTTTGATTTTTCTAAGAAAAACTTTACCAGCAAATGCTGACGCGAGCTTGTTGTTGCTGTTTGTATTTTTGTTGAGGTTCTGTGGCTCCTCAAGTTGAATTTTGTGAGCATCACTGATTCAGTGTAAGTTCACTTTGCTGTTGCATTAAAAACTGTTTATGTTGTATTTTCTCTTGTTGTTTGCGTCTCATCAGCAACATCGTCATCGCCATCGTCATTTTATTAGGTTAGGTTAGGTTCAAGTGGCTGCCGCAGAGGCACACCTAGGCCAGTATTAAAAGGCCCGTTGTGATACCACCAACACTAGGAAAGTCAGTTCCGGGACCCTGCCATATGGAAAATCCCGGTATTAACGGAATTCTCCACATAGCAGAATCCCGGGACTGACCTTCCTATACCGACACCGTTACTCCGCCTCGAACCATTTGGACGACTTGATGAAGGCCATCAGGTCCTTTATGTCCAGCTCCGTGACCTGGCGTAGGCTGACCAGGAAGGGAACTCCCAAAAAGCGCATTCTCGCGCCACTTAAAGCCGGGCAGTTGCAGATGAGGTGCACCACCGTTTCCTCCTCCTCATCATCCTTACAACTCCTACAGCATCGTCGGTAGGGCACACCAAGTCTTTCTGCGTGCCTACCAATGAGGCAGTGCCCACTTAATACGCCTATTAATATGGAGATTTCTCTTCTCCTTAGGGCATAAATTTGTCTTGATCTTTTATGATCCCATTTCGGCCAGGTTTCTTTGGATATCCGGCATCCTGGAGATTGCAGCCATCTTTCGTTGGCTTGGCGGAGTGTGTATTCCTTCAGCATAAGCTTGCATGTGGCAAACGGCATACCTAAGCGCTCTTTATCGCGAAGAACCTGCTTGGTCGTGCCCTGCCCCGCAAGTTCGTCTGCCCTACAATTTCTCTCAATGTCCCTATGCCCCGGGACCCATGTGAGGTTAACGCGATTCTGTTGGGCCATCTCTTGTTGAGATCGACGACAGCTGAGCGTCAGTTCAGAGTTGAACGAGTAAGAGCCAAGGGATTTGATGGCCGCCTGGCTGTCGCTGAATATTTTATTACTGCGCTGCCATTGTTAGCCATGTACCAGTGTCCCTGTTGCTGGTGTTGTTGTTGCTGTTTGATGTTGTTATTGTTTGTGTTGTGCTGCTGATGTTTTGTGAAAATAAATGTCGACAAGCAAAAATGTTGATGAAGATTAGTTTGATGCTGCACCGACTATTTTGGCGTATCCTCTGTTTTGTTTGATGGATTGTATACGTCTGTACACTCTTAGGTGGGTGCATTTGTATGTGTGCTTGCTTTTGATAGTTTTGATAAGCTTGAGATTGCTTTTCATGCACAAACTTTAGATTTCTGCGAATTCACTTGCTAATAGGAGCCCACCGCTACACATATTTGACTAGCCACATAGTTGTTTTGATCCTAAGCCCCATCTCTGTAGTTCGTAGGGCCGGAAAATATAAAGGTACATCTTCGCGAGCGTTTTTGGCAGCTTTTTTGCCTCAAATGTCGTTCTTACTCCACTTGTTTCTAAGTGGGTATCTCAAAGGATAAATAATTGAAACATCTTCGATATTCAAATGTAATAAGTTGATATACCATTTCAAAACAATATACTTAACTAAGTAAAATTTTAAAAAATTTTATTTTGAAAGATTTCGATATAATCTACAAGGAAAAATAGTGCGTTTGAATGAGTAAGAACCCTTCACCTCTAAAACTACCTCCAGAGTCTAAAAAGATAAAATTTGTAAGGTACATAGGTAATCTAATATTTGACCAAATAAATATAATTTTTTGTTTTTGACTCTTCATAGGACAATCTGAAACTTGAGTCCAATGTGCCACGACCTACACAGAGAAAAATGAGTTGGTCATATCAACCAAAATATGGGTTGATTCAACCAAAATCACTGTCAGTTCTTATCCATTATTGAACACGTTTGATTCAACTGCACTGTTAACCTTAAGTTAACAGTTAAGCTGTTGCTTTAACAGTTAAGCTGTTATTTGGTTGTTCTAGCGGTTGCTGGTTCGATTCTCGTTGAAGTCAATATAATTTGTTTTTTTAAATAAGTCTTATTTTAACACCGAAATAAAATATTTTTCTGAGTTCTTATATTGACTTCACCGAGAATCGGACTCAGGTCTCTTGAACTCTCAACCCAGGCATCGAATACTTATTATTACAGCTTTCTTCTAAATGACACGTTGCTTTCTTGCCTCCACCGAGAATCGAACTCAAACTGCTTTCACTGCTGAGCCTGAGATGACTACCATCAGGCCATCGCGTACTTATGCTAGCCGACGTCGAATTACCGCTTTGTTGTATGACAGTTGTTTACGCGACATAAGCTATGATTATTCCGATCATTTCAAATTATCTCCATTACATACTATTGTGATTCGCAAATAGTTTAAGGAATATTCGGAATACATTTTTTAAAATTGCATAAGCAGATGGAGGTTTTTTCCAATGACAGTATCTTCGCTGTTAGATTAACTGCGGAAGTTTGTTGTTTTTAAAATGACAGTTGCTTCGCTGTTGGATTAACCCAAAATTCTGTCAGCTTTACCAAATTTTGTTGATTAAAAATTGACAGTTCTATGACTGTTATCAATAGTTATTTCAACAAAAAATTCCGTTGAAATAACCAAAATTTGGTCAATTCAACAGAATTTGGTCAATTTCAGGGTAACAGTCTCGAATCTTGATTTCACCAGTGCCATTTTTTTCTGTGTACTGTCCAAGATTTAGGGAATATATTGTAAACACACAAAGGAATAATTTGAGGGGGCGACACAGGCTTTTCATAAACTTATTTTTCATACAAACCTGTAGATTGGGTCGAATTTTTTTTATAAAATCGCCATTGCGGAAAATGTTATATGGATCATTTCAAGCTTTGCTGAATAAACTATGGGTATAAAATCGAGAATTTCAAATACTAGTGTCCGACCGAAACTGGAGTTTTAGGTCGAAGCCGAAGCCGTAGCCGAATATTCGGCATATCCTATATTCGATCGGAAACCGAAGCCAAAGCCGAATACCAAAATGAGAAAAGAGATTTTTTTTTTATTTTATAACAATTCATTATTTTTGTTTCTTGAATAAAAAACATCTTACAAAAATACATACATAGTTGTAAACAAAAATAAAAAAGTTCAGTCTTTATGTTAATAGCATTTTAATAATGTATAAAAAAGTATAAAAAATATGTTGCATTTTCTATAAATGCACCAAGAAAGAACAGCTGACTACAGTCGGAACCAAGGAATAAAACCGATTAAAATAACGTTCCGGTTTCGGTTTCGGTTTTGTAACACGATTCGGTTTCGGTTCCGGTTTCGTTCTTAAAAATTTATTTCGGTTTCGGTGAAGGTTTCGTTCCGGTTTCGGGTTTCAAATAAAAACACGTACGCCAAAAAATTTTACAAAACTTAAGTATGTACCTAGCTGTAAAATAGGTCTGAATTTTTATAACATTTTTCCACTATAATACCAATCTACGACAAAATCCACTTTTTTCTGGATATTGGACTAAATCAAATTTTTTTAAGAGATTAAGAGATAAGTATTTTTACTTAATGGCGTTCCCTGAATTTCGAAGTTAGCCTCCAAAAATTAGTTACGGGCTTTCGAAGTTCGACGTTGGGCCCTTTGCTTTGCTAATTGTTTGGGAAAAAAATTTAAAAAGGTTAAATGTGGGCGTGGCCTCCTTGCTCCTCTTACTTAATGGTTGCACTTTTTTTATTTGAAAGTGTATTTTTTTAATTTGTTAAACAAAACAATTAGAAAACCAAATTTTCGAAGGGTCCAACTTCGAAAGCCCGTAACTTAGTTTTGGAGGCTAACTTCGAAAAACTTAAAAAAAGTTGGTTTGGTCCAATACCCAGCCGACTGCTGTGCATTGTAATAAATATTATTAACGCTATGTATGGATAAAATTTCTGCAATATAAATAAAAAAAAATTACTACGTTTTCTAATAGAAAAATATTAGAATGGAAACTAAATTAAATACATAAATCGTCAAAAGATATGATACGGTCCACTAAACACATTTTTCTGGGATCTCGTAAATTTTTTTCGATGCCATCATTCAGCTATATGTAGCTAAATTTTCTCTTAAGGAATTTGATACTGAGGGCAAAACGTGTCTTTGGTAAAATTGCTCGACAATCTTCCATGAAAGCTTTCCAGAGCACGCTTTGGTAAAAGAAAATATGTTCCCATAAAAAGAAAAAAGGCATAACAAAAATTCAAAACCGTTTGGAACCGGGTCCGGCTTTTGAAACGGTTTTGGTTTCGTTCTTTTTCAGATCAAAATAACGGTTACGGTTTCGGTTTCGGTTTTGAAAAATGAAACGGTTTTAATCGGTTACGGTTACGGTTTCGGTTTCGGTTACAGTCCTTGGTCTGAACGCAAGTAATCGAAAGTGATGACACTTTATACGAATTGATCAACATACTTGTATAGTTAAGGTGGCGATATTCAATAATTTCGCGTAAATTATCACTCGAAATCTTAGGCCTGTTCAATAACACAAAAATATTACTGGAAGTTGCTATTTTCTGTCGCTTATAAAAAATCAAAAACTCGTAAAATTCAGTGAATTTTTTTATTACTGAACACATCTATTATTCGGCTTCGATTATTCGGCGTTTTCACCCGAATAGAAAATACTAGCCAAATAGGCCGAATACCGAAACTTGACCGAATATTCGGTTGGACACTATCAAATACATGTTCTAAATCTGGAATTGGGGAACCAAAGCTCCTTTTTTATTATGGAAACTCACCGTGAGTTCCAGGCGGCCACACCTGATTTTAGACGCATACTTTTTTCACCAAAGTTTACCAGATCTATGTATATTAGGGTGGTTCAGAATCGTATGGGAAAAACTAAAGCTGAATGTAAAGGCCAAGGGACCCCCAATTATTTTCTCTTTGATTAAAGTAGTGAGGAGCCAAATCTCAAGGTCATAGGTCACTTGGAAGGCGGCGCTCAATGCTGTTCAAAAAATTTAATGCGGGATTTTTTCTGCAGTTTCTAAAAAAATTACGAGACGTGTTAGGAGTCAAAAGCCGTAATTTATTTGAATATATTTGAAATACGTAACCATTTTACGAGCACACATTTTGATTGAAGTATCTGTTATACCTGAAATAAAAATGTCTTTAAATACCAGAAAATAGCCAATATTTGAGGTTTTATAATTATTTTACATTTCAGTAATCTGAACATGCTTAACATGTTTAATATCAAATGTATTTAAGAAAATCCATTTTCTTAATTCTGAATCCTTCAAAAAATACAATTATAAAATTCCTAAAATTTTCTCCTTCATAGAAATTTATGAAAATTCAACGTCGTTGAGTGCCGCCTTCTACATGTTCCACAATGCTAAAATTTTGAATAGATTATTCTTTTGCTAGATGTAAAAAAATCAGAGGGTCCCTAGGTCTCTAAGAAAAACTTTATTTTTTTGGACTACCCTAATTTTCCCTTCCCTATATCACTATTTCTATATACCTAAATAAATATGTAGATCATACACAATTAGTTTAAAGGAACATCTTATGAACATCTTTCTTTTTTTTAGCATTTTTTCGATTCATTGCTTATCGGCGTCCTTTGATATGAAACGCCTGAACGGTGCCTTTGCGAAGATACAAATTTTGTTGGTTAATTTACCCAAACATTTTGAAAATGTCAATAGTTCAGTTGTGAAAACATAAATTTCAAAACTGATAACTCGATTACACTTCATTAGGTCTTGGTGACAGGTAAATCAGTCAGTTTTAAAAACGTTAAGGACATGAAATTCAATATTCTTGTGAATGTCAACTGCGCGCCGACTAAACGCAACCGCTTGTGCGCACATAACTACATACATATGTATGTTCATATGTCTGGGGTTAAGCGCAAATTGAGTTTGATATTTCTGGGTTAATAAAGAATATCAGAATATTTGTTTGGGGACAACAATAAAAGCTCAAACACCATAAATATTAAGAAGAGCAGCGACGCGTTGTGCTTATCCCCATAAGAAGGCTCCCGAAAATATTTCACCCTATTACTATGTAAATATCTGTCTATAAAATTTTAGTCCTTAAGTTCAGATAAAAATTATGTGATACACAGAGAAAAATGGGCTGGGAATGGATAAGAATTGACCGTGATTTTGGTTGAATCAATCCTTATTTTGGTTGAATCAACAGATATTTTGGTTGATATAACTATATTTTGGTTGCTACGACCAAATCACTGTCAATTCTTATCCATCTTCAGCTCAACTTTCTCTGAGTGTATTTACATTTTACATGATTTTAAGAAGTTACATGTTTGCTTACATATCTACACACCTGCATAAATGTAGTTAAACTAAAAAATATTTACATAGAAACATTCATAAAAGCCGTGACCCTTCAAAAATACAGCCAAAGGAAGTTAGTGGGCATGGCTGACAGCTGTCACGTTGCTTTTGAAAAGCTGTCGAAGTCAATTTGACAGCGCACTCTGTAATGAAAAAAGTACATAAAGAAATCAAACTAGAGAAAATCATGAATTGGTAGGAGGAAAGATTAAAAATAGCTGAAAGCCGATTAAACACAACAGCAATAAAGTATTAGCGAAAAGGCAGGACGAAGTGTGCGAAGCACAAAATGGGTCTAAGAGTGGCAGAAGTTTGATACAGTGGGTGATTTTGGTGTAATCTGATAGATAATAATGAGGAAATCGCCCTCGACTACAACCTGCTGAAAAACTAGTTCAAGATCTAAGAACATTTCAAAAGAGTTCCAAATACTCGTACTTCTATCCTTAAAATAATTCACAACTCTGTCGTGAATGTACCGACATCTTATATTTTTTTAATTATTTTTTTATTTTTCTGGTGTTTTATTTTATTTATTTACTTTTCGTTTGTTTCTATTTTTATACCCAGGGTACTAATACTAGTACAAGGATATTATAATTTTACCCACATAACGGTACTACGTAACGGCACAAAATAATAGAGATAGATATAGGGTTCAATATATGAAAGTTCTTAGGTTGGAAAAAGTTCATTAAGCCATGTCCGTCCGTCTGTCCGTTTGTCCGTATACACGATAACTTGAGTAAAAATTGAGATATTTGGATGAAATTTTGTATACAGATTACTTTCTGGCCAAGGTAGGTTGCTATTAAAAATGGGCGAAATCGGATGATAACCACGCCCCCTTTTTCGATATCGAAAATTTCGAAAATCGCATAAATTGACATACCTCGGTAGCTGAAATGGCTAAAATGATGAAAGTGAATCCCCCTGGTCATTATATAATGATTTTTTGATACATTTTTTAAAGTGGGCGTGGCACCGCCCGATAAAATTTGGCACAAAGCATACTAGTATCGTTGGATAAAATCGCCCTCAAACCACGCCCACTTTTGATATCGAAAACTTCGAAAATTACCTAAATTTACATAATTCGGTAACGGAAATGTCTAAGATAATATAATTTTATAGGTGAATCTCCCTGGTCATTATATAATGATTTTTTGATAAATTTTTTCAATTAATTTTATTTTATTTTAATTTATTTTATTTTACTGTATTTAATTTTATTTTACTTTCTTTAATTTATTTATTTTTTATTTTACTTGAATTTGGTTTTTAATTTTTTTACTTTGTTTTACTTTATTTAATTTTATTTTTTTATTTTGCTTGAATTTATTTTTTCACTTGACTAGTACCAAAGCGTATTTTACAGTTTTGATAAAATAAATCGACCAGAATATTCGCTGTTTCGCTTTAACCCTTCTGTTACATTCCGGTCATTTCATGACCTTTTTTTGAGGAATTTTATCATATCTGCTAGTATTAACAACATTTCACAATTTCCTTTCATGACTTTGTGTACTGACATAAATCCAATATCTTGTATTTCTTAAATTCTTATAAAATTCCAAGCTTATGTATGTAAGTATTTTTATTATAATATTTAATTATTATTGGTGTGTTTATTTATGAAAATTTGGTTTAGAGGCCAAATCGTCTCACTCAAAGCCAAATAGAGCAGATCTTTGACAATGATGAGAATTTGGGTGAGTGTAGTGAAGATGGGGATGAAGATTATATAGTGGAACAATTTGAATCAGAAGGATCTTCTGACGAATATTTAGATTCTGATAACGATGTAGAAATGGTACCTGCGTTGGAAAATGAAAGTAGTGTTCCTACGTATTATTGCAAGGATAGAGCTATTGAGTGGTCAATGGAGCCAGTTGGGCACAATAGGGGCAGGGCCAGAATAGAAAATATAATCCACGGAAGACAGGGACTTACTGCATATGCTGCATGGTTTGCAAAAAACCTGTGTGTTCACAACATCGTTCGACGGTTACGGTTTCAAAAATCTATTGTTTGGAGCATTCATATTTAAAAAAAATGTATCTAATGTATTTAAATATGTATATATAACAGCTAAATAATCAATAAAACTAATGAATTTTAAAAACTTCTATTAAAATTTTAAACTTTTATACTGATATCTAAGCAAAACACAGGTGGGGTCATTTCGTGACCCGAATATCACATGTGTAAGTTTTTTTGAATGTAACAGAAGGGTTAACGGAATTTTAAAATTTTTATTTATTATACTTTTTTTAACATCTTGTACCACTGTACTGTTCTTCGAATTATTTTAAGATAGATTTTTCTTACTCATTTCCTTGCCTATTATGCGCCACCTCCTTGTGGTAAGTTTAATATGGAAGGGCATAAATAAAAACCTTTTCACTTTCCAACATTCCTCACTATTGTTTTTGCTTTATCGAACACGCCCCATTTTTTACAAATCTTACTACAACACAAAATAAAACCCTATAAAGACAGGCAAAATTGATTATACCAACAATTACAGCAAAAATAATAGTCCAACAGACACATCATACAAAAAAAGAAACAAAGAATTAAGAATAAAGTAATTGCAATCGTATAAAAAGCTGCCCAAACATTTCGTTTCGACTGTAAAACGGAAGCTTGTGGAGCGCTAAGGCATATGAAGGTGATATGGGGAAGCAATGGGAAGTAGCAATCATAGCAACGCATAGGCGAGGGCATAACCCATAATCAAGTGGCAACATAATGTTGCCACACTTGTGTTACAGCAGCGACAGCGAATGTTGTCAGGCGAACATAATGCAGGGAAACATTTGACCATCAGCCATTGTCATATATGTAGGGTTAACCTTGCAAAAAATAGTGAGACTAGTCTCTGAAGGGATCTCCTTCAAGATTAAATACAATAAAATAACATTAAATAAAATAAATTTTAATAAAATCAAATAAAATAACACAAAACTAGGTAAAATAAAGTAAAAAAAGATAAAAAAATAAAATAAAAAAGGAAGTAAAATATAAACCTTAATTAGATTAATATGAATTAAATTGAATTAAAACAACATAAATTGAGTTAAAATAAATTAAATGAGTTTGATACATTTCTACGTACAAGACGGTGAATTAAGCGGACTCCTGTTCACCAAACACACGCCAAATAAGGTTAAGTTAAAAAAATGTTGCAAATTATATCCAACTATACGCCCGTGGCAATTGTAGTTCACTTGTCAAATGGATGAGCTCTAGGGTCGTCACAACATGTCCTTAAGTACTGCCTTAATATAAACAAACATACTTAGTAGTTACATATGTACATCGTGCGAATGGTAGCAATAAAAACTTCGACTTCAATTGTGGTAGCGCCTAGGAATTTATTGCGCTGTCCAATTGCTTGTCCCCCATGTTTTATGACTACATACAAACAAATATACATATGTACATACATTTGGCTATGATGCCATACTAGGCTAAAGCAATAATAAATAACAACAATGGTAGCAAATACAAGAGATTTTTTTAACTGAATAGAATGCAGGCGGACACACGTACTTAAATACTTCATAATACTTTAGGAATACCTACGTGCAACAACTAGAATTAGGCGCAATAAGTTCGAAACGGCAAAGTACAAACCTCTGAGGCGTGCAGACATGCGAATGCATCAATGTTTCAGATATACGAACAATAATTTGGGATGTATGTGTGGACTCTACCGGCGTCGGTGGCCGATGCTGGGGTGCGCGATGGCTAGACAAGCACAACAAGCAAACAAATAGCTTTGGTAACTCCTTTCGCTTTTATTTAATACCTGGCCGGTAGGTAACTACATGTACACGTGCTGTTGTTCGCATTAATATTACAAATATACAGATTTACATACATATATATATCCATTTGTTAATAACATTGGTTGGTATGTATTTGGTTAGAGTACTGCGTTGACAGTGAACGACGACGACATGCTTGAATGTTTCTACAAGTAAACGCTTTTGGCTATTATTAGTCCTAAAAACAAATCGAGCGTGTGGTAAGGTCGTCGTGGCACACAAATGGTCAGTGGAAATGCTTGAGGCAGGGGGCAAAAAGCGCCAAAATTGTGTGCGTTTACATATGTATATATGTATGTAGATAGTGGCACATCATTTTTATGTACATACAAAAGCCAAACGTGGAACCGACACATATAAAATGCATGAAAGTTCTCATTTGTTGATAATTTACCTTAATTTAATTTAATTAAATTTTATTATAATAATTTAATTATATATATCTAATTTTATTTTATTTTGCCCAATTTTATTTTATTTTATATTTTTTAAATTTTTTTTTATTTTATTTTATTTTACCTTATTTTATATCACTTTATTTTATTTTATTTCGTTTATTTTTTTATTTCTTTTATTTTATTTTACTTTATTACATTTACTTTTTTCATTTTATTTTATTTTATTTCATTTAAGTTTATTATTATTAAATTATTTTATTATTTTTTTTATTCTTTTTAATTTTTTATTTCATTTTATTTTATTTTTTTTATTTTAATTTATTTTATTTTATTTTATTTTATTTTATTATATTTTATTTTATTTTATTATATTTTATTATATTTTATTTTATTATATTTTATTTTGAAAATGTGTTTTTTGAGAAAAATTTACCTACGCGCTGCAGGAACCAGACAAGCCGACATATGTTTCGATGATACTGGAGTTACATCTCTTCAAGGACTTTTCTTCCCGGCATTGTGAGAGTCGAACTCACAACACTGTAGTGACTTGTATGCTAGAAGGTCTAGCTCCTTAGGCCACTACCCAGCTTGAAGGTAAACCCTTCTCAGTGTCCATTTATGCATATATTTATACTTCCATATAGAACATTTCTCTAATTTCAATGCTAACTTATATGAAAGATTTGCGAATTTTTAGGACTTGGTGTGAAACCTATGAAAGAATTTTCATACTTAATTAAGCACGAATATTTTTCCATTTATAGCATTTAACTCTTTGTTGCTTTTTTGACTTGTAGTCTATTGCTGTAAGTACCGACGGTATTTACAAGCAACTTTCGGGATTGTATGAATAGACTACAAGTCAAAAAAGCAACAAAGAGTTAAATGTTATAAATGGAAAAATATTCGTGCTTAATTAAGTATGAACATTCTTTCATAGGTTTCACACCAAGTCCTAAAATCTCGCAAATATTTCATATAAGTTAGCATTGAAATTAAAGAAATGTTCTATATGGAAGTATAAATATATGCATAAAAGGACACTGAGAAGGGTTTACCTTCAAGCTGGGTAGTGGCCTAAGGTGCTAGACCTTCTAGCATACAAGTCACTACAGTGTTGTGAGTTCGACTCTCACAATGCCGGGAAGAAAAGTCCTTGAAGAGATGTAACTCCAGTATCATCGAAACATATGTCGGCTTGTCTGGTTCCTGCAGCGCGTAGGTAAATTTTTCTCAAAAAACACATTTTCATACAATCCCGAAAGTTGCTTGTAAATACCGTCGGTACTTACAGCAATAGACTACAAGTCAAAAAAGCAATAAAGAGATATTTTATTTTATTTTATTTTATTTTATTTTATTTTATTTTATTTTATTTTAGTTTATTTTATTTTATTTTAATTATTTTATTTTATTTTGTTTTATTTTATTTTATTTTATTTTATTTTATTTTATTTTATTTTATTTTATTTTATTTTATTTTATTTTATTTTATTTTATTTTATTTTATTTTATTTTATTTTATTTTATTTTATTTTATTTTATTTTATTTTATTTTATTTTATTTTATTTTACTTTTTTATTTTATTTTTTATTTTATTTTATATTATATTATGTTCTTTTTATTTTTTTTATATATAATTTTTAAAATTTTTTTTTTTGTAAAACTTATCGTGGTCGTGCTTGTTCGTCATGGAATTGTATGATCTCTTGAAATCGATAACAGTTAGCGAGAACGAATAAAATATTCAAATAAAGTATAATAACTCATGACAAAAAAAAAAAAAAAACAGTGAAACAGTGAAACAGTGTACTGAAATGAAGAATATTCCCAAAACTGAAGAACGGACTACCAATATTGCAGCGACTTGATAATAATGACTTAAAATAAAAAAGATAGTAAGCTGGAATACTTGTGAGTTCCTTATACATAGTTGTTGGTGTCATAAGTGTGACCAACTTCGGCGTCATAACTTTTTCTGAGGAAACACTATATAACTAGGTAGCGAGTAAATTTGCTGCATGCAACGCGAATGTCATTTAAAATTTGTTCAACCATTCATCTCCAGCGAAAGCTCCGGCTTAAGCCAAGTGGCTAGGTAGCATCAATGAACCAAAAGTAGGTAGAGTTGTGGTGCATGCAGGCGGTATGTATGTTTGTACGCATTAGCATTGCTGTCAACACTACCAGCAACAACAACACTAAGATCCACAAGCCCGTTGCCACCGTCTAGATGCGGTCTGTCTTTTTCTTAAAGTAAACGTGCGCCCTCGATATCAAAGCAGCAAAATCAGTTTGTTAAAAGAAATTATGGTGCCAACTTGGATATTTTAAGGTTTAAGTTGAAGTGGAGGTGTTTGTCTTCGAGGAGTCGAAGGATCAGCAAGCAAATATACATAAAGAACTCGTAAACTGAAAAACAACCAGTGTGGATTTGGTTGGCAAGAGTTCAAAAGTTCACATTTTGGCATTATCGCAGCAACAACAGGAGCAATAAAAACAAGAGGAATGAGAACATGTTGCAATGTTTTCACGCTGCTGTCACATGCCGACACCAAAGCTGTCGCTGACGAAAGTGGGTTGGCTTGCAGTGCTGCTAGAGTGCATGCGGTGCAGAAAATAAGAGGAAAGAGAAGTTGGAGTCAAAAAGAGCAAGCAAAAAAAGTGAAATTGGTGAAGAGAACGATATCAACCATTTTCAAGACTACTTAGGGGAATGAGTATGTGTTGTTGAAGAATTCACCTATGATTCAATATATACATATATGTATAGCCTTAGACAGCTGGAGGTACAACTAAGGGATCAACATTGGTCTCAAACCAAAGGATTTAAACAAGAAACCTTCGAGTTTGGTATGATTGTCGTTGGAGACTGCGAAAAACACACCACTTTTGGTATCATCTGAGTCGTGCCCACGCTAGTTATGCTATTTCCACTAAGAACTAGTACCGAAGCGCACCATCAGTAGTTATTACCCTATATGGTCCGTCCCCTCCTATTCCAATAATGGCTGCGCCGACTAAGCCGGCCGAAGTGCTGCTACTACAACAAAAACAAACAAACAAAGGCATTGCTGGCCTTTTACAATAAGAGTCTGACTCCGCATTCCTGGCCCCAAGGCTCCTAGTTTGCCCCACATGAACCATGCAGACCCCTCACAGTCATTTCTTCTAAGGATACTGGTGGACTTTCAATGACAAGCACATGTAAAATTTATCCAGCATTTGGCCAGGAGAGCTGCTGACATGGTCAGCTAGGGAACAGCGAACGGCTCCTTCAATATGTAAAAAACAAGCAGGCAGGTTAGTTTCTACATGAATTTTTTCTAACTCAGCGCTATATTTTGGAAAAGAAGTTCGTTTCTTAGGTCTTTCATTGGTTTAAACTTTAAAGTCGTAATTTTATTGTTAAATAAAGCATTAAATTTAATTTTTGTATTTTTATTGACAACTCCTGAGAACGTTAGGGCAACAATGTTTGCGAAGTCTAATTCATTGGCCCGAAATTGCTTTCCTGGGAGGATAATGTCAAACTGTGAGGAGAAGAAGCTACTAAGGTGAGTTATTTTATGTTAGGTGAGTCATAAGAAGATATCCTAAACAGCTCTGAATACACTTTGCGAGTGAATTCTACGACCCGAAGGTTAGTTCGAATTAATCGGCTTCTGCGCCAGTCTAGCTAGTACGGGGAAGTAAAATATATCTCTCGATAACCAGAGATCAAGCTTCTAAAGTTTCTCAAAATCATGAATATGTCGAAAAACATTTTTTTGTTTCCTTTTAGTTTTGCCTAAGATTTAGTTTCTCGCCCACTTTATTTCGTTTCCTTTAGACTTTTAGTTTGCTGCAGTCAAATTCTTCAATAAACATGTGTATAAGTAAAGCTACATACAACATACAACAAAACAAATCCGCAAACAACGTACGACAGCGAAGAAAAAACTTATGGTAACCACCAAAGCTGCCACAACAGACAGATCACGGCAGCAACAACAACAACAACAACATTCGTAAAAATGCAATAAAAACACAGAGACGGTGTCGAGTGCACGGAATTCGCTTGAAAATTAATGAAGGCGTTCTACCTGCAATCCATTTAATTTTTATAAACGATCTTGTCTTAATGCCACTGTGCTAGTACGGTCATTATAAATTACAATGCCATAGCATCAACTACGATGTGATGTTGTGTGGTGTTGCTGTGCTGCCATTGTTGGTTAGTTGGCGGTTGGCCGTTGCTGCGCTGGTGTTGTGTATGCATATTTGTAGTTGTTGCTTTTGGTTGGCAAGTGGTAATTCGAATGTATTTTTGCTGGGTTGTTGCTACGATTGTTACTTTCACGCGATTACATAGTTTTACGTAATTGTTGCTGTATTGTTGTTGTTGTTGCTTAAATGTTGAATGCTTTCAATTTCATGATGTACCATTGATCTTCTTTATACAAATGCATATTAGCAGTCTTTTACAAATCTTTGCGAATCCAAAAATAATCCTATGAAATGTGGAATGATTACAAAGCTAGGCAGCGTTCAGCAGTGGCGCACTAAACCCCTAGCCCCAATTTTTTGCTTGCTTACATGGCTGTCAAGGTTTTGTAAGAAGTTCTACGTGTGCCTTTGTGCTGTTGTTAATCCTTTTCGCCTCAGTTTCAATTTGTAGCTGCCAAGTTCTCTTTGCAGATTTTTTCTGAGGTACCATTAATATTTCATGAATAGCTTTGAGTTATAATAGCCTAGTATGAGAAATTAATCTCATTTCATTTTCCAAATGTTACATAAATGGCATGTTAATATGTTAAACTTAACAGATGATATTGTCCTATGTATGCTTTGAGGCAGAGGCGGGTAAAATTGGATTTCTGCAGATCACACCCGACGTGAAAGAAGCACACTGTTTAACATAGGAGTATATGTAATTGTTTTTTCGTAACCTTTGTGGCTAGTTTGCGAAGAAACATACAAAAAAAAAAAAACAAGTAAGGAAGTCGAAGTTCGGATAAACCGAACATTAAATACCCTGGTTGTTTTCATATAATATTCGAAATATTCCATTTCGGAAGTGGGCGTAATTGAGAAGCGATTCCGTCCAATTACATCAGGTATACTCCCTATTATGCTAGTATACCTTGTACCAGTTCAATTTTCAAATATGCCTCTCTGAAAAGTGGGCAGTGCCACGCCTACTTCTAAAATTTTTGTAAATAAAAACATAATAGAATGTATGTATATAATTGGGTACACTTCACTACACTTTTCACTCACCTTAGCACAATTTATAATAAATAAAAAGTAGACTGTAGGTTTAGATTTAAATTTAAATAAAAAAAAACTGCTTTATTACCGGGAGCGCAATACGACTGTGTGGTACAAAAGTTGATCGATTGTAATTTGTTTATGATGTGTGGGTGTTTTTGTGTTGACATTTTGTGTGTGTTACTGTGTTAGTGTGCGTGTAAAGTGTGGTGAAGTTGGCGGCCACAGGGTTGCTGCGATCGCGGGGGTTGTTCACAATAATGCGTGAACGTAACCGCTCAGTTAGCCATCCCGGCCCCCCTAGGCGAGTCATCAGCCTAGCAATCGTTGAAGCTGTTGCAAGGTTTCCACGACGTTGCTTATCCCGGTTGAGCATCGGTTGCGTTACCTAGGAGGGTGCTGACGTGATGATGTTGCTGGGTTGCGGGGTCGTGCACCCGGATGATTCCATGACCGTGGATGCTGGTTTGACTGCCATGTTGCGATGTGAGTGATGGTTGCGATCTGGGTCGCATGTACTTGCGTGAAGGCGGTGCCGCTGGGGCGCTACTCCTGGCTGTTCGGTGTAGAAGCGTGTGGTGGCCAAACAATTTAGGCAGTAGCCGTGTGTTTGCGCTATCTGCGGTCGTTGCTGTAGCATGGCCTTTAAATTCCCGGAGGCGTAGTGTCTCATATTGATATGTGTTGTGTTAAGGTACATTCTTAAATGATGCATGGCCATTATTTGTATTATAAGCGGTTTTATTTGCGGTGTATTATGTTATTATTCACGCTTTTCGAGGAAACTAGTCCTTCGAGCCACCTCTTTAGGAGTAAGGTATTAAATTCGAGTAGCAACATCGCTTGGTGGATGAATTGCTTTTTATTCAATTGTATTATTATTGAGTTTAGATATTCGCGCTATTGGTATTAGCGGTATTAGACTCGGTTGGTAAAAAGCATAGTTTCACGAGCGGTCGTGTTGATATTCCGGTTTGTGTGCGTAGGTCAACTACCCGGAACCGTAATGTACCTTTTCGATGCGGGCTAGCCGCCATTCTGTAGATGGGAGGCAGTCGTCATGAATTAGAACGCATTATCCAATTTTTGGAGCTTCTTGAGTGTTTTTCCACCGATATCTTTCATGGAGGTCTTTGAGATATTCTTCCTTCCATCGGCGACTAAATTCATGATGGAGAATTTTGATTCGTTCCCATCGATTTATGAGAGAGAGTGAGTCCACGTTTGGCTCTGGTATAGCCAGAAGTGGAGCTCCTCCAAGAAAATGCCCAGGTGTGAGGGCTGTAAAGTCCGAGGGATCTTGCGAGAGCGCTGATAGCGGCCGTGACTTTAGAACGGCTTCAACTCGTATGAGTAGAGTTGTGAACTCTTTAAATGTAAATTTATGATTGCCAGCGGCTTTCTTAAAGTGGGTTTTAAAGCAGTGTTCGTTAACTGTTATAGTAGCGAGTTTGCGTGGAGTCGATTAGGGCTATTTTTGCCCGCAGTAATTCTTGGTGCGGTAGAGCATAGCTTTCGGCACTGGATATTCCTTGCACTTTGTTCTTTAAGCGATTTACAAATTGAAACATATACGCTATTACCCTTAACTCGGGGGACGACGTAAATCGCTCTAGGATATCCGTGTCTTCCAGAGTGGGGTGAAAGCCTTAGATTCTTCGACTTTCTGGGGCTATGATATTTCGTGCAGGTGATTTTGGCCAAGCTTCTTGTGGTTCTACTAGCCAGCTTGGGCCGTTCCACCAAAGTGTGGTGGTTGTTAAATGTAATGGTTTGCAACCTCTTGTGCCAAAATCCGCAGGGTTATCAGCACTGGCAACATGCCGCCAAGTTGCTGGTCCTACTAAATCAATAATTTCAGCTGTGCGGTTTGGCACGTATGTTTTCCACGTATGTGGTGGTTTTTCTTACCATGCTAGGACGATTTCTGTATCGGTCCATAAATAATTTCCTATTGATCAGGTTCAGGTGTTTTTGTACGGTCGAGGCTAGTTTTGCGAGCAGAAGTGCGCCGCATAGCTCGAGCCGTGGAAGGCTTACGGTCTTAAGAGGTGCGATATTGCCTTTTGCTGCTAATAAGTGGCTGGCAGTTTTGCCATTGTGCTGACTTCGCACATAGATGCTGCGCAGTATGCTTTTTCAGAAGCGTCGCAGAAGCCGTGTAGTTCGACTTGGTGATCAGGGACGAAATTTACCTACCGAGGTATTTGTATCTCGGAAATAGTATGCAGGTTGTTTGCAAATTGGGACCATTTTATTAAGCGGAGTGGTTTAACCACTTCGTCCCAATCGGTTCCATCTAGCCATAATTCTTGTATCAAGATCTTTGCTTGAATCACAATTGGCGCAAGCCATCCTGCGGGGTCGAAAAGTTTCGCCACAGAGGACAGAATTTGCCTTTTAGTTTTTGCGGATTTTGCAGATATCGACTCAAGAGGGTATGAAAATTGGTCTGATATTGCATTCGATTGTATGCCCAAGGTTTTGGTGGTGCTCGCTTTTTCAAATTTTAGAAAATTGGTATCTAGCAGATTTTCCTTTTTTATATTTGCCAGTATTTCTGGATGATTGCAAGTTATCTTTTTTAATGGAAACCCTGCTGAGTCGAGGGCTTCGATAACTTGAGCTAGTGATTTGCACGCTAAAGGAAGGCTATGGCTTCCCGACAGCCACTGTAGTATAAGTAGCATTAAATCAGGTTGTAATGTTGGTCCCGTGTATAAAACATCGTTAAGGGAGTTACCTGAGCTTGTGCATTTAGATGCATTAAACACCACTAATTTACAGGCTGAAATAGTATGTATGTGTGTCTCCTATGAAAGGCAGGCGGAGCGAATATGTAAATATGTATGTGATACTAAATATGAGTGAGCGGCGCGAACACCACTCTTACTTTTGTTGAGAGTTTTTCCGGTTTTATAACCGCGTGGTGTGGAAGATAAAATGAGGCGTGTTTGCCTTTTGTTATTTTTCATAGGAATTAACTGATTCCATATGATTTAGTTGTAGATACTCCTCAAGAACATTGTCGTATGAGGTTTTTAGCTCGCCTTTTTTAAGTAGGTTTCTTTCCATACTTAGAAACTGCTGTAGAGCTGAGGTTCGTGAGTGACCTAGGGCTAGTGTATCAGGAAATTGTTGTTTAAATGGTAGTCGTACGACGTACCGCCCGTTCTCTGATCTTGTAGTTGTGGCTTTGTAGAAGTCTTCACAATACTTATCGTCAGCTGTAGTTACGGGAATTGGAGGGAGTTCTTCGACTTCCCAGAATTTTTTCAATTGCGAATTCAGACTGTCATTTGAAATATCTTCCACTTGCGTTGTGAACGTGGAGATTTTCTCTTTGACTTGACCGCTTAAAATCCATCCAAAGATGTTAATTTGGGCTAGGTTAGGTTAGGTTCAAGTGGCTGCCGCGGAGGCACACCTAGGCCAGTATTAAAAGGCCCGTTGTGATACCACCAACACTAGGAAAGTCAGTTCCGGGACCCTGCCATATGGAAAATCCCGGTATTAACGGAATTCTCCATATAGCAGAATCCCGGGACTGACCTTCCTATACCGACACCGTTACTCCTCCTCGAACCATTTAGATGACTTGATGAAGGCCATCAGGTCCTTTATGTCCAGCTCCGTGACGTGGCGTAGGCTGACCAGGAAGGGAACTCCCAAAAAGCGCATTCTCGCGCCACTTAAAGCCGGGCAGTTTCAGATGAGGTGCTCCACCGTTTCCTCCCCCTCATCATCCTTACAACTCCTACAGCATCGTCGGTAGGGCACACCAAGTCTTTCTGCGTGCCTGCCAATGAGGCAGTGCCCAGTTAATACGCCTATTAATATGGAGATTTCTCTTCTCCTTAGGGCATAAATATGTCTTGATCTTTTATGATCCCATTTCGGCCAGGTTTCTTTGGATATCCGGCATCCTGGAGATTGCAGCCATCTTTCGTTGACTTGGCGGAGTGTGTACTCCTTCAGCATAAGCTTGCATGTGGCAAACGGCATACCTAAGCGCTCTTTATCGCGAAGAACCTGCTTGGTCGTGCCCTGCTTCGCAAGTTCGTCTGCCCTACAATTTCCCTCAATGTCCCTATGCCCCGGCCATCTCTTGTAGAGATCGACAACAGCTGAGCGTCAGTTCAGAGTTGAACGAGTAAGAGCCAAGGGATTTGATGGCCGTTTGGCTGTCGCTGAATATAAAAATGTCCTGTCTTATAGTGTGTTGGCCTATCCAAGCCGCGGCATCCATGATTGGGCTAATAGGTTGTTGGAAAATCTCTCAACGCCTTCTAGTATTATTTGGGGGATTAGATCGCTTCCCAACAATATGTCGATTTGATCGGGGGTATGGCAATTGGGATCGGCAAGTTTCAGATGTGAAAACTTTTGCCAGTGCTCGCTATTTATATTATAGCTTGGGAGCATGTTTGTCAGTCGCGGCAGAACTATAGCTTGTGCTTTTATTCTTTGATCCGCATTTGAAGACATCAAGGTAATGAGGCATATTTTATTTGAGTTTTGTACTACTCTTCCACCCATTCCTGAGATTTCAAAGTTGGCTGATTTGGTTGGTAGATTTAAAGTTTGTTGGAACTTCGATGCTATGAAAGATCGCTGTGATCCTTGATCGATTAAGGCCCTTAGCTTAAATCGTTCTCCTCGGTGTTCGATGGAGATGATTGCTGTTGGTAATAAAGTTTTGCTTTCATTTTCTGAATGAAGCGTTTGTATTCTGACTGCTTTTGAGCAGCATGGTTGTTCCTGAGAACTTTCAGGACTTTCTGTTTCGGTATTTTCAGGACTAGTTGTTGCCGCTAGTCCAGTGGTTCTATTGAAAGTTCGACTATTTGGAGAGTTATTGTACTTGTTCATATGGAGCATCGAATGGTGTCTCCCTTGGCAATATGAGCACTTGTACAGAGGAGATATGGGGAGATTTTGGGTCGGACATTATGTTTCTTAAAATTTAATAAATATAAATATTATTGAACGGTGTTTTTTTTGTATTACCGAGTTTTTGTTTCTATCGGTCGTTGTTTTTTATTTGTTGTTAATTTGATTTTTTTTGATAAAAAATCGATATATAAAGCAAATATATATGAATTTATGCTATTGTTTAATATATCGTGATTTTATTACTGTCACTGCTTTTATTTTGCACGCGAGTGTATTTTCTACCTTGGCTTTTATTGTGAAATTATGCCAAAGGCTAATTGAAATTATTACCGCTTATTATTTCCTTATATAATTTTTATAAGTACTTGCAATATTTATTGTAAGGTATTATCACTCTATAAGTACAATCGCAATTTTTTGTTGGGTATGTCAGACCGGAATGTAGTTTTGTATATATTTGAATGTTTATAAGTTGAATGTTTATAAGTTAGCGGGGGTGACTTTTTGCCTATAAGTAGGTGCAAAGCTAGTTTCAATTACTGCATTCAAACAAGGCAAGGGCTTGCTGGCAACAGCTTGCTTTTTAGCGAATGATGGGAGAGAGCGACGACGGAAGGGGAATGGTACCGAGTTGCCTGTGCTCGGTCAACACGCTTTGTGTTGCCATTCTTCGCAACTTCGTTATATTGGCTGCAATTTTAAATTGCGTAGTTTCTCATTTTTTTTTTCAAGTTCGGTCTAAATTCTTAATAAGCAGCAGAAATCACCTACTTAGCACAATAATTACGAAAAATTTGTGATAAAAACACAGTTTCTCATAAAAAAAAAATGCAACTACTTGCCTGTGTATGAAGAGCATCAGCAACACTTGAGCAACACCAAAAGAGAATTGCTGATAAAAGCAACAAAAGTTGCCTCTGTATGAATGCAGACAATGCAATTAAGTGCAAAGATTTGTTGTTTATATTTTGTTTTTTTTTTTCTTTTGGGATGCTGGACTATGGCTTTTTCCGTAATTTGTGTATCCGTATATTTTTTTTTTTGTTAATATGTAGACCAAGATCCCAGAGCCTAAAAGCGTCACTTATTTTATAATTGATGAAACCAATACCGATCGACAGTCCTCCCCGAATCTAGAAAGAATGTGAAAATTTTAAAGCTGTACCTATGACAAGGGCCTAGGAATCGGGGGTCAAAGTCGCCAAAAAATGACACTAAATTCACTTATTTTATAATGGATGATTTTCACATATTTGACGTAGATTACCACCCCGCGTCAGAATCAAGTGTTGTTAGACCCGTACCAGTGACAAGGCTCCAGCCAGACACCCCCAGTTCGCGGATTTTCCTATGGAAATTTATTCTGTTTTACTAATTTCACGCATTTGGGCCACTTTCGCTGTTTTTAACTACCCAATATTTTCCCATTTTTTGTAGAACACTACCCTCAAGTAGTATCAGGAATTTTTAGACTTCGTCCCATGGCAAAAACTTCAACCAGACACCTCAAAACTCGGGAAATTTCACTAATTTTTACTGCGCTTTCACATGTTTAAGCGGATTTGACCAACTTTGGCCTCTTTTAAATAACAGATCTTTACACATGTGTCGTAAAATGCTACCCTTAAGTAGAATCAAGCATTTCTAGACATCATCCCATGGAAAAAACTTCAGCCACACACCTGAAAGTTCGAGAACTTTTATATTCCTATTAATTTGCTTTCTCTTGTTTGTTCTACTTTTACTAATTTTAAATGATAGATCTTTTCACATGTGTCGTAGGGCACTACCCTTAAGTAGTTTCAGTAATTTTTAGACCTCGTCCCATGGCAAAAACTTCAGCCAGACACCTCAAAACTCGGGAAATTTCACTAATTTTTACTGCGCTTTCACATGTTTACCTGCGTTGGTCTAACTATGGCTGCTTTTAAAGGGCAGATAATTTCACATGTGTCATAGAAGACCACCCTTAAGTGGTATCAGGTACTTTTTGACTTCGCCCCATGTCAAAAACTTCAGCCAGACACCTCAAAACTGAGGAATTTTCATAATTCTTACTGCGATTTCACAGGTTTAAGCGAGTTCCCTGCAGCGAAACCTCAAACTAGTCAGAAAAATACTAGTATACAACTATAATTTTCTGGCAGAACTCATACTAGTCAGGAAATATCCATTCCATACTAGTATACAACTAGATTTTTCTGGATGAAATTATACCAGTTGAAAAAAACAAAATTCATTCGTTTCGTTTTCTCTTAGATGCTTTTTCGTGATAGGGTAAATACAAATAGCCGTTGCTTTCTTAAGAATAAACATGAAAATAAAGTCAAAAGATAAAATAAAGGGTAAGCCAGGAAAATTCTCGTTGAAATCATACTAGTCCATGTTAAAAGCCTTTTTGACTAGTATATTCCATACTGGTCCTTTTTGGACTAGTTCATTTTTTGGAAATTATACTAGTCCAGGATGAACTAGTATGGAACTGGTATCTTACAACTAGTATGAAACTGGTATTTCCTGACTAGTAAATAACTGGTATATTCTGGTCGAAATCTGACAATTGACATCTTGTAGGACATCAACACGTAAAAAATACCAGTTGCTTATATGGAAAAAAGACAGAACACTGACTAGTTGGGCCCGGTGCACCAACTAGTCAGTGTTCTGTCTTTGTTCCATATAAGCCCGGTGCACCAACTAGTTGTAAAGTAGTTTTCAACTAGTTGCTTTCGCTGCAGGGTAGCGACATAAGAGTGACACTGTCTGAAATGCAACAAATGCCACATCTGAACACTTTGTATGGGCTGAACTGTTCTAATTTGCTTGATCATGTCCTATGGAGAGATCAATTGCGAAAAAAAACTTGAGCTTTGAGGTGTTTGGATGTAGTTTTTGTCATGGGAAGATCTCCAAAAATGCCTGATACCACTTAAGAGTTGAGTTCTACGACACATGTGTAAATATTCGCCTTTTAAAAATAGTCAAAGTTGCACAAACCTGCTTAAACAATCGAAAGCACAGTAAGAATTATGAAAACTACCCAGATTTAAGGTGTCTGGTTAAAGTATTTGTCATAAGGCGAAGTCTAAAAGTACCTGGTACCACGTAAGGGTGGTCCTCTATGACACATTGAAAATATCTGCCCTTTAAAAGCAGCCAGAGTTAGACGAACCATCTCAAACATGTGAAAACGCAGTAAGAATTATAAAAATTTCTCAGTTTTGAGGTGTCTGGCTGTAGTTTTTGACATGGGCGAAGTATAAAAATACCCGATACTTCTTTAAGGTGGTCTTCTATGACACATGTGTGAAGATATGCCATTAACGAACAGCAAAAGTTGGACCAACTCGCTTAAACCTGTGTAATCGCAGTAAGAATTATGAAAATTCCTCAGGTTTGAGGGTACTGACTGTAGTTTTTGACATGGGGCGAAGTATAAAAATAGCCGATCCTTCTTTAAGGGGTCTTCGATGACACGTGTGAAAAGATCTGCTCTTTAAAAGCAGCCGAAGTTGGACCAACGCAGTTAAACATGTGAATTCGCAGCAAGAATTATGAAATTTCCTCAGCTTTGAGGTGTCTGGCTGAAGTTTTTGTCATGGGGCGAAGTCTAAAAATGCCTAATATTAGTTAATAGTAGTGTTATACGATACATTTGTAACGATCCGCCATTTAAAAGCAGCCAAAGTTGGGTAAACCCATTTGACCATGTGAAAGCACATTAAAAATGATGAAAAGTCCCCGTGCTTTGGGTTGTTTGGCTTAAGTTTTTTTCATGGAATGGAGTCCGGAAATGCCTGATACTGTTTAAGGGTAGTGTTATACGACACATCTGTAAAGATCCGCCGTTTAGAAGTTGTAAAAGTGGGACAAACAAGAGAAAGCAAATTAATAGGAAAATAAAAGTTCCTGAACTTTGAGGTGTCTGGCTGAAGTTTTTGACATGGGATGATGTCTGGAAATGCTTGATTCTACTTAAGGGTAGTGTCCTACGAAACATCTGAAAAGATCCGTCGTTTAGAAGTTGTAAAAGTGGGACAAACAAGAGAAAGCAAATTAATAGGAAAATAAAAGTTCCCGAACTTTGAGGTGTCTGGCTGAAGTTTTTGCCATGGGATGATGTCTGGAAATGCTTGATTCTACTTAAGGGTAGCATTTTACGACACATGTGTAAAGATCTGTTATTTAAAAGAGGCCAAAGTTGGTCAAATCCGCCTAAACATGTGAAAGCGCAGTAAAAATTAGTGAAATTTCCCGAGTTTTGAGGTGTCTGGCTGAAGTTTTTGCCATGGGACGAAGACTAAAAATTCCTGATGCTACTTGAGGGTAGTGTTCTACAAAAAATGGGAAAATATTGGGTAGTTAAAAGCAGCCAAAGTGGCCCAAATGCGTGAAATTGGTAAAACAGAAAAAATTTCTATAGGAAAATCCGCGAACTGGGGGTGTCTGGCTGGAGCATTGTCACTGGTACGGGTCTAACAACACTTGATACTGACGCGGGGTGGTAATCTACGTCGAATATGTGAAAATCATCCATTATAAAATAAGTGAAGTTAGGGTCATTTTTTGGCGACTTTGACCCCCGATTCCTAGGCCCTTGTCATAGGTACAGCTTTAAAATTTTCACATTGTTTCTAGATGCGGGGAGGACTATCGATCGGTATTGGTTTCATCCATTATAAAATAAGTGACGCTTTTAGGCTCTGGGATCTCGCTCTAATGTAATCAGGTAGTACTTTTACTAGGAGAACAGAAAGTAGCTTCCCTAATAATTTAAAATATTTTTATTCTCTTTTTCTTTCTTCTTACTGCTTATTTTGTTAGTGCAATCCTGCCTTTGTTTGACTTATGTGCGCAAGGGAATGTAAGCTAAAGGGGGTATTGCCGGATAAGTTTGCAAGTAAGACTTGAATATGTATTTATTTTTGTAATATTTAATTTGTGCTTGACAACACGAAAAAAAAGCAGAAGTCCGCGGTGAGATTTTTTATTTTGGTAAGTATTTGTTGTAATACTTAATGCGGGACTTATTATGGGAATTAAATATTTACATATAGGTATGTACGTAAAATAGGATGGTCGGACTTTGACCGCGATCAGAATATTTATATGTATATATATTTTTATAACGTAGAAATACCAACTGAACGTCTTAATAATTGGAAATCATACAACTCACCGCTCTTTAGCAAGGATTAAGGGGAAGTTTACTTAGCCTTGTTTAATTATTTTGTATTTATAATTTTCTTTTAATGTTGTTGTTTGTCCTTCCTTCCCTCGCTTTTTTTCATATGTGTAGCAACAATTTTGGTTATGTTAATTTTTATTTTTCCGCGCCCGATCTTATGTTAGTGGACTGTATTTTTGTTTTGTTGTTGGTTTTGTTGTTTCTTGACCGAAAGTGCGCACTTTTTTTGTTATCAACACGCATTTTTAATCATTAATTACAGAATTTTGAATTTCAGAATTTTGCAATTTAGAATTTCGTTATCCAGAATTTTGGATTCCAGAATATTGACTTCCATAATTTTGATTTCCAGTGTTTCGACTTCCGGAATTATGAATGCAGAATTTCCAAAAAAGCAGAATTTTGACCCCAACCCGTTCTGCGCCTTTTTTATTTTTTTTTATTTTATTCTTGTGGACTTTTAATATTTGTTTTTTAACATGCTTTATCCATAGGTGCTGTTCACTGAGGCGAAGATGGACCATATATAATTGGGTAGACTTCACTACACTTTTCACTCACCTTAGCACAATTTATAATAAATAAAAAGTAGACTGTAGGCTTAGATTTAAATTTAAATAAAAAAAACTGCTTTATTACCGGGAGCGCAATACGACTGTGTGGTACAAAAGTTGATCGATTGTAATTTGTTTATGATGTGTGGGTGTTTTTGTGTTGACATTTTGTGTGTGTTACTGTGTTAGTGTGCGTGTAAAGTGTGGTGAAGTTGGCGGCCACAGGGTTGCTGCGATCGCGGGGGTTGTTCACAATAATGCGTGAACGTAACCGCTCAGTTAGCCAGAATGATTAGGGGATTCATCCTACCAAACTATATAATTTTAGCCATTTCCGTTACCGAATTATGTCAATTTAGGTGTTTTTCGAAGTTTTCGATATCGAAAGTGGGCGTGGTAGGAGGGCGATTTTATCAAATTTCATCAGGTATAATCCCTATTATGCTAGTATACCTTGTGCCAAATTGCATCTTTCAACCGTAATTAGTTTAAAAGTTACGACCAGTCGAATTTTCAAAAATGTTCCCTTAAAAGTGGGCGGTGCCACGTCCACTTTTAAAAAAATTTCAAAAAATCATTATATAATGACTTATATTAATGACATTGACAAGGCTTCACCTATAAAATTATATCATTTTAGCCATTTCCGTTGCAGAATTATGCTAATTTAGGTGACTTTCGAAATTTTCGATATCGACCAGTTGGATTTTCAAAAATGCCTCCCTTAAAAGCGGGCGGTGCCACGCCCACTCTAAAAAATTTAAGGAAAAATCATTAGAGAATGACCAGGGGAAACACCTATAAAATTATATCATTTTAGCCATTTCAGCTATGGAGATATGCCAATTTATGTGATTTTAGAAATTATCGATATCGAAAAAGGGGGCGTGGTTATCATCCGATTTCGCCCATTTTCAATAGCAACCTACCTTGGCCAGAAAGTAACCTGTAAACTCAAGTTATCGTGTACAAGGACAGACGCACGGACATGCCTTAATGAACTTTTTTCCAACCTAAGAACTTTCATATATTGAACTCTATATCTACTTCGATTATTTTGTGCGTTTACGTAGTACCGTTATATACTAGTACTAGTACGCTGGGTATAAAAATAAAAAGGATTAAAACGGTGAATAAAAGGTACCAAAATAAATAGAAATTATCGGAAAATCGTTCTCGTTACGATCATTATTATATAAGTGATCTGAATTATTTATTCATCAATACGAGAACTGATTGTAGTGAGGGTACTCTATAGCACTATATAGTACACCTCTTACAAAGGTTCATCAGTTTAACGTTAACGGTACTAAAGGTGTTAACATTCTAATTATACAAATTCTTGAATCAAAAGTGAGCGGGGTCACGTCCCATTCATAAATTTGTTGGGAAACCGTACAGGCGGCCGCCGTGGTGTAGTGGTAGTGTGCTCGGCCACCAATATTCCGGGTCCGCATCCCGTTTTCTTAATGGGTTCGCCTCTCGGCAGTGTTTTGTCAAACTCCCGGAGTGTATTTCCACCGTGGAAGGCTTTCGCCAATTTTTAGAAGAAAATGCAAAGCAGCACACCACTAATTACAAGAGAAGCCTGGCACAAAAATCTCTTTTGAGGATCTAATGGTAACCTGTAGGTATATCGTCGCCATAATTTTTTTTTTGGAAAACCATATATAGTATGAAATTTGACCAATTTTGACATCATTCAATGAGATATTGCATCCTCAGTGTCTTTACCGCATTTTCAGTAAACTTTTATAAAAAAGTGGCAGTGGTGGATGAAGTTAATAATATTGGAAATTTGAAAATTTTATCAATCATAGGTTGACGGTGCTAAAAAAAGTTAAAATTACTTACTTTCTGCTTTCTACGTCAATGTTCCTGGGAATGTCCATTTGGCTTGAAACCCTCACCAAACCACGTTATCTCTGGCTGGGCGGGTCGGATGGTATCTGCCGCTTATGGTTTTTGCTGAAAATTTATATTCTCCGATGGGTACTTACTAGCTGAAATAAATTCCAAATATTGAAGTAAATACAAATAAACAGGTAGATATTTTTTGATTCAATCGTATTTATTTTCTCGTTCATCTCATTTATTTAATATAGAGTTATTTAGTTTACTACATTTTTATATTCTAAAAACTTAATCAGACTAATTTTTTTTTTACAAAAATCTTACATAGATTCATAAATACAATATCTAAATCTATTTAAATTTGAATAAAACTATCCATTCATACAAGACTTAAAATATTTGAATACGACCTTTTCATCTCAGTATATCCTCGACACTCGCATAAAAAGTATCAAGAGTCAAAAAAAAAAAAAACAATCGCATTCAAGCATGCCAGCCGAACTCTGCCCCGTAAGTCAACATACAGGGAATTACTTCCGAAGTACAGTGTGGTGCAAAAAAATAAATTACTTTAAAAAAGGTCCCAAAATAACTAACTAGGTATCAGTTTAAAGTTTCAAAACAATATTTGTGGAGCCTGGTCAACCTGTCTGCTATTTTCTATAGGTATATGCTAAAAATACTGACCCGAAATTCAAGTAAAAAACCAAAGTACTACTTTTTTACTCAAGTTGAGTGTGAAATTTTTAAAGTAAATCTCACATTGCTGACTTCAAGTAACGTTTTGACCTACCAAAACGTTCTAAATTCTGTTGAAATTTTAACATAATGATGATAATGAAATTACTGCACCACATTGTACTTATATGTTGACGTCAGCTGATACCGGCTTGTTTCGTTTTCTGTCGTTCAGTTTTACTGTAACTTCGTTTGTACCAAACAAGATTTGGTTTTGCATACAATCAAACATTTCTATAATATAAGGCACACAAACACAGATGCTCATTAACTGGAAGATAGTAATTTATTTTGTTTGTACAAGGGGCTAAATATAATATCTCTTTAAATTAATTTTTTAATTTTTATAACTTTATAATAATTTCAATAAGTACTTCGACTATAACTTAATGGAAGATTTTGTGTTGGGTTACTTACTAACTAATCAAATATGTTGAATTAAATATATATAAATAAATATTATTTATAACTTAGTACATTGCTAAGCGCAACTCATTTATTTTAATATATGTATACCTAAATATATGATTTTTAGAAATACTTACAAATTTGTGAAATTATACAAAAATTACACTGTACAACGGCCAAAAAATCCCAAAGGGGTTCACATTGGTTTCTAAAGCATTGGGGTGTGCAATCTGAAGTCAGATTTTTCGGGTCACCCTAATTTTTTTCTCCAGAGGTTAGTTTGTTCAGAGATCGGTAGTAGTTTTTTTTTTTTTTTTAATTTTTGCTTAATAACTTACTATATTTAATTTTTTTGTCCCAAAAAAATGGTTAAATCAAAAAAAACCATCCTCTGGAGAGAAAACCTAGGGTGACCCGAAAAATTTGACTTCAGATTCAGCACACTCAAAAGCTTCGGAAACCGTTTAGAAACCCGGTGGGATTTTCAAAAACTTAAATTTTGTTGTACAGTGTTATTAATTAACTTTTTGTCAAATGCTAATATTTTATGGCTTTTTGTTAAATTGCTTTTCTTTTTTTCGTGTGTTTACCATCGTTTTATACGGTTTCTAATTTATTTATTTATGCACTAAGCAACTATAAAGAGTCTTTGTTGGCTTTGTAGTCTTTATTTGATGATTTATTTACATGATTTTGCATAATAAAGCGATGATTATGATTTAAATGTATCAGCTATACTTATTTATGTGGATGTGTGGATTATTTTGTGTGTGTGGTGAGCTCTAAAGACTGCTTAGCTTATTACAATTACAGTATCCGGTCGAGAGATAGAAGCATGGTGAACATTTTTTAAAACTATTATTTTTTAAGTAAAATGTCTAAACTCAGCGGTAAGCAATAAAGTTATTCTACCCATCGTAATGTTTATGTATTTTTATCAATTTGATCGTTAGCGCTAATCAGCTCTTCCTATTCGAGTATCGCTGAATGCCAATTTTGATATTTTCAACACATGATTCTGCCTCTTTACCCAATACTGTTAATGTATGGTAAGTATTTTTCAAACGCTTGGTATTTATATATGATGAAATTTATGTGTGTATTGTACAAATCTGGGTGAGTGTGGTGTACTCGGTAAAAACACAGAGGCTAGAACAAAATGAAAGAGGCGAGTAAGGAATTCACCACGTGGTGAGAAAAGTTAAATGCAAAAGAATTATATAAGATCAACTTTTCTTACCGCGTGGTGAGTTCTTTATCTGCGAATTGCTGAATCGCGTTTGTTCCTATTATTATTCTAGCCTCTTTGGTAAAAGTTTTAAAATCATTAACCTATAAGCTTAAACAATAATGGCAAACTTTTAAGAACCTACATATACTTACATATTTCTCGAAGTCTAAATGTGTTTCTATCTAATTTATTAGCACTAACTGTGCATTAGTTAAGGCTTAAAATGTTTAATACCACAGCCGAGAGTGGTGAGTCCGGGACAATATCACCACCTACTCACCAAACTCCAAAGTTTACTCTTTGTTTAACTAAATGGGGTTTTAAATAAAAAAAAATATGTTTATTATGACCGCATGCGGTACATGCCTACTTACATAACTAATTTGTATTGTATACACTTAAGAAAATACCTCTTTAAAAACCAGCTTACGAAACTAATGATCACTTTGTTGGTTGCTATAATCTTCTCAACTGCTCTCTCGCTACCGCCATTTTACGCGCTCTTTCAAACCTATGGGATTTCTTATCACATTCTCACACGCATCTCCTGCTCCACCAGCAGCGGCGGTTTCCCTCGTTGGGTTGGTTGTGGCGCATGACGCACCAAATGATGTCCCGTTGTCACACCACCGAGCGGTGAAATTGAGGGCGAACGTGTCGCTAGCGGTGAAAGTGATGGAGAAAAGGAGGGTGACATAGCGCTCGAAGTGCTAAAGCCACCCGGTGTATCGTGATTGATGGGTGAACGCGGCGCCATATATTGCCCGGTAGCGTGCACTTGACCACCCGCCGTTGGACCGCCGCCTAAACTTGTCGTGGCAATATGATGCTGCGCCGCTTGCTGCATGCGTGCACCCACGCTACCACCAGATAATACTGCCATGTTGATTGCGCGCGGCGCTACGTTTGTCAGCAGCGGCGGTGGTATATGTGTTTTCACGGTGCCTATGGAGTGCGCTTGCGACTGTTTACTTTTAGCGCTTGATGATGCGCCACTATTGCCGCTTTGCACTGACATGTTGTCGTCTTTGAGGCGCGCGATTTCGGAGAAAACATGCGCTAGCGGTTGATATTGTGGCCCCCAATCGAGTAGATAATCCCAGTTATAGCTGCCGGTAAGTTCCTCCTCACTATGCACAATGGAGCTGAGTGAACCATTCATGGGTGGGCCAACATTAGAGGGATGTCCGACATTTTGCACATGGGCAACAGGCACATTTGTAAAGTTAATCACACGATCCACCCCACCGCTCACGCTACCCGCTGTAGTGGCGGCTTCATCCGCACTGCTCGCCTGATCTGAGGCAGCACCAGCCACGTCATTCAATTTGGCATATATGAGATTTGTGATATCAGTTTGTGCCGCAGGATCTTCGTCGTACATATGCATTTGTAGCGGATGATGCATATGCGCATCTTTTTGTGAGCCGCCCATGCCCTCTGAGCAGCGATGCGAAGAATTTGATGCAGCACCAGTTGCATTCGCGTCACGATCAACTATGCCCAAACGCGCTAAATATTCTTGTGTGTTCTGCACGGAGATATCAGACATGCGTCCGTCTTCACCATTCGCGCCATTGCGATGATGTAAGGGACCTTCATTAATCATGCGTATTTCTTCATCTTCGCCATCATCCTCTGCCGAACCACGCCCACTTGAGCCCGACTGCTCTGAACCGGAAAGTTCGGATGTCGTTGCAGCGCCTGAGTTAGAGCTTGCCGCATGAGCGCCATATGGCGGTATCTCATCATATTTGGGTGGCGCGAATTGTCCCACAGCACCTGAGGATACGACACCACTACCACTCGCGCTAGCGAGACCAGCATTTACGCTACCTCTTATTGGTATTGTATCGAAAGCGCTTGTATCGACGTAACTATTGGAGGCGCCCACAGTTTCGGTACTTAAATGCGGCTTGGAAACGTTGCGCGGCTTACGACTGCGCATGCGCACGAAAAGAAAAATTCCAGCGACAGCACAAAACAGCAACAAAATCGCGACAATGAGCCCTACAAGCCAATCTGCTACACCACTGCCACCACCGCTCACCGCATCCCCACTGCTCGCCAAATTTGTGCCTGGGTCGGCGAGTGGATCTAACGAAATTTCAACAACTGCCATGTTGCTCAGCGAACCCTGTTTGCCGGAGCTAGCACCAATCACCAAGCTTATATCACGCCCATCATCAAAATTGTCGTCGAGTTTCTTTTTTATCAATACCGCGCCACTACTGCGGTTCACCTTGAAGTAGGCATGCTGTGAACTTAATTGGTATACAATACGTCCATCAGGTCCCTTATCGCGATCCGTTGCCGACACGTGTCCCACAACAAAGCCCGGCGGCAGGTAGCCTGTTGACGGCGATGCCATCACAAAGCGATACGTGCGCTCTGTAAATTGCGGCGCATACTCGTCTTTCGATTCAATTTCAATGCGAACTTTAACCCTTGTAGACTTCCCACCGCTATCTGTGGTGCGCAATGCAAAATCGTAGCGATGTCGTTGTTCATAGTCAAATACAGCATTCGTGGTGACAATACCTGTCTGCGCGTCGACGCGAAACAATTTCCACGACACATCATCCAACCCCACAGCCTCGTGATCGACGCTATAGTTGAGACGACCGTAAATGCCGCGATCTAAATCGGTTGCACGCGCTGTAAACACGCTAGTGCCGACTGGTTCATTTTCACCCACAAACTCAATGTATTCGGTGACAGGAAAATGCGGCGCGTTATCATTTTCATCGCGCAAAGTCAAACGGAATGGCTGCAAACTGCATAATGGTACTAGCGCGCTGTCACATGCGCGTATCACTAGCGCATAACACATAGCGCCCGTATCGAAATCCAATTTGTTGTTCACGAATAGCACACCAGACACGAGGTCGACTGTGAACATACCCTCATCATTGCCTGATGTTATATCGTACACCACCTCAGAGTTGGGTGTATTCTCTAGGTCAGCATCAGTGGCTAACAATTGTGTTATGGAGTGTCGCAGTGGCGCAAGTTCACTTACCTCTGCCTCGTATTTAGCCTGCATAGAAAATTGTGGCGCATTATCGTTGGCATCCTCAACAGTAACAAACACATTAATTGCTGTACTTGAATTATCTGCCGCTTGCGCCAAAAGTTGCATAGACGAGGCATAGGCATCACTAACAACCACCCGCAGCTTGTACAAATCATTGCGTTCGCGATCAAGCGGCTTTACGAGCACAATAGCGCGCGATTGATATACTTCAAAAGCGTCATCCTCATTACCGGAAACTATTTTGAATAGTAACATACCAGCAGCGCGTTCCGCCTGCGCGTTGAGCACATCCTGACTCAAGCGCAGTACAACTGTGCCAAGCGGCGCCGCCTCACTAATTTGCGCGCGATACTGTGTTTGTAAAAATTGCACGCGCCCACTATTGCCTTTACTAGCGCGCACACGCAAAACAGTAGAACTTTTCATAGGCGCAACGCCGCCATCTTGCGCGCTAATAATTATATACAAATCGCTGACAACGCTACCAAGTCGCGTCATATTCACATAAACCGCGCCAGTCTGTTCATTTATGCTAAAACCGCGTAAGGGCGATTCAATACTGTAATGGATCTGTGAGTTGCGTCCTTCTGCATCTGCATCTGTAGCGTTAACGGTCACCAATTCAATATCTGTAGCAGCGCCCATTGAGCTAATCACTTGCTGATCGGGCAGCGTTGCGGCATAGGCAGGCGGCAGTTGAGCCTCAAATATGGGCGCGTTATCATTCTCATCGCTTACGCGCACTGTCAATGTGGTACGCACCTCATGCGCGGTATCCGATGCAATTATTTCCATTTGGTATTCCTGCACGTCTTCATAGTCAAGATGGCGCTTTAAAGTGACCTTGCCGCTGTAGCGGTCCAAGGCGAAAAGCGATGTATGCATCAGCTGCTGTGTATCGGGTAGATCAGCACCAAAGCGATATGTGAGCGCAGGATATGTATCGACATCATTAGCGGATGCAGTTGCGATGACTGTACCCAATTCAGTACCTAAAAGCGCGCGTTGGATAGACAAAGTGAGGGAAGAAAAGTGTTATAAAATATTGGTTGCTTTGAAAAGATTTGTGTGGGTAGATAAGCTCCTAATTTTGGATTCAGTATAAAAATGAGCGAGTTAAATATATAACAACTGCATGTGTGCGCACTCTGTTTGGCGGTGTAGCGCGCATGTGCGCTCTCTAACTAGCATACCTAAAACCCCACTGGATTAATTTAGCAAAAGTTTAAAATAGTTCATACTTCAATTAAGAACATGCGCTTATTTTCTTGCCATTGTTTCGCCGCAATGTCGTCGTCAACACGTCAGCGTTTTGAACGACGCGCGCTGCTCCCCAGCGTCCAAGCATCAAATTAAAATTCCATAACTCTCGGACACGCGCGCCGCCAACACCGCCTAACTAAGCGCGCGCGAATCAATAACGTATGCATTGTCTTGAGCGAAACTAGTTTAGCTATACTAAAAATAGGTGTGTATGTGTATTGCTGTTGTTGCACTTACCTTCGCTCACGCTAATCACACTGTGCGGCGGAAAAGTTGGTTGATTGTCGTTAACATCCACAATATGTACGCGTATTGTTGCCGTGCCCGTCATTTGTGGTACCCCTTCATCTGTTGCAATCACCTTCAACTTGTACATGTCACGGATTTCACGATCCAACACAATATTTGTCTTAACAATACCACTGAAGGCAGGCTCAATGATGAACGCATTATCATGATTGCCATCGACAATGTGATAGAGAATGCGCGCATTTGCGCCTGCATCCGCATCGAATGCCTGCACCTGCACCACAAAAGTACCCTTGTTGTTACCCTCCCACACCGTTGTATAATACTGCGATTGCGTAAATTGTGGACTATTGTCGTTTTCATCTTCAAGCTCAATGATTAACTCGGCATAACCGTAGAGATGTGGTGTGGCATCAGTGCGCGCGACGAGTACCAAACGCAGCTCATGCGGTTGAATACTGGCGGCGGCGTCAGTAGAGGGCATATTTTCATTGTCATGCGTCGTTTGTAGTTCGCGCTGATTGCGATGGGTCTGCTGATTGTCCACGAATTGTTGCTCACCTGAATCGGTAATATTGTCAAAGGTGCTGGCGAGCTCATCTTCACTATCGTAGTACATGGCGCGCCCGCGATATGCGCCACCATTGCTTGAAGAGGCAACACCGTTCACAATGCCCGCATAGCACTCGTAATCCAAGTAAGCAGCATTATCTACTTTTATCTCGCCCGTGTTTGCGTCTATTGTGAGTAGGCCATCTTCATTGCCAGCACCAATCGAGTAGTGTATTTGCTGCCGTCGTCCATCACTACGCACCGCCGACACCTGCAGCACACGCATACCCGTACTCATATTTTCACGCAATTTCAGACGATATGTGTCATTTTGAAAGCGCAAAACTGGTGTTCCCGCCGCTATATCGCCTACGCGTAACTCTATGAGACCGTGTGATGTGCGTGCTGGATTACCTTTGTCGCGTGCCACAACTTCGATGTGCAGCAGGCGTCCGGCATCGCTGGCCAAACTCTGTGTGGCGCTAACTACGCCGGTATTGGGATTAATTCGAAATTTGTTGCGTGTTGCCGCATCAGCATTGTTGCCCAGCGCGTAGAGCACTTCACCGTTCATGCCGGCATCAACGTCGGTGGCGCTTACTTGCAGTAGCATTTGACCGGGTTGTATGAGTGCAGGTACTTGTGCCTTGAAGGGGTAACGTTCGAAGACGGGACGGTTGTCGTTGACGTCATCTACGATTATTTGCACGGGTACACTGGCAGAACGCACATCGTAACGACCACCATCAGTGGCAACCGCCAAAAAGTTGTAAATATACTCGCGTTCGCGGTCGAGTGTTCTGGAAGAGATTGAGAGTAAAATATGGAGCATTATCCCACTGTGTTACACTGATTCAACTAAACTTAATAAAATAGTGGAGATGAAACAGATGGTAAAAAAGTACCTCGCGAAATTGCTTGAATAATTCTCTTAAAATAGTACATACTTTGTTTTCTTGCAGGCAGCCTCCCTAATTCCCTTTACATTCAACATAAACTAAGTTAAAAATTCGCCACTGCCCCGATCCAATCATTTATATTTTCTCACAAGTTATTTAAAGCAACAATGTTGCTCTTCTAGCAGTTGGTGTGTTTAATTTGCTTCTTCTTTTTTAGCCAAATACAAGAACATCACGAATTGTTTGTTATTCGTCAGTTATTGTGCGATTCTTTTGTTGTTGTGGCTACTTTCAGGATAATGGGTTCATTATTGCCGCCAATCAAATTGCTCGAGTACACGACGCTAGTCAAACGGCAACAAACAAGCAAAAGGTAAAGTTGAAGAAGCAAAAATGTATAAAGTGTATTGAAAAAAGGGCTACGTAAAAATTGTTACATGACAACAAATCGCGTTTATATAAATGGAAATACAAACGCCTTATTCCCAATGTGGCGCATCGCATAGCTATATAGTTGAATATTTGTATGTACATTAGAGTGTCCCGATTTAAGGTGATTTTCTAGGAAGTGTTTTAAAATACTACTTTAATTAATTCGCTTTGATTTTCTATTTTTCCGACAGCGTAGATACTTAATTATCTTATACTAGTGGAGACATGAGAGGGACATATAGAGTTCCTCAAAACTAAAATATTGACATATCATTTTTTTAAATCTTATGTCAAATAATAAGGTTAAAACTTAAACCCCATTTGCGTAGTTTTTGTAAGAATAAAAAAAGTCGTCCCAAACCCCCTCAACAAAAGCTTCAACATAGCGGGCTTTGGCAACTCTTTTTCTGCCCGGCCTAAAATAACGCATCAAAAATAAACAAAATCGGAGCATTAATACAGATTTTGAAAATCTGGCGACTGCAGCGCTAGCGGGAAAAACATAGTCTATGTCAAGAGGACTTATCTAGAGAAAAATCAGTAGTTGTTGGTATAAAGAAATTTTGTATATTTTGCAAGGTCTTCCTTCGCTTACCAGAAGCATAAGTATGCAATTTTATCGATTTTGAGTTAATCAGTCCACTGTATCGACTATTGATTGATCTATGTTATATCAAAATCATGAATAAAATGAATAGCGGGAAGGAACTTTAATATGCAAACAAAAAAACGACAATATGGAAAAATGTATTGATTTTTCGAAAACAGTCAATATTTAAACTTGATTTCCCAACATTTTTATGTTGGCACATTCATGCTTCTGGCAAGCGAGTGACGATACCTAAGTCACAAACCAATCAAATAAACAACAGAGGGTCAAGTCACGTTTGGAGTGAGCACTGTCACACACACGACCATGGAAACACACCGCTATTTTGCAATGGTTAAATGGCAAGTTCTTCATTTTAAAATTACACCTCTTTTTATCAGATCCAAATTTAACCCTGACAAACACAACATTGAGGATTATCAATATTGAGGATGATTTGTTTGCTTGTTCTTCCACCATATCTTTGGTTGTTATTCCACTTTATCGGCATGCTAGAGCATCATCTACCGGTCGCTAGCGTATTTGTTATCATTTTGCTTGTATTTGTTGCTGTTGTGTCATGAATGTTGCCAGCGCAAACTTTTTTTATACTCTCAAATCCGCTATAATTTCGGGAATTAACTATGAAATGCCGATAGAAGTAAAGACTTCAACAAGAACTACAGAAGAAGTAGGTACATAAGTGTTTGAAAGTGCGACACATTTTTTTGTAGAAATTATATCTTACTACTCATTTATGGCATAAGCCCTTTTATATGACAATGAGAAGATAATTAAAATAAAAAAAATTAAAAATCAAACTAACGATAAAGAAATAAAAATGCATTACCTTATTTTCTATTTCGAAAGAAAACCCATCATCAAAATTAGTCAGTCATTCTTGGGCTGCAACGGTGCAAGTTACTCATGCAATATTAATTTATTTTACATCTGGCAACAATTATTACCTACAAAATAGGCCTTTTATAGAGCTGATACATTAGCGCAAATTCCAAATTAATTCCGCTTTTGGGAGTTAAATTGAGCATAATCTTCATTATAAACTCCCAAAAATGAAGAAGATTTGGGCAGATATCAGGAAACGAACGATTTGACCGCTACTGTCACCAATAAATAAAGAAAAATAGCAAGGACAACTATCAAAATTACGGTTTTACCGCTACTGGACACTACAGTCAGCGACATCTAGTTTTAAACCGCAAGTAATACAAACAAAGCACTAGATGGCGCCGATTGTTAATCTTCAATTTTGTGTGTGTCAGGGAAAAATTTGGATCTGATTAAAGAAGATTTATTGGAGATAATCTCCGTGTGCGTTTCCATAGCATTACACGACATGAAAAAGCGTGAAGCTGTTTAAATTTTTATAAAAAAGAACCATTGAAATAAAAGAAGTTTGTATCAAAATAATCATTGAAAAAAATATTAAGTTGGACAAATATGGCAGCCCTTTTTATACAAGTGATGTGTTCATTCCTTTTTAAATGACATGAAAAATCCGAAAGCTTTTTCAAGGGATTATATAATTATTAATCCATTGGATAAACCTTATTACTCGACATAAAAATTTTTATAAAAAAGAGAAAAAAAGTTTTCACAAAAGTTAGATGGCAGCTCTTTTAATAAAAGTGTTATATTAAAATCATTCTATGATCCAAGACTCTTATGATAGGTCTCATATCGTCGCTCGCTTGCCAGAGGCATGTATGTGCAATTTTCTAGATTTGAGTTAATAGGCTCACGTGATAAACCTCTCGTTTCTCTACGATTCACGAAAATCCTGGGTTTCCAAAGTACAAGGAACCCCTGGAAAATTGCAAAGCCATTTTCATGAAAGCGTAGTTCAATCTCTGAAAATTGTGCCCGAAAAGCGAATGTGCTATGTTTCTGGCGCAAAAAAAGTTTTTAAAAAATGATTTTTTTTTAATTTTTTTAAATTTTTGTTTTGCCAGAAACATAAATGTGTAGCGAAATTGTTACGTATACGCCATTGTATCTGCTTTTGAGTGTAACACAATCAATTTTTAAAAATTTTCGTGCGCCAGAAACATGAATGTGCTACACAAACTGGTGATTTTAAAGCTCTCGATTATGTCAGTTTATGTAAGTGAAAGCCTTTTTTCTTCTCCGTCATTTTTTAAGATGGGAAAGAAAATTAGGACTTTATTATCTTACCGCAATACAATTTGATTTTTAGATTTGAAGCATTATATCGTCACTCGCTTGTCAGAAGCATGAATGTGCCAAAATTAAAATTTTGGGAAACCGTTTTTGAAAGTTTTATCTTCTCGCAAAATTTTAAATTATAGTTTTTGACATAAATATGGTTTTGAAGGATATATTCTCATTACATTCGACACATTCAACTCTTAAAATTTTTTAAAGAACCTTGTTTAAAATTATCGTTTTTCCAGAAACATGAATGTGTAACACATTGTTCAGAACCATAACGACACTATTTTGGAAAATGACCATACTGCGCTAAACACACCAAATGATAATGGGTGTCTACAAATCGGGTCAGTAATCGCAAAGCACTCTTGGTGAGCGATGCGCTTTGTTTCGTGATCGGCAAAATCGTCTACACAGTTAAGCCGCAATTAATAAATAAAGGCAAGGATGCAAAACAATTTAATTAAACGTTTTACCCATTAAGCGGGCTACTCACCTGCCAAGAAATGTCAAACTCCATATAAAGCAACGTTCAAGAAATGGTCAAGAAACGTTTTCACACGTCAAAATTTCCTGAGCCAATACTCAGTTCAGAAGAAAAAATACAGCACTTTTCGAAAGTTGGCAACGCCGGTTTACCTCAAGAAATAAATAAGCTCGTATATATTTCTTGAGGGAAACATGCAGATCCACGGCAAAGGTGAGTACCTATTTCGCTAAACATATTTTGTACATTTTTATAAGAGTAATTTGCAAAAATATGGAAAATTTGGTAAACGTCAAAACTTCTTGACCAGGCACAAGAAATATATGCTCGTCTTTTCCTTGAGGCATTTCTTGGCAGGTGAGTAGCCCGCTTAAGCCATTAAAGATACTTTGAAGAAAATGAATAGATATCTAAATTATTGTCAACACTTACCCCACTGTTGTGATCACACCCGTTTTGCTGTCAATCGCAAACAGCCATTGTGTCTCATTAGCCAACGAATAAACTAAACGCGCGTTTATACCCAAATCAGCATCTGATGCTTTAACGCGCATTACACTCGCACCGACAGCAGCATTCTCAGCAATATTCGCTACATATTTCTTTTGCTCAAAACGTGGATCATTGTCATTTTGATCCTCGACGGCGACGGTGATATTGCAGTGACCCTGGTAATTGACGGGTTTGCCTTGATCTTGAGCCTGAATCTGTAACAGGTAGCGCGAATGTTGCTCACGATCGAGAGGACGCGCTGTCAATTCACCCGTATGCATATCAATGCTAAACTTATTGCCAACATTGCCACCTAGGTTAGGAAACAAATGAAAGAGAGAGGTAAAAAATGGATGTAAATAAAAGTGTGAAGCATTGAAACGAATAAAGCAAAAAGCTTTGAGTACTTTAACTAAACTCAATTTAAATTTGGCGCATTACGCTCCACCCATCCCATTCGATTACTTACCAATAATGCTGTAAACGATCTCGCCATTTGCACCCTCGTCGAGATCAGTTGCCACTACGGTGTGTATGATCGCCAAATCGTTACTTTCCGGCACGGAGAGTGGATAGCAAGCGCCCGGACGAAATTCAGGTGCATGGTCATTAACGTCGCTGATTGTGATGATTATTGTCGCAATGTCAAATTGTCCCGTCGATGCGGTGGCTGTCGCTTGGTATGCTGCTGTAGCTTCAGTTGCGCCAGTGCTGCTTTTCATGTTTGTTGTGCTTGCGCTTGAAGTGGCAGCGACGGTGGCGGCGGCGATATTATTGGTGTCATATACGTAGATTGGTATCGTGTAGCGCGCTTTTGTTTCGCGATCAAATTGTCCGCGTGTGGTGACAATACCGCGCTGCCGATCAACGTGGAAGTGATTATCGGCGACACCTGCTGGTATCTCGTAGCTGAGATTGCCTAGAAAGAAAAAAAGAACTTTGTAAGAAAATAAATATTTGCATGGATATTACATTAACCGTTAATTTGACTTTGCATATTCGTGTGAGTTGTTGATGCTCAACTAAATAACCCTGGTGCAGAATTACGAGGTGCAAGCTTTAATTTGATTGCTTGTATATTGATGCTGATGAATCTGTCCGTGGCATAGGTAGCTGACAATCTCTCCAAGTGATTGTTGATCGCTGACAGTTTTGTCATGTCAATCAAAATCACTGATTTGCGGAAGCGCAGACAAAGTAAACTAGGTACGTTCGGGAACCTTTAATGCATTCATTCTTCTCGCAGCTACAGCAATAGCGAGTTGATCAAAAAAATCCCATTAATTGCACTAAATGAGTAAATGATGTAAGATCAGACATTCACTTCAGAATCTTTAGGCGCTTTCTAAAATCGATTTGCCTCTGAAATGTATAAAACGAACCGCCGAAGGTCTAGGCACCTAGTGTGACAATTGCCCAAAAGTCTGAGAACCAAATTTACACAGATTATAATGCTCTTTTCGTGGTCTATCGAGCAATTAAATTGTTGCTGCGCTTGTGAGAGCGCTATGATAGCACTAACCAATCAATGGATGCCGTTTGCTATGCTCAGTCGCTCACTTGAAAGCAACCACTCAATAACACACGCTTCGGTGCTTGTTAGTGTGCGACGAAGCAAAAAACAGATAACATTATTCCATTGGTCTTTCAGTAATACACCCGCACTTTCATTTCTGCCGGGCCCTGATTTATAGGTAATAACGTTTAATGTGGTGATTGATAGAAAGATATGATCCCTCGCACCTCAAATTACCAGTACTTTTCTTTCTTACGGGAGGAGGGGTCTAGACGTTTCTAACGCCCAAATCGTTCCCGCGACAGTTGGGCTATTGCCGCAAGATGCTAGTACCGGAGCGTACGAAGTCTATATCCCGCACAAGACTGTCAAAATCGACAAAGCTTCCCAAAACCGGTAAGAAAAATCTATTTCACCATTTCTCTTGCAATCGAACATTTCGGTGGATGTTGCAACCAGCGCAAGTGCAGAATGTCTCGAACGAAAAAATAGCAGCGATATACAAACAGCTTATCATATTGGAGGTTATTTTTGCCGAGCTTCTCTTCCAACTTGTGGTGTGCTGTTTTGAGGTTTTTCCTAAAGTTGGCGGAACCTACAGTTTTTGCCGACTCCAAACGGCATCTGCAAAGCAAATGATTTGTGCTAAGAAGCTTCTCATGTCAGAAATACACCCGGAGAGTTTGCCAAACTACTGCCGAGGGCGACAACGTTAAGAAAAATTCTTTTTCTAAATAATTTTTGATTTTGCTTTTGCGGGCATCGATACCCAACTACTTGGTGTTGTAGGCCGAACACACTATCGCTACACCACGGCGGCCGCCATGTTGAATGCGGTCTAAAGTAGCCCGGCTAGAGTTTGTAGATGGTTGCCGGTTGCCGTTAGAGCTATGTCATCAGCGTACACCAATTTTAGAGAAATAGGTTGCTTCGCAAGTTCCACCTGCAGCGTATATAGAAATGGAAAGGTTTCGAGTATAGGTTGTGGAGAGACGTTGTTGAAAACGATCTTTAAATCGAGGCAATCGATTTGTCTATCCTTGTAGTTATAGCATGGTAAGCGGTATCTACGGACTCGCCTTTAGATTCTGCGTTTTGAGAAGTAGAGAGAAGTTTTGAGGCTTTGAATTTGAAGCCCCTCTTCCGTTGAGTATTAATTCAGTTTCAATTCCAATAAAGCAGACTAGAAATGTGTATCCGATTCCGGCTGCGTAAACTCACTTGTAACTTATTTAAAGTAAAAGGGGAAAAAGTCAAAACATCAAACCGTTCTCAACATATGATGAGAAATATATTTTTTTTTTTGATATCTGATAAAGAATGGTAAGAAATGTACTGATGCGTACAGGGAACTTCGGTGATCAGTTATTGCAGCATTTTATGCAACTGCGATATGACTGTTGATGGAGTCAGCCGTCACTGTGGTCCTATCGACGCGTATTGTATAGAAGCGGCAAATCGATAAATCGTTTAGTTTTAATTAATACTAAAATAAATGATAACATGTCCTTGAGAGTAAAATATGTAATTAAATACAAAATACAAGAATAACAACAAAAACAACAACAGTGTAACGGCGATGACAATCAGGCAGGTAAACGATCAATAAGCGAAGAATAAAATCAAGAAATAAACAAGAATTTGTTTGGAAATACACACATACATATGTATGTACGCAATGGATGTATGTATGTATTTGCATTTTTGTTAGTGCTACAGTAGCGAAGCGGGACAGCGCGCGCGGTGTTGTCGCTGCTGCATTGGTTCGACTGAACATAAAATGAATGCCATAAACTGAATGCAAATAAAAAATCAAAGGAAACCGTCGTCTACTTAATTTAACAGTGGCGGTCATAAATTTAGCAACATAGTCACAGAAATGGCTGATGCAGCAAAAGCATTGAAAATACAACAGCAACAGCATTAACTACAACACACAAAAACAACAATACTAAGCTAAGCCATTGCCACCGCAAGTCAGCCATTTTATTGGTTAGGTAGTGGCTGTGTAACGGAGTTGCGTAAATGGATTTGGCACCCATCACAGGCTTGTAGGAAATATGTGAAAACGGAAATATAGTTATAGTGGCGGTATATTTAGAATCCCAATTTATTTGAATTGCAGAGAAAAATTAGTTTGAAATAGGCTACCATCAGCTACTCCTTGCAGCTAGGCTACCATTGGCTCTTAGATGTCTTTAACATAAAGCCGCGCATCCCACCATTATTATTCTACTGCCATTGTCAATTAGAGGTGCTAATTTTTTCGTCCTCCGTTGCTGTCGCTTTTTTATCTTCCTTATATTGTTAATTTTTCTCTCGAAACCTTCTATCGTCCGCCAAACTGCCTTGATAGTATTTGGGGATATTATTACTTGATACATTTTTTTAGCAGCTCAGCGCTGATACGAAGATGCGGAAATATGACCTCTGAGCGTGCCATACAACATGTGTTAGAGCCATAGTGTAATCTATTCGCTGTCTTTCATATGGCCCAAGCCGATATTGAGGCCTGGGATAGTGTCAGATCGAAGCACGGAACAGGGTCCCGTACGATATGTCGAAAAAAAATGTCGAATTTCCAAGACCGAATTTCAAAAAATTTTACTATACCGAAGAGATTTTTGACCGAAAAAAAAATGTCGAAAAAATGCAAATGACCGAAAAAGGTCGAAATTTGGATGCTTAATGTAAAACTTCGGAAATTTGGTTTTAAGAGCGTATTTTATGACAGTATACAATTATTTATCACTTTCTTACCTCTTATCAAGAACTTTTCAACCATTTTCCAATACAAAGCCTGTTCAACTTTTCCCCTTGTTAGAGGTAACAACAGAAATATTCTCAGACATTTTCGGGCTACAAACTGCACATGTAAAAATTACGATTGAGAATGACTTATGATTTGTGCTTATTAAAAGCATAACACTAACCATTTGTAAAGGCGACGTGGATGTGGTCCTCATCCAAGAACCCTGGGTCAATAGCTCGAGAATCTGCGGATTGGGGACTAAGGGCTTCAAGCTCATTCGAGCCAGCGAGGAGAGCAAAGTCAGAACGTGTATTTTGGTCAAGTCTGAGTTGAACTCCTTTCTCCTACCTAACTACACCAATGGTGATATTACCGCTATCAGTCTAACGGTCGACAGCACCCGCCTGACGGTGGCGTCGGTCTATATGCCCTACGACGCCGAAGAACCCCCACCACAAACGGAGGTGAAAGACCTGGTGTCAAATTTCTGCACAGGTAATCTTATTATTGGAGCGGACGCTAATGCTCACCATGTCCAATGGGGGAGCTCCGATATCAATGCCAGGGGCGAGTCTCTGTTTGATTACCTCTTAACAACTAACCTGGTAATTTGCAACGTGGGTAATGAGCCTACTTTTATCACTAAGACCCGCAGGGAGGTCATAGACCTCACTATCTGTAGTGAAGGCGCTTATGAGTGGGTCAGAAAATGGCGGGTTCTGGAAGAACATTCATTCTCCGACCACCGTTACATAGAAATGGTTCTAGACTTTATTGTAGAACAACCTATTATGAAGCGCAATCCACGTAACACTAATTGGCAGTTACACAATGAAATATTAGACAGAGACCTGCCAGTACTGCCCTCACAGGCCCCCTCATCAGTAGAGGAGCTGGAGGATCTTGTTACTACATTTACATCGGCGCTCTCAAATGCTCTAGGACAGGCTTGTCCAGTGCCAAAACCACGCGGTAAACACAGGCCACATTGGTGGTCCTACGATTTGGACTCGCTCCGCAAATCATGCCGGAAACAATTTAACAAGGCCAAGACCCTCGGCTCTGAGCCTCACTGGCACGAATATAAAGCTAAACTAAGGGCCTATAAAAAAGCTCTGAGACAGGCGAAGAGGACCTCGTGGAGAAATTTCTGCACTGGCGTCGAAAAGGTCGACGATACAGCGAGACTTAGACGAGTTCTCTCGAAAAGTCAAACAGCCATCAGCTATTTGCGAAAACCTGACGGATCCTGGACCAGCACGGAAGAGGAAACCCTTGAGCTGCTCTTGAATACACATTTTCCGGGGAATCTGCATGACGCACCACTAGCATCTGCAACAAACCTGGCAGTAAATATACCCATCACTGAGGAAAGGGTAAGGTGGGCAGTTAAGAGCTTTGAACCGTATAAGGCTGCCGGGCCGGACGGGATTATCCCCGCGCAACTTATAAACACGTTGGAGACATCAGCTAAATGGCTGGTATTTCTCTTCACAGCCTGCCTGGCTCTCAACCACATTCCGGGCTCCTGGAGAAGCGCCACGGTAGTGTTTATCCCTAAGGCTGGGAAGGCATCCCACTACGAGCCAAAAGACTACAGACCGATCAGTCTCTCGTCCTTTGTACTAAAAACCTTTGAGAGGATATTAAGCGACTACCTCTTAACGACTATTGATAGCAACCTTATCTCTAGCTATCAGCATGCATACACCAAGGGTAAATCAACAGAAACCGCTCTGCACAGCCTAGTGTCTGTCATTGAGAAATCGCTGTGTGAAAAGGACTACTGTCTCGTGGCCCTCCTAGACATTGAGGGGGCTTTCAACAATATAAGCCCGGAGGCTATCAACTCCGCTCTAACTAATCTGGGCGTAGATAGACCTCTAACTGATTTAATTGACCAACTTTTAAGCGGAAGGAAAATAGCTTCTTCACTTGGTACGGTTGAGTTATCACGTTATGTCACAAGGGGAACACCCCAGGGTGGTGTTCTTTCCCCGCTTTTATGGAACCTCACAGTCAACTCGTTGCTACGTGACACAAGCTGGGGGGGCGGGAAGATAGTGGCATACGCAGACGATTTAGCTATTGCATTCAGAGGCAAGTTCCCACAAACTCTGTGTGACCTGATGCAAGTAGCACTGCGAGAAGTTTCGACGTGGTCCTCTCGCTGCGGACTTAGTATCAACCCGGGGAAAGTGGAACTTGTCCTCTTCACCAACCGGTACAAAATACCGCCACTAAGCCTACCAGAACTAGATGGCACGCGCCTGGGCTTGTCGGATAAGGCCAAGTTTCTGGGCATAGTTCTGGACAGGAAACTGAATTGGAAGGAGAATGTTCTTCAGCGCCAGAAGAAAGCTTGCATCGCTCTTTACACATGCAAAAGAGCCATTGGCAAAAAATGGGGGCTCAGCCCTAGAGTATGCAGTTGGATCTACACGGCCATCATTCGCCCAATCATGCTGTATGGAGTCGTCGTATGGTGGCCGGCACTGAGCAAGACAACATACCTGAATCTGTTGCGGAAAGTCCATAGATCCAATATGATCTGTATAAGCGGTGCGCTAAGGACAACGCCCAACGAAGCCCTCCAGGCCATTCTGGGCATTTTGCCACTTGATCTGGAAGGGTTTCGGTCAGCGGCGGCATCAGCTCTGCGCCTAAGAGAAACCTCCAGTTGGGGTGCGGGTACTATTGGACACTCCAGTATTCTGGAATCTTACAGCTTTCTCCCTCTAAGCACAGATCGTTGTGCGACCACTACAGTCGGGGATAGCTGCTTCAAAATAAACATTCCCAGCAGAGAAGACTGGGAGAGGAGGGATCGGTGTCCCGAAACAAATGGTGGCACTTCCATATACACCGACGGCTCGAAGTTGGACGGCAGAGTTGGAGGAGGGGTTTATTCAAGGGATTTGGACCTTGAACTCTCCTTCAGACTACCTGATCATTGTAGCGTCTTCCAGGCGGAAGTCTCGGCAATCCGGGACGCCGCGGCCTGGTTAAGCAAACGTGTTATCGGAGGAGATCTCACTATTTTCAGCGATAGCCAGGCGGCAATCAAATCCCTTGGCTCATACACGTTCAACTCTGAACTGACGCTCAGCTGTCGTCGATCTCTTCAGGAGATGGCCCAACAGAACCGCGTAAACCTCATATGGGTCCCGGGACATAGGGACATTGAGGGAAACTGTAAGGCAGACGAGCTTGCCAGGCAGGGCACGACCAAGCAGGTTCTTCGGGATAAAGAGCGCTTAGGTATGCCGTTTGCCACATGCAAACTAATGCTGAAGGAGCACACACTCCGTCAAGCCAACGAAAGATGGCTGCAATCCCCAGGGTGTCGGATATCGAAACAAACCTGGCCAAAATGGGATCTTAAAAGGTCTAGACGCATTTATGCCCTAACTAGGAGGGAAATCTGCATATTGATAGGGGTATTAACCGGTCACTGCCTCATTGGTAGGCATGCAGAAAGGCTAAGTGTGCCCTACCGACGATGCTGCAGGAGTTGCAAAGATGATGAGGAGGAGGAAACGGTGGAGCACCTCATCTGCAACTGTCCGGCTTTAAGCGGCGTGAGAACGCGCTTTTTGGGAGTTCCGTTCCTAGATAGTCTAAGCCAGATCGCGGAACTGGACATAAAGGACTTGATGGGCTTCATAAAGTCATCTAAGTGGTTCTAGGAGGAGTAACGGTGTCGGTTTAGGAGTGTCAGTCCCGGGATTCTGCTATGTGGAAAATCCCAACAACTCAGGGATTTTCCATATGGCTGGGTCCCGGGGCTGACTTTCCTTGTGTTGGTGGTATCACAACGGGCCTTCAAAACTGGCCTAAGTGTGCCTCTGCGGCAGCCACTTGAACCTACCAACCTAACCATTTGGTAATGATCATTTCGAGAAAGTTACCGTTATCTCATTGAGCTAAACTATGCTGGAGACACCAATGGCAAAAATAAATCGATGTGTCTTTGATGCGAAGTCTATGTACATTTGTTTCGCTATATATGTACATCGATGCTTCGACTTGGTTAGAAGTTTTCTAATATGTGTATATTTTTCTAATTACGTGCATATTTTTGAACAAGGAAAAGATGTTGGTCCAATTTACTTTTGTTTTTGGACAAATGAGAAACCGAAATAACGTTTAAAAGTTCAAAACTTCACAATTTTTATAGAAACATCGACGTATCGATACATCAAATATTTACGTGACTATAAAAGTCGCCAAAAATCGAAATTTTTCTGACACCTTTAAACCGCAGATTCGTTTCTGAGAGGTTGTTGTTAATTATATTGAGAAGAGCTTAAGAGTTTGTGCTTGTAAATTTACCGTCAGGTTTTATATTTGTTTGCAAGAGCTATTGCAAAACACTAGAAAAATAATACTCAACATTAATATATAAGATGTAGAAACAATGTAATGAATGATGTGTATTTTTTTCGACATTTTTTCATTCGACATTTTTTTTCGAGACATTTTTTTTCGACCTTTTGTGTTTTCGGCAAATTTTTTTTCGACACTTTTTTTTCGACATTTTTAGTTTCGACTTCTTTTTTTTCGACATATCGTACCAGACCCCACGGAACATTATACTGCAGGGTCTGGTACGATATGTCGAAAAAAAAGAAGTCGAAACTAAAAATGTCGAAAAAAAATATATAAGATGTAGAAACAATGTAATGAATGATGTGTTAAATTCGCGCGAATTTTACACATCATTCATTACATTGTTTCTACATCTTATATATTAATGTTGAGTATTATTTTTCTAGTGTTTTGCAATAGCTCTTGCAAGCAAATATAAAACCTGACGGTAAAGTTACAAGCACAAGCTCTTAAGCTCTTCTCAATATAATTAACAACAACCTCTCAGAAACGAATCTCCGGTTTAAAGATGTCAGAAAACTTTTGATTTTTGGCGACTTTTATAGTCACGTAAATATTTGATGTATCGATACGTCGATGTTTCTATAAAAATTGTGAAGTTTTGAACGTTTAAACGTTATTTCGGTTTCTCATTTGTCCAAAAACAAAAGTAAATTGGACCAACATCTTTTCCTTGTTCAAAAATATGCACGTAATTAGAAAAATATACACATATTAGAAAACTAACCAAATCGAAGCATCGATGTACATATATAGCGAAACAAATGTACATAGACTTTGCATCAAAGACACATCGATTTATTTTTGCCATTGGTGACTCCAGCATAGTTTAGCTCAATAAGATAACGGTTACTCTCTCGAAATGATCATTACCAAATGATTAGTGTTATGCTTTTAATAAGCACAAATCATAAGTCATTCTCAATCGTAATTTTTACATGTGCAGTTTTTAGCCCGAAAATGTCTGAGAATATTTCTGTTGTTACCTCTAACAAGGGGAAAATTTGAATAGGCTTTGTATTGGAAAATGGTTGAAAAGTTCTTGGTAAGAGGTAAGGAAGTGATAAATAATTGTATACTGTCATAAAACACGTTGTTAAACTAAAATTTCCGAAGTTTTACATTAAGTATCCAAATTTCGACCTTTTTCGGTCATTTGCATTTTTTCGACATTTTTTTTTCGGTCAAAAATCTCTTCGGTATTTTAAAATTTTTTTAAATTCGGTCTTGGAAATTCGACATTTTTTTTTCGACATATCGTACGGGACCTCTACATCTTATATATTTTTTTCGACATTTTTTCATTCGACATTTTTTTTCGAGACATTTTTTTCGACCTTTTGTGGTTTCGGCAAATTTTTTTTCGAAATTTTTGTTTCGACATTTTGAGTTTCGACTTCTTTTTTTTCGACATATCGTACCAGACGCCTACATCTTATATATTTTTTTCGACATTTTTTTTCGAGAATTTTTTTTTTTCGACCTATTGTGTTTTCGGCAATTTTTTTTCGACATTTTTACTTTCGACTTCTTTTTGTTCGACATATGGTACGGGACCCTTCTAGGGTCTGGTACGATATGTCGAAAAAAAAGAAATCGAAACTAAAAATGTCGAAAAAAAATTTGCCGAAAACACAAAAGGTCGAAAAAAATAATGTCTCGAAAAAAAATGTCGAATGAAAAAATTTCGAAAAAAATATATATAAGATGTTCGCGCGAATTTAACACATCATTCATTACATTGTTTCTACATCTTATATATTAATGTTGTGTATTATTTTTCTAGTGTTTTGCAATAGCTCTTGCAAGCAAATATAAAACCTGACGGTAAATTTACAAGCACAAACTCTTAAGCTCTTCTCAATATAATTAACAACAACCTCTCAGAAACGAATATCCGGTTTAAAGATGTCAGACAAATTTTGATTTTTGGCGACTTTTATAGTCACGTAAATATTTGATGTATCGATACGTCGATGTTTCTATAAAAATTGTGAAGTTTTGAACGTTTAAACGTTATTTCGGTTTCTCATTTGTCCAAAAACAAAAGTAAATTGGACCAACATCTTTTCCTTGTTCAAAAATATGCACGTAATTAGAAAAATATACACATATTAGAAAACTTCTAACCAAGTCGAAGCATCGATGTACATATATAGCGAAACAAATGTACATAGACTTCGCATCAAAGACACATCGATTTATTTTTGCCATTGGTGACTCCAGCATAGTTTAGCTCAATAAGATAACGGTTACTCTCTCGAAATGATCATTACCAAATGATTAGTGTTATGCTTTTAATAAGTACAAATCATAAGTCATTCTCAATCTTAATTTTTACATGTGCAGTTTGTAGCCCGAAAATGTCTGAGAATATTTCTGTTGTTACCTCTAACAAGGGGAAAATTTGAATAGGCTTTGTATTGGAAAATGGTTGAAAAGTTCTTGATAGGAGGTAAGGAAGTGATAAATAATTGTATACTGTCATAAAACACGTTGTTAAACTCAAATTTCCGAAGTTTTGCCTTAATCATCCAAATTTCGACCTTTTTCGGTCATTTGCATTTTTTCGACATTTTTTTTTTCGGTCAAAAATCTCTTCGGTATTTTAAAATTTTTTTAAATTCGTTCTTGGAAATTCGACATTTTTTTTTTCGACATATCGTACGGGACCCTATACTGCACGTCCGACCACTGAATGCAGAGAAAGTAGAAGTGATGGGAAGGTGGGAAGGGCCCGGACTTTTCTCTTTCCTTGCTTAGACATTGCGGCGTAAGCAAGAGGAATATGCTAGCAATCCACCTTGCCGTAAATCAGTTGGTTTTTTAGTTTCAAACAGCCGACTCATGTGAATTTCAGTATCGGTGTTATATAGCCCTATACCTGTTTGGTGGAATATTCCGTAGAATGCTGAAGTAGTAAATTTGTAAAATGCCGGGTATAGCGATCGAAACATGAACCAAAAAATTTTTTGTCGCGATTTCGGGTTTTCTTCGGCGACATGCAGGTCCTTTTCGGAGACCATTTTGAAATTTTTTAAAGATAATTAGGGACTTTTGCGAGATAATTTTGGCAATTCCAAAAAAACTACCAAAATGATACGAAAACAGTTCTGAAAAAGTGCCAAATAATGTCGAAATTCCCGAAATGATCCTGAAACGGTCAACAATATCCCCGGATAAAACCAAGAAGTCCCGGCGAACGGTTCTTGGATTTACGATCCGGTTTTTTTAATGTTCACATAGACGAATACGAAAGAACGAGAGTGAATGTTTCCGAGCCCTGGAACGAACCTAGCTTTCTGGGGTAATATAAGTACTCTTATGGCACAGATAGACATGTGGTATCGATACTGTAGTATACAAATTTTCACTGCACACTACAATTAATCGTAGTATATATAGTATCGTGGTATAAACCGTAGTATTGATACTATACTACGATGTGAGTTCCTAGCAGTATATGCAGCAATAGTGAGCTTGTGAAGTGGGCAAAAACTAAATTGAGTTTTGCTACAGAAATCCCTCTATTCGCCTTGCAGCTAAAAATATTTTGCAAGTTCAAAGTCTTGCATTCCATGAGCTTAAAAGATTTTAACTCGAAATGAATTATATGAAGTACTCCCTTTTTTGAATAAATATTTCCTTCTGTTGTAATTTATTTTCTTCAAATTTGTTGTTAACCGAAAATGGGTTTGAAAAAGTGCGCTTACAAAAACATTGGCAGTGACAGTGTCAGTAACATTTAGCGTTCACAACCATAGCAGCTACAAAAACAGTAAGCACAGAAACTGACAACCTGTTCTGGCATATACTGCGATAAATTGCACAACTTTCGACAATTCATAAAATATTGTTCCATTGTTTGATCAAAAACATTCTATAAATGTGCATGCATGCGATTATTTTAAACTCAAACGAAACTATGAACATACATACATATAAATGTAGGTAGATACATTAGGGCGGGCCAAACTTTTTGTATCAGTGGCGCGATTCTTCTTATTTATGTAATTTCCAGCACTTTCGCCAAGAAACCATCGATCTAAAGGATTTTTTTTTCAGAAAATCGGCAATATTGTTGCGAATTCAACAGAACTCTTCACATTTAAATCTATATAAAGATTGCTATTGTATTATAAAAAATCCAAATTTGGTGGATCTTCGGAAAAAAGGCGATAAAATCCAAGAAAAGGTACGGCTCCTGCGGAAGCCCTCAAAAGATAAAAATAGTGGCAGAAATGGACTTCCCGGTCCCAAAACCCAGCAGATACACATTTCGGCTAGTTTCAAAACACAGCTAACCCGAATTGCGCTGTGCCACTGAAATTTTTTGGGTCCATTCAAATCGACCAACCCTAATGTACATAATCGTTTATATATAGAGAGGGGTATGGCATTAAATGGTAGTTAAATGACTACTAACTTAGACGCGTCCTGCAGACACAAATGAGCACAAAATACCGGAGCACACTCAACGGCTTACAAAAGTCATTGCCAGCTTTCTGTCAGCCTGGCGCATTGACAGTCATTGACAAAATGATGGTTGAACGTGACTTTTCTGACAAAAAATTGGCAGCAAAGTGTGAATGCAGCTCAGGTATCGGGCGTGAAATAAAAAGATTTTTTAATACAATAAACAGTTAATTAGCTCGCTGTGTAGGAAAATCTTTTATAATATGGCCGCCGCAATACCAATATGAAACGTTTTTAAACTAACTTCAAGGTAAGCCGTTATGTTTGTGTTCCACATCAAAACACAAATTCTTTCCATAATCGTCTACCAAAGGCAAGAGTACTTTTAGATTTACCTCTCAGTTTGTTAAATAAAGTGATCTTCTTGAGCAATAAAATTCGTTTCCTAAGTCTGGTTTAACTTTGTGATATAATTTTCACCAAAAAAGTTCGTTTTCTAAGTCTTTACTCTTTTTAAATAACGTCTACATCTTAAGCCTTTTGAAGTTTTTTGACTTTTCTCATCCAAAACTGGGCGAAAGATCACTCTACTTAAAAAAAGATTTTTGTTCAAAAAGCCCAAAGTATTTGCAGAATTTTGGAAGGCTAGAGGTAGGACAGTTTTTTGTTAGGTAAGGTGATTTTCTTCTTGCTCAATAAAGTTCGTTTTCTAAGTCTTTCCTGGTTAAACTTTATGGTTTAATTTTTATCAAAATAAAAGTTCGTTTCCTATGTCTTTCTTTTTTTAGACAAGTAGGTATGATTCCAAAGTTTTTTCAGGTATAATTTTTGTATATAGTATGTTTGGACCTTTTGTGGCCCGCAAAAATAAACCAAATTCGCAAGAAAAATATGAAAAATCATGCAAAGTTAAATATTTTTGGTTTGGATTATATATTTCACATAAAAAAACAACGGACCATAGACTGCATTAATAAAATAATTTAAAAGTTTTTCAAACTTACCATTGTCGCCACCGTTAAATGATTTCGCAGCCACTTGCAGCACAAATGTTCCAGCCGCCACGTTCTCCGATATATTTGCATAGTAGACCGATTGATGGAAACGTGGTGGATTGCTGCTCGTTCCGCGTACCAAGATCTGCAACTTCAATTGTGATTGACGAGCGTTCGGTGTGCCATAATCACTAGCACTGACCACCAAATTATAGCGGCTTTTCACACTACCTGACTCCGACACATCACCACTACTCAAAGTCACCGGTGGCAACAACTTGGCCAACTCCATATAGCCTGTCTGCGCATTTATACGAAAGTGTCCCGCTTCATTGCCACTCACAATTGCATATGAAATTTCACCATTTGCGCCAGCATCTCGATCAATGGCGACAATATGAGCCACCGTTTCACCGATACGCAATGCATCATTGACTTGTATGTTTGCAGCGGGTGGTGTATGGAAACGTTGTTCAGCTGGTGTACTGCTTGCAGCAGGTGACACAAATTGCGGTGAATTGTCATTGACATCTGTCACTTGTAAAATGGCTGTGACTTTGGTGCGTAGACGCGAGCTTACATTTGATGATTGATCCACAGCCTCGACTATGAGTGTATATTGTTTGATGGACTCATAGTCGAGTGGTGCTAGTAGTGACAGTGCGCCGGTGAGTGCATCAACACTGAATAGTGGTTCTAAATCTTTACGCTCGGCAGACGTGTGTTCGTTTGAAGCTTCATTGCCAGCAATAGCATTCATGGGCGTGTAACTTAAGAGCTTATATTGCAGATAACTATTGCTGCCTGTGTCAGCATCTGTGGCGGTGAAATTATAAACGATAGCTCCCACCTCGGTACCTTCACTCACTTCAAATTGAATGGGATCACTCAGCCATTTTGGTGGATTGTCATTAATGTCAGCGATCTCAACTTTTACCGTGATAGCGCTACTTTGTGGGTTATTGCTTGCGCTAGTATCCAATGCACGTATTTCCAAACGAAACTCAGCTTGTGTTTCACGATCCAATTGACGTGCAACAACCAAGGAGCCAGTGTGCCGATCAATGTCGAATGCACCTTCGATCATGTCTTTGACGAGTGATGTAAGCGTATATGTGATGGAGAGATCACTGCTGCTATCGATCATATTCTGCTGTTCGGGGCGATCGTTGGGACTCACAGAGCCTACTACATGGCCAATGAGCACGTCTTCGGGAACCTGGGGAGGAGATGAAGAATATGATAAGTAAGTATTGAAATTTATTTGTGTAGAAATTAAAACTTTATCATATTTGCAAAGAATATGCTTGTAGGGCTTATTGAAACTAAAATTACAATTAAAGGAACAAACAAATTAGGATTGAGTTTCTAAGCTATGGTAGAAGATGGATTAGCGCATGCTCCACTTTCTACCATTATTGTTATCGCAAAAAAGTTCACAAAAAGTTTTATGTGATGATTTCTAACAAACATTCAAAAGAAATAAGCATTAATGCAAAGCAATTGCTTCACACGGTATAATTGCACAGGTTTTTTTATTCAACAGGAATCGTGTTAAATTAACAAGAAAATAATTTGAAATGAGTTCGTGTTATTTTAATGAGACAGATAATTTTATTTAATCAGTAAGGCATGTTAATTTAAAAGGAATTAATTTTAATTTAACAGGGTTTTATGTTCACTTAAGAGGAAGTCAGGTAAATTTAAAAGAAGGTCATGTTAATGTAACAGTCAGTAGTGTTTCATTAACTGGAGGCCACGTTAATTTAACAGGAGGTCATGTTAATTCAACATGAGGTCATATTAATTTAATAGGGGTTCATGATTACTTAACAGAAAGTCATGTTTCAATAATATGGGTTTAAAAGTGTTGGTGTTCCATGAGTTAGGTTTTCATACTTGGCGGGCACTACATATCACTCACAATCCCGACAAGCAAATAATCAAGTAAGTCTCAGAATAAATCCAAGAAGGCCCTGGATGAGTACATCATGCGTCATCAACAACACAAGGCAATCAGAAGGAGCGAAAATTTTAATATGCAAAATCACGTAATCAAATCAGAAAGAAAGACACAAAAGAAAGAAATAAATATACTTGAGAAAGTGCGAGTAAATAAATTTTATCTGGAAGGAAGAAAAGGGTAGTGGAATATTCTTAAATATCGTTCTGCCTCACGTACGCATTGAACACATAACACTGAGGAGCTTGTATGCTAATAAGTCATTCTTGGATAGGTATGAAGCATATGTGCATACATACTTTGTTGCAACTTAAAAATGAAGTCACAAAAAATGACAGCAATCAGATTTATGCATCCAAACCGCAGCCATTTGTGGCCTGGATTTAACTTTGCTCCTCAAGCGTGGCTTATGCGCACTACGAAACTTTTGTCATTTCATTATTATTGTGCTTTCGTTATTATTGCTACTGTTTTGTTTTGTACAATGTTTTGAGCTTCTGCTGCTTTTCTATAATACAGTCATAATTTTTGTGGCGGCATAAAAATTGTATGCATTAATTCCTACAAAATGTTTTGTTTTCATATTTAATGTTTTTTTTTCAATTTTACTAGACTCTTGATAAGGTAGGTAGATTCTTGCTAGGTAAATTACTCACACAAAAAAGCTCGCCGGACATTTCTTTCTGTCAGCTACAATACTACCAATAAAGGCAATTGAGACATTGTTATCGTATTTTGTTTGGTTAAATAGGGAGTTCCGAAAATAGTTCGAACTCAAAATCTTCTGGCCGGTTGAGTGAGGAGAACATCGAAATAGCTCTATCGAGTATTGAAACAGTTTGATTGGAAATTTTTAACCAGCTCGCTTGTACTCTTGGGCTCAAGAACTTTTTAAAGAATTTATCGTCCCCTTTTTGCGTTTTTATCGTAAACGCCAAAACCCAAATTTTACAGGAGAGCATTTTTTTAAATTTTTTTAAATTTTTCCATTTATGAATTGGTGGATACGATAAAGAAGATAGCCATTTTTTGACATAACTGTAAGGATTTCAGCTATAATTTTTTTCCAGATGATGCGCTAAGGGATGATGAACAAATTTGCATCAAAAAGTAAATTTCGAAAAAATGGTGGTTACGATAAAAACGCAAAAAGGGGACGTTATGAACTTCTTTATCTGAGGCAGTTTTATTGTTACGAGTTTTCACTTGACTACCTTTCACGTTTTTTCCTCATTTATGATTTATGCTTTATATTTCTTCTTACTTCTTACAAATGTCGTTTGCTATAAAAATTAATTAAAAATCCAAATTTATGACCTCTTCGGATTATAGTTGAGCGTTAAATGACCTGCTTTTTATGAGTTTAAATAAGTAAGCTGGATCTGATTAGACCATTGACCGAATGCTTGCTATATTGGAAAGAGAAGGGTCAGCTGTTTCAGAAACCAGCATGAAAACATAGACAATAGGATGAACGACCACGGCCTCCAACTGGCTACAGCCAAGACAGAGATCGTGATCTTAACGAAAAGTAGGATTCCCACAATCATAAACATGACTGTTGGGGATCAACAGATAGACACGCTCCGCTCTAGGAAATATCTAAGGTTGAAGTTGGACAACAAGCTGACCTTCTCGGAGCATTTAAGAAGCTCATGCGAGAAGACTGTGAAAACCATCGCAAGTCTGACAAACACGGGTGGACCAAAGCCATGCATAAGAAAGCTGATGGCGTCCGCCTAAGATTCTATGCTGCCGTGCGGGGAAGAAGTCTGGGTGGATGCAATGAAAGTAGTGGGCCGCTCTTACTGCGGTCCAACGCAGAGGGGCTCTGGGACTCGCGTCAGGGGTCTCCGCAGATGCTGTTCCGGTCATTGCGGGGATTATACCAATGGAACAGGGTATTAATCGCCGAACTGGAAACACAATTCTTAACCGGGCAGGGTTATTTCGATCAGTGTCTCCACAGAATGGGCAAGGTTCAAATCCCTTCTGTGAGTGCGAGTAATTTGCTCAAGAAAGAAAACGGGTGGAAGAGACAGTTGGCGAGCTTTCCCCGGGCAGTGTCATTCGCAAGATGTTCTGCGAAAATGCTGGATGGAATATAGTCAGGCGATAAGCGAGGAACGGTTGTCTAGCCAGATAGCGTGAGAGTAGCCACAAGGCTCACGTAACGTGCTTCCTTACTTGAGGTAATGCTAAGTTTCGTCCTAGGTAAGGAAGAATGCGGGTGCTGTGGGAGGTAAGGTTAGTGCATAAAACATTTCCCCCTCCCACGAACACACAAAAAAAGTTTAATTAAATCCAATTAAACTAAATTAAATAAAAGTAAATACAATTAATTCGATTCAAATAAAATAAAATAAAGTTAAGTTAATTAAAACAAATTAAATTAAATTAAAATAAATTCGAATAAATCTTATAATTTTAAACGAGCTAAACGAGCTTAAACAAAAAAAAAAAAAATTAAAAAAAAATATAAAATAAAATAAAATGAATAACACAAAATAAAAAAGGTAAAAAAGCACCCCTTTAGCTAACAAAAAATCTATAATTTGAAATCAGAATATCTTTAGAGTTTTTCAATTGGAGCTAGTCTGAGGATGAAAAAGTGATTGTATTCTATCATCAATTGGTGCAGTATATAAGCCACTAGCGTCCCTGAAAGAAATGCTCCATAGTCAGAGTGATAGAGATGCATTTAGAAAGACCTTTTAAAGCGACCAAATTCATCAACTTTCATTGCGACGCGTCGGTCGCTATTATTGGAACGTTCAAATAAAACAAAATAAACGAGCGTGTGCTATTGCAAGCTCAAAGCGGCATATAGCTCAAAGAATAAAGGCTGACTGCCGAAGGATAAGGAGTAAGGGATTACAGATATGTAGTGGGGCAAGTAACTTTTCAAACCCAATTAAATGCATGTCAAAGCGTATGTTTCGGGGTGTCGAAAACGTAACTACATACAAATACACGTGAACTGCAATCACAACGCATCCATACCCTGCAACGAAAGCAACTACATAGTTTAAAACTACTTTACAACAAGTTGGTGCACCGAGCCCAACTAGTCAGTGTTCTGTCTTTTTTCCATATAAGCAACTGGTATTTTTTACGTGTTGATGTCCTACGAGATGTCAATTGTCAGATTTCGACCAGAATATACCAGTTATCTTTTAGTCAGGAAATACCAGTCTCATACTAGTTCAACCTGGACTAGTATAATTTCCATAAAATTAACTAGTCCACATACTAGTCCAAAAAGTACTAGTATAAAATATACTATTCCCATACTAGTCCAAAAAGCATTCAACCTGGAATAGTATGATTTCAACCAGAATTTTCCTGGCTTACCCTTTATTTTATCCCTCGACTTTATTTTCATGTTAATTCTTAAGAAAGCAGTTGCTATTTGTATTTACCCTATCACGAAAAAGCATCTATGAATTATAAGAGAAAACGAAACGAATGAATTTTGTATTTTTCCAACTGGTATAATTTCATTCAGAAAAATCTAGTTGTATACTAGTATGGAATGTATATTTCCTCACTAGTATGGGTTCAGCCAGAAAATTCTAGTTGTATACTGGTATGAAATGGATATTTCCTGACTAGTATGAGTTCTACCAGAAAATTCTAGTTGCATGCTAGTTTGAAATGGATATTTCCTGACTAGTATGAGTTCTGCCAGAAAATTATAGTTGTATACTAGTATTTTTATGACTAGTTTGAGGTTTCGCTGCAGGGTATGCACACAAGCACAATTAACAAAGTTTTTACAGGTGGGCTGCGCGAGGGCAAAAAACGGTACATGAACCGCACAGTGCATTCAATTGCAGGATTCTTCTTTAAGTGCGTATGCATGCAACACTGTTGAACGGCTATGTTGTTGTTGGTGGGCGCGCAAGAACGCTCGAAGGTATGCAAAACACGCGCGTTTCAAACGTGATGAAAATGTTTAGTAGCGAAGCGGTTTTCGTTGTCATTTGTGTTGTTGTTGTTGCGACGACCGACCACAAATGATTGCTGTTTTAAATTGTGCCAAATGACAGCAAAGTTTTGTATTTTTGTATGTTGACAAGCCTAACACTATCACGCACACAAATATACAGTTAAATTCATGTGAATTTGTATTTGTGCTTAAGAAATGAAACAGTAAATCGTTTTAACCGCAAAAAATGTGCAGGGTCTCAAACGAAAAGCTGGAGGAGTAGGTACCTACTGCGAGAAAAAAAGAAAATTACGAACGTAACAAGCAGGGATGTGAAAAATAAAAAATGTCAAAGTGACAATAACAAGAATGTAATAAACCTGACTTACTAACACTCGGTCTCTGCTGCATTCGGTATTAAGTCATTTTGTATGGCATGCATTGCGCTTAACGGTGAAAGAGTGATATGCTGAACACTGGATTCTATTTATATTTATTTAGAGCTTGGTCTGGTAGTGATTTTATATGTCAGACGATGAAGTCTATTTTTGTGGATCCAAAGTCGCGAAGAAGCCAGGCTAGCTGTTTAACAAGGGCGTTTTTGATAAGCTGAGCAATTTCATGAATTAATTAGTTCATTGAACTATCTTAAATTTGTAAAATTTTCGTCAAATTTATAAAATTTATTGAGAATGGAAAAAGAAACCAAAACGCGTGCTAGAGTGCCAACCAGGGTTAGCCATGGTGAAAACAAAATCACAATTAGTGCTGCGCAATACCAAAAATGACTCTGGGTAAAAGTAGGCATCGAAATAACAACGCATAATTCGATTATTTTCGACACGAATTACCAACTCCAACATGGGTAGAAAAAGAAACTCGCTGAACAAAATTGCCAACTTTGCCACGACACTATCACTCTGAAAGTACATACCTCAAGAAATAACAACATTGGAGTACATTGCAAAGTACACTGACTGTAGGTACCCCATGGAGTAGGAGAAACAAAGCGAGAGTTGGAAAAGGTGGTCCAGTCCCAGGACAACGCAATGTTAATTGGAGCACAATTTTTATATAAAAAGGGGGTCTGGTACGATATGTCGAAAAAAAAGAAGTCGAAAAAAAAATGTCGAAAAAAAATTTGCCGAAAACACAAAAGGTCGAAAAAAATGTCTCGAAAAAAATGTCGAATGAAAAAATGTCGAAAAAAATATATAAGATGTAGAAGGGTCGGGTCTGGTACGATATGTCGAAAAAAAAGAAGTCGAAAGTAAAAATGTCGAAAAAAAATTTGCCGAAAACACAAAAGTCGAAAAAAAAAATTTCTCGAAAAAAATGTCGAAAAAAATATATAAGATGTAGAAACAATGTAATGAATGATGTGTAAAATTCGCGCGAATTTAACACATCATTCATTACATTGTTTCTACATCTTATATATTAATGTTGAGTATTATTTTTCTAGTGTTTTGCAATAGCTCTTGCAAACAAATATAAAACCTGACGGTAAAGTTATAAGCACAAACTCTTAAGCTCTTCTCAATATAATTAACAACAACCTCTCAGAAACGAATCTACGGTTTAAAGGTGTCAGAAAAATTTAGATTTTTGGCGACTTTTATAGTCACGTAAATATTTGATGTATCGATACGTCGATGTTTCTATAAAAATTGTGAAGTTTTGAACGTTTAAACGTTATTTCGGTTTCTCATTTGTCCAAAAACAAAAGTAAATTGGACCAACATCTTTTCCTTGTTCAAAAATATGCACGTAATTAGAAAAATATACACATATTAGAAAACTTCTAACCAAGTCGAAGCATCGATGTACATATATAGCGAAACAAATGTACATAGACTTCGCATCAAAGACACATCGATTTATTTTTGCCATTGGTGTCTCCAGCATAGTTTAGCTCAATGAGATAACGGTAACTTTCTCGAAATGATCATTACCAAATGGTTAGTGTTATGCTTTTAATAAGCACAAATCATAAGTCATTCTCAATCGTAATTTTTACATGTGCAGTTTGTAGCCCGAAAATGTCTGAGAATATTTCTGTTGTTACCTCTAACAAGGGGAAAAGTTGAATAGGCTTTGTATTGGAAAATGGTTGAAAAGTTCTTGGTAAGAGGTAAGGAAGTGATAAATAATTGTATACTGTCATAAAACACGTTGTTAAACCCAAATTTCCGAAGTTTTACATTAAGCATCCAAATTTCGACCTTTTTCGGTCATTTGCATTTTTCCGACATTTTTTTTTTCGGTCAAAAATCTCTTCGGTATAGTAAAATTTTTTGAAATTCGTTCTTGGAAATTCGACATTTTTTTTTTCGACATATCGTACGGGACCCATAAAAAGGATTACATTTGGAGTACTCTGGTGCTCCAATTGGAGTACTCTTTAGATAGGAAATTGAGTACTCTCGATTTTTGCAGGGAATGAACTAAAATTCCCAACTCTAGGTTAGACTCATACAGCTCATCAGTGAATATCATCCTAGAACTCCATTAATATCGTAAAAAAATTCTAACACTCTGCTTATGTTTCCAGTGAGGAAGACGCAGATTTTGACAAAGGTAATAATATAGGATAGTTTTTTTACTCCAGTTTCCTTTGAAAAATATTGTCATAAAAGTGATCATAGGTGAAACTGTCATCGAATCAATCTCTGCTATGATTGTAGTAGTAGTAGACGGAGGGGTAGAAGGTTTTTGGAGGTAGAAATTGTCTGGATAATGGGTAGATGGAAAATGAAGGCCTTAGTGATTACACCGCGACCATTTTTACGATCTATTGTGTGACCTTTCAGTGAGGGCTCTTTGGTCCACTCTTCTTAGATTAATGAGACTGGCCGATGGATCACACATCATTAAGAACTGCGACGCACTCCTCAACAAGCTTCGAAGTGGTTGTTTAGACTGTAAGGCACGTAGTTCGGCCTGACTGTTCAACATAATGTAGATTCACCTCTTCGGAGGCATTCTCTGTCACTCTTTGCCATCTTCCAGCTTCTATCCAGCCGTATACCAAATCTCCGAATTGGATTCAGCATATGGGTTCCCTATTTCCCAGAGCACTCGATCTACGATTGGAACCTCAAAGTTTCGCGTGATCCTGAGCATGGGAGTTATTGCATCACTTACTTGCAATGTATGATTATTTATAAAGTTCTTGACAATAATGCCTGCCTGCGGCTATCGAAAGGGCCGTAAGCTTATTGGAACTGTCTCAGAGTAGTGCGAAGGAGCTGTAGTCTAGAGCTGTGATGTAGGTATATCTCCTCTGGGTAGAGGTCGGCTCCTGCATCTGAATGGTTGGAGTGGTACAATTGTGGAATATGCAGACTCCTTTCAAATACTTGAAAACCCGTTTTTTTTAATTATGGTGATCCTGTAGTCATAGTCAAATTAGACTAGAGTTTTATCTACTTTAACACGATTCCAACATACACATGTCTGTCATAGTCAACATAAAATACCTTTTATGTCTAATATACAGTTTTAATGTTAAATGAATAAAGTGGTACCACGAAATAAATCCCAAATGAAATAAGTCCCAATGAAATAAATCCCACCAAAAAATGAAATAAGTCCCAACTTTAAGAAATGAAACAACTCCCAAAGAAGGAAATGAAATAAGTCCCAATATTTGGTAGTTATTTCATAATGAGGCCCCAGTTTCAAAAAAAAAAAAATGAAATAACTCCCAAATGAAATAAGTCCCAAGAAAAATGAAATAACTCCCAATTCAAGTGCTTATTTATTCAATAGATATACATATGTATATTTATACATAAGCAATTATTACCTGAATATGTGTAAGAAAAAGTAAGAAAAAGTATGTATGTAGTATGTACATATACATAAACAAGGAAGAAAGAGTTGTGCACGGCGTGCGGCTCGCGCCGCGCCACCTTTCCCCTTCCAAATCTTTTTTTCCTTCCTGCGGGTTATATCTTACCTTTTCTGAATCTCTACATATAATATGTATGTATGTTTGTGGACGTATCACTCGAAAACCGCTGATTGGAATTCAATGAAACTTTAAATTTAAGATATCGATTATTCCGATAACTCAACCGATTTCAAAGTTATCGGTCGATATCTAAGTTATCGGCCAATATTTGAACCAAAAGGACCTTTTGGCGATCAACATCAACTATTTAAAACACCCCAGCGGTATAATTGAAAATGTGTCATCGATCAAAATCTTTTTATTGTTGTTGTCCAGAGTTCTTGTTGGAACATATTGACACAACAATATCAGTTACAGTCTTCGGAGATGCCGCAAAAACTTTCGATGCAATAAGACTGTTGGTTGTTTTGCTAAAATCTTACCTTAAAACAGTTATAGAAACAGTTACAAAAACGTGAAAGCTTGTTAAATTGTAGTTTTAAGAGAAATGAAATAAGTCCCAACAAATATGAAATAACTCCCAATGCTGGAAAATGAAATAACTCCCAACGAAATCCCGTTGGGAGTTATTTCATTTGGGAGTTATTTCATTATGAAATAATTCCCAAAAAAAAATTTATAAAATAAGTCCCAACGCATTGGGAGTTATTTCATTATGAAATAAGTCCCAATTTGTATGGAAAATATTTGGGACTTATTTCATTTTTTTTTTTGGGACTTATTTCATTTGGGATTTATTTTGTGGTACCGAAAAAAGTGCCACTTTAACATTTTAAAGGAGCAGTGTGTGTCTATTCTGCTTATTTACACAAATATGCTATGGTTTTTGACACAGATATGCTATGTCACAGGGTCCTTGCAAAATATAAGAAAATTTTTCATACCACCAACCAACTTAATTTCTTTTCATAAGGAGTCCCTGTTACATTTCATTTTAGCTAAGACAGGATATATTTTTCCAGCTAGATGGCGGCGAAGTCGCTATGTTTACAAAATCCGTATTTATGGCCCGATTTTATTCATATTTGGCACGCATGTTTTATATATAATCAACAATCTAGTAATCATACGATAAAGAAGTTCTGCTGGCCTTGGAGTTCTCACAAAAGGTTCGTTTAATTACAGGGATTTGGGTGATTTGTATTAGGTTAGGTTCAAGTGGCTGCCGCAGAAGCACACCTAGACCAGTATTAAAAGGCCCGTTGTGATACCACGAACACTAGGAAAGTCAGTTCCGGGACCCGGCCATATGGAAAATCCCTGTATTATCGGGATTCTCCACATAGCGAAATCCCGGGACTGACGCTCCTAAATCGACACCATTACTCCTCCTCGAACTATTTAGATGACTTCATGAAGGCCATCAAGTCACTTATATCCAGCTCCGTGTATGGCGTAGGCTAACCAGAAAGGGAACTCCCAAAAAGCGAATTCTCGCGTCACTTAAAGCCGTGCAGTTGCAGATGAGGTGCTCCACCGTTTCCGTCTGTTGGTTTTGTGTGTTTTATTTACATCAAAAACACTCCCCGAAGGTTTTGGGTAGTGATGCCGAATTTGACAGTTCTTGGCCGGATATGAACTGGTACTCCCTTGCGGTATTACCCAAATGTCATGGTAGCGATTTGGTATGACCAGAGGAAGCTTTGTACCTGATTTGTAGTAAGAGCGGTCCTTTTAACGCCGCTCTACTGTAACTCATTTATGCTGACAGCTCGTTGTAAAAATATATTTAACAACAGAAGATCTTTTATGGCTGAGTACGGTTGGGAATAATTTGGAGTGAATAAATCTCGACGTATGCTCCCACGCTTCAATAAAGCACTACAGCAAACAAATGAACCATGCGCACATTTGTGCATTAGGGTGGATTGAAAATTTTTTTAAGGAAAAAGAAATAAAAAAATTATAAAAATTCTCGAAAAATTGTTCAAGAGATTTTTTAGAGTAGGTATGTTGAACAACAATGCTATAAACAAAATGCTCTGGCCATTTCTTAAGTATTTTATTAAATTTGCGAACGAACAAATATTTTTTATGGAACAATTTTTTGTTTGATTCCAAGTCGAGTCTGTTGTTAAGTTTTTTTCAATAAAGGACAGACCCCACTCCCAAGCTAGGAACAAAAAGTTGACCACCCTAATTTGCATATAAATGTACATACCTAAAAAAACATGAAATGAAATAAATTGCAAGTGTTCTTTTGAGAACAGAACAACAACAACAAACACAGGCAATGCACAAAGATATTGCAATACCTCAACGTTCTGTTTTGCTACTTCGAGCCATTTGTTTTTTAATTCAATAGAAACAAAAAGAAAACTATTTGATTTTATTTGTTACATAGTAAGCAAATCGTGTTTTTAACTTTTTTCACGTGACGCTACAAATCATCGTCACATACAAAATGACGACAGCAACAATAACAAACCAAAATAATAAGATTTAAATACACAAAAAATAACCTGAATATTAAGGAGCCGTTAAATAGCAACGACACTTCTTATACACCTTCGACACATTCTTACAAACGAAAACTTGGTAGCTGGACAAAAGAGTGGGTGATGGGCTAGCTCTTGGCAGTAGGACGGGGTTCCTGGATTTGTTAGCAGCAAAAAGAAACAACACCGCTCATTGTCAGTTTTACAAGCCTAATAACAAAGGCGGAAAAGTAGCAGTGCTATGCGAAAACAACAAAAAAAACACCGAAAAAAAACAAACTTCTACATCACGAATTTTCCTAAACGAACTGAAAAATAGTCACTGAAGATGTCTAAAATTAAACTTTGCTGGCTGTCTATTTTGCAAAATGTCGTTTGTGCTGTGCGCTGCAAAAAGGGCACTCGCATACGTGTACTGCTTTTTACGTGTGTGTGTGTGTGTGTGGATATGTTTTACGTATGCATAAAAGTAAGACTTGAAAGCTAAAGGCGTGAAATAGCGCTGGAAGTTTTCCAAGAATTTGCATTAGCGGTTGTGTAGTTTATGTGGAATAGTGCAACTACGTTGTAGTGGCTAAGCTACTAGCGTAAGTATGAAAGGATTGTGGTAAGCAAATGAGGTCAGGTGTCCACAAACAGTTTGGTGGCTCGGGGTTGGATAACTTGCAGAGTTGGTGTCACATTACTACGGCGACGCTGCTTTAGTCGGCTTTTTTTCGAAATTGCCATGCAATTTATGTTGTTTTAAATATTTATCCGTATACGTATAATGTTGTCTAATTAAAAGTAATCCTGTACTAGCATATCTTCACCAAGTTCTTTCCGAGATAATAGCAGATATAAAAATATATAGATAAAAATGGTCAGGTGGCAACTATACTGAAAAATATTTTTAGGGAAATAATACTTAAAATACCATTAGTTGGCATATTTAATGGGGTTCACAAGAAATAAGATAGGTGTCAGCACCGCAAAAGCAGCAGAGCTTGCAATTTATATATCGTCGCTCGATTGCCAGAAGCATGAATGTCCCAAAATTAAATTTTGGGAAATCGTATTTGAAAATTTATTCCTCTCGCAAAATTTTAAATTTCAGTTTTTGACATAAATATGTTTTTGCAGGTTATATTCTCACTATACTCTTTTTATTGATATAGTTTTTAGGTTAATATTCCTTCAATTCCTCGAGATTCGGCATGTTCATATTTTAAATATTTCCTTTTCATGCCGAATCTTTTAAAATTTTCCTTGTGCCAGAAACTTGAATGGGTTGCACTCAACAATAAACAGCATGGCGGATACTTAACAATTTTGCTATGCATTTATGTTAATGGCAAAACAAAAATTTTAAATTCTGTTTTTAAACATTTTTGTTGCGACAGAAACATGAATTGTAAATTTCCGGGGGATCCTTGTACTTTGAAAACCCAGGATTTTCGTGAATCGTAGAAAAACAAGAGGTTAATCACGTGAACCTATAAAACTCAAGTCTGGAAAATTAGCACATTAATGCCTCTGGCAAGCGACCGACGATATATTCAAAAGTTAAGCCAAATTTGCCAAGTCGTTTTCTAGATAAGAGTGGATATGTTAGAAACTAAATATAAAGGACTATATTGCAACCTCCAGCGGAGAATCACTCTTGCCAACAATTGCTACTTTGGACTGAGTAGGCAATTGAGAAGTAAAGTCCTCTCTCGAAGAACAAAGATCACGCTCTATAAGTCTCTCATCATACCTGTCCTGATGTATGGCTCAGATTCATGGACAATGTCAAGAGAAGATGAGATGGCCCTTGGAGTATTTGAGAGAAAAGTTCTCCGGAAGATTTATGGTCCTTCCCGTGATGCCAACGGCGAGTATCGAAGGAAATTTAACGATGAGCTGTACGAGCTCTACGCATATCTGACCATAGTCCAGCGAATTAAAGCCCAAAGACTCCGCTGGCTGGGCCATGTTATGCGAATGGACAAAGAAGCTCCAGCACAGAAGGTTTTCCTATCGTCGCCTGAATTCGGCAGCAGAGGAAGGGGGAGGCCTCGACTGAGATGGAAACAACAGGTGGCGGATGACTTGAACTCCCTTGGGGTTTCCAATTGGCGTCGGTTATCGCTAAAAAGGAATGACTGGCGTGCTTTGATACGAAACGGCCAAAATCGCTTAGGCGGTTAAGCGCCAATAAATGATGATGATGATATTGCAACCTCAAGAGTTCAAACTACCTTGAAATATTTTCTGTTGAAATATGTCATAAAATATATTTCGTTCGATACTCGTATTGACGTGACTCACTGAATTTACAGAAACAAATAAAAAAGTGGCAACAGTGTAAAAGTTAAATGACACTAAATAAAACACAGAAGGGTTCAACAGGACTGATAAGTGCTGACGAAGGTTCTAGCTGTAAAGACGCGGAAGTTTTAATAGTACATCGAAGGCAGTAGGAGAGTACCTATCCCTTTAGTTTGAGCAGTGAGGAACCGATTACTGAATTTAGCATGAAATAAATCTATAATCCCACATGTCACCAAGATCAATCTTGTTCACCAAAAAGTTTGAGCACCACTGCAAAAGCTCACTTACAAATTCGTACTATACAAAAATGCTAAATTCTTTTATTCTTTTTGTTTTCTTTATTTACTAGGTACACTTACCCGAAACACTAAGCTGGAACTAGTAAACGTCGGTCGATTGTCATTCAAATCCAACACCTCAACGCGCAACAAACGTATCGACTGCTTTGGTGGATTGCCACCGTCTGTAGCTGCTACCGCCAAACGATAAATACTACGATCGTCATGATCCAGCACGACTCGTGTGCGAATTACACCCGTCGTTGCATCAATACTAAACAAACCGTAACCATCCGAATCACGACCTTTCAATATCGAATAGGTGATCGATGCATTCTGACCGTTATCACGATCAACAGCACGAATGCGAACTACCTCAGTGTCGGGTGGTTGTTCTTCGCGTACGCTGACCACATCCTCTTGTGGATCAACAATGTCCGGCGCATTGTCGTTGACATCGCTGATGTGTACTTTGACGGGAACGCGCGCACTACGGTAGGGTGTACCTTGATCGCGTGCCTCAGCAACTAGATCGTAAACAGAGCGCAATTCTCGATCGAGTGGTTCGCGGGTGGTGATTTCGCCTGAAAAATAATAAAAAGGAAAATGAAAATACAGAAGGAAATTATTTTTAATTTATGCAAATATAAAATAGCGAGAAGTGGTTGAATATGAGTATGAGTTAAGGTAGCTCTTAGTTATAGCAAGACAATATTTTCACGATATTTAGTTATACAAACCAAACAAACAAAACAAAAAAATAAAAAAATTAAATAAATACAACGAAATAAAATTAAAAAAAAAAATATTGGGAAAAAAAATAAAAATTGGAAAAAAAAGAAAAAAATTTAAAATAAAATGGAGTAAAAAAATTAAATTAAATTAAATTGAATAAAAAAAAAATTAAAAAAATTATATAAAACTAAATAAAATGAGATGAAATAAAATAAAATATAAAAACAACTAAATAAAAAATAAAATAAAATCAAATCAAATAAAATAAAATGAAATAAAATAAAATAAACTAAAACAAACTATAATAAAAAAAAATAAAGATATTATTCGTGGGCCATACTCTTTAGAGATTAATCGCAGGGTAGCTTTTTCTCATTTCTATGCAAAGTGAAATTTTTAGGAAAAGTAAAAATCCTTAAATGGCTTAAGTATTCACTGCTAAGAAAGTAGTGCCTTTTCAATTAGGCATAGACCAAAAGTGCCGGCGGTCAACGCATGATTTATTCTGCATTCGCTGATTCTATGTCAGATCGCGTAAATCATGCTTTCACTGCACAACGGCACCCACCACCATCATTCTTCGCCAATAGTTTGTTCAGCTGCTTGATGGGTTAAATACTTGCTTGTTTTTGTTTTTCTTTGCGAAAATCAAATTGAATCAAATTCCAACTGCTCAGTAAGTTTGCCGGACTATTCAATCAAGCAGAAACTGAGAAAATTAAGCGAGCATTGGTCTGTATGAGTGGGAAAATCTAGTGTACAAACGGGCGGACAGCTAAGACAACTTGCTTGCGATGGTTGAGGGCGGTAATTTCGATGGTAGTTGGAGTAACTTTTTTCTGCGCAATCGTTCTATTGCATTTAATGCGACGAAGTTGGCAGAATTGAAAATATTTTGACTTTTAGATTTAGATCGCCACTCCCCGTAATAGAAATGATTAATGGGTTACAAAATGACAATAGAAACAATGGTTTAATATATAGTTTTAAATCATAACATAACAAGACATAGCTATAATTAAACCTTTGTACATAAAAGTAGGAGTGTAATGGAGTGTGGTTGCTAAGTGACCTTGCTCAATCCCGACTCTTGCGTCCTCGTTCGTGCACTCTGGGCAACGGGAGCTACCTAGGCTCGCGGCAGAAAGAGAGGGAGCCCCGGTGGGGCCACTCTGACATACTTGGTTTAAGGGCTCACCGAGGTTTTTGCGCAGCGTCTGTTCACCATGAGGTGCGGCTGCAAGCGGGCGTCTGTCTTGAAGCAAGCGGCTCGCTATATAAATGTGTAAATATTTTCCAAAAACCCCGAAACGGGTTGTGCGCTGGGTTTGGGACCCGCCACGTAAAAAATTTAGTCCAATGAAAAATAAATTAAAGCCTCGGATGAGAACCCCCTTTAATGTTGACGACCCGGCAAAACGAATAAGGCATAATGATTTGGATATTAGGGCATGTACCGGGAATGTCCGGACCCTTTCAAGGGACGGTACCGCTGCCCGACTGGTTGATGTCCTCGTTAACGCAAAGGCTGACATCACCGCCCTGCAGGAAATGCGATGGACGGGACAAGGAAAGACGACCATCGGACCTTGTGACGTATACTACAGTGGCCAGACACGCGGCAAAGCGCGTGGTGTAGGATTCGTGGTGGGAAAGAGACTTCGCCGCCAAGTACTAGCGTTCACCCCCGTGGACGAGCGTCTCGCTGCGATCCGCATCAAAGCGAAATTTTTCAACATAACATTTATCTGCGCCTATGCGCCGACTGAGGAGACGGACGACGCAGAGAAGGACTCCTTCTACGATAAACTTGAACAGACTTATGATCGCTGCCCCCAACATGATATCAAAATCGTGCTCGGCGACTTTAATGCGAAGGTGGGCAAGGAAGGAGTCTTTGGTCCAACAGTTGGAAAATTTAGTCTCCATGATATAACATCCCCCAACGGCACTAGGTTGATTGATTTCGCTGCTGCTCGCAATATGGTCATCAGTAGTACCAGGTTCCAGCATAAACGAATACACCAAGCCACATGGCTGTCTCCTGATCAAAGAACAAGAAACCAGATTGATCATGTCATGATCGACGGCAGACATAGCTCCACCGTTCTGGACGTGCGTACCCTTCGTGGTCCCAATATCGACTCGGACCATTATCTTGTTGCAGCCAAGATACGCACACGCCTCTGTGTAGCAAAGAAAGTGCGCACAGTAACGGAAGGAAAGTTCGACGTCGAGAAGCTGCGCACGACACAGACAGCTGACAATTTCTCCACTCGACTCTCACACCTGCTATCGGAGAGCAATCCTCGACCTAACGATGCAACCGAGCAATGGAAGCATATCTCTCACTCATTACGTACCGCCGCTGAGGCCACTATAGGGTTCCAGCGAGCCCGCAAAAACAACGGGTACGATGAGGAATGCAGCACTGCCTCGGACAAAAAGGACGCTGCCTACAGGGAGACGTTGCGAACGGGCGCAACCCGCAGTGTATGGCAACGCTATCGTGAGGCAAAGAAGGAAGAGAGACGCCTTTTCAGAAAAAAGAAACGTGAGGCCGAAAGGCGTGAGTGTGAGGAGCTTGAGATGCTGGCTGACAGGAATGATGCCCGAAAATTCTATGAAAAGATCCGGCGGATGACGGAAGGTTTTAAGACCGGGGCAAGTTCCTGTAAGGACAATAATGGCGACCTGGTAACCGACGTACAGAGTGTACTTAAATTATGTAGGGAGCACTTCTCCTCACTGCTAAATTGCGAGGGAGACGTCGAACCCGATACCCCAATCCCTGACGATGGAAAAGTCGTCCCACCACCTGACTATGATGAAGTGAGGATAGCTATATCCCGGCTGAAAAACAACAAAGCGCCTGGAAAAGACGGACTGCCCGCCGAGCTGTTCAAACACGGAGGCGAAGAGCTGGTAAAAAGCATGCATCAGCTCTTATGCAGAATATGGTCAGACGAGTGCATGCCTCCAGATTGGAATTTAAGTGTGCTCTGCCCAATCCACAAGAAAGGCGATCCCGCTAACCGCACCAACTACCGCGGAATCAGCCTTCTTAATATCGCGTATAAGGTTCTTTCTAGCGTATTGTGTGAAAGACTGAAGCCCATCGTAGACAAACTGATTGGATCTTATCAGTGTGGCTTTAGACCTGGTAAGTCTACCATCGACCAGATTTTCACGATACGCCAAATCCTGGAGAAGACCCATGATAAAAGAATCGACACACACCATCTCTTTGTCGATTTCAAAGCCGCTTTTGACAGCGCAAAAAGGAGTTGCCTGTATGCCGCCATGTCTGAATTTGACTTCCCTGCAAAGCTTATACGGCTTTGCCAAATGACGTTGAGCAATACTAACAGCTCCGTCAGAGTCGGGAAGGACCTCTCTGAGCCATTTGAAACCAAACGAGGCTTCAGACAGGGCGACTCCCTTTCGTGCGATTTCTTCAACCTGATGCTGGAGAAGATAATTCGAGCAGCAGAGCTAAACCGCAATGGTACAATCTTTTACAAGAGCGTGCAATTGCTGGCGTATGCCGATGATATTGATATCATTGGCCTTAACAACCGCGCCGTAAGCGCTGCCTTCTCTGGACTGGATAAAGAAGCGAAAAAAGTGGGTCTTGCGGTCAACGAGGACAAGACGAAGTATTTGCTGTCATCAAAGAAAGAATCGGCGCACCTGCGCCTTGGCAGCCACGTCACTGTTGATAGTTACAAATTTGAAACTGTGAGGGACTTCGTCTATTTGGGAACCAGCATTAACACCGAAAATAATATCAGTCTAGAAATCCAACGGAGAATCACTCTTGCGAACAAGTGCTACTTTGGACTGAGTAGGCAATTGAGAAGTAAAGTCCTCTCTCGAAGAACAAAGATCGCGCTCTATAAGTCTCTCATCATACCTGTCCTGATGTATGGCTCAGACTCATGGACAATGTCAAGAGAAGATGAGATGGCCCTTGGAGTATTTGAGAGAAAAGTTCTCCGGAAGATTTATGGTCCTTCCCGTGATGCCGACGGCGAGTATCGAAGGAGATTTAACGATGAGCTGTACGAGCTTTACGCAGATCTGACCATAGTCCAGCGAATTAAAGCCCAAAGGCTCCGCTGGCTGGGTCACGTCATGCGAATGGACAAAGAAGCTCCAGCCCAGAAGGTTTTCCAATCGTCACCCGAATTCGGCAGCAGAGGAAGGGGGAGGCCTCGACTGAGATGGAAACAACAGGTGGAGGATGACTTGAACTCCCTTGGGGTTTCCAATTGGCGTCAGTTATCGCTAAAAAGGAATGACTGGCGTGCTTTGATAGGCGACGGCCAAAATCGCTTAGGCGGTTAAGCGCCAATAAATGATGATGATGACATAAAAGTAGCTAAATGTGTTTATCTAACAATAGCAAAACCCTGGGTGACTTCCTTTTAAATCTAACTTAAAAACTTACTGTAGCACAGCAAACGTCCTAGAAGTTAACTTCTTCAAAATAATTTTTACTTAATACTCATATTAATTCATCTAACTTCATTAAAAAAAAAAAACATTTAAAATAGTCAGCAGGCGTGTGAAAACATCCTTATTTAGTGGCAACGTTTGAATACGAAAGCTTAAAATTTAGAAATATTTGAAAATCTATTTGGATGGAGTAGTTTTTGAGATAAAAGCCGAAATAAAATGTAATAACAGTGGGATTATGTGTGATGTCCAGGTAGGCATACCTAGTTTCTTTTATATAACAACCTTAGCTTCAGCACTTAAGTAGGAGAGCTTGAAAATGCCTGTTATCTATATGTACTCAAAAGTTCATTAATGGATGGGTTAAGAGGAGAAGAGATAGTGGCAGAAAAGCAATATAATAAATATAATATGACAAGGTGACAAAACTAGGTGGTTGAATACGGAGTAAGATATATTTAGTGAATACAAAGTAAAGCACCTTTCGGTTAATACCTATATTAGCAAATCGCACTTGAATTAAAAAAAAAAAAAATGTTAAATATTTGTCAACCTTTTAGTTCTTAGAATGCAGTACACCAGCCCAAGTCCGACATTTTATCCGACATTTTATCTTTATCCTGACCTAGTCAAATAGCTCTTTTATAGTTAAAAGTCTAGTTATCACCCGGATACAGGGTTGTCGTATGTTATATGAAAACCCTAATAATATACGACAATCATTTATCCGGACGTAGTTAGTCTAAAGAGTAAAGTAAGCTCATATACAGAGTTTTAGATCTACTCCGCTGAAAGTTGCTATTTCTGTTGCAATACTGACGACCTACCCCAGAAATAATTCCGCTATCAATCATACAAAATGGCAGGGATAAACTGCACTAGAAAACCGGGCCTAAGAAGTTAACTTCCAATGCCGGGAAAAGGGTTCTTAGAACAGCAAGAAGCGATGTTTGTCATGCATGTCCCTCTTGGGGGGCACAAAGGTCGAAAATGCAAAAATATCAACACCTGATAGAGATAAAATAAGAACCGTACTTAGTAGAGTGGTTCAAAATTTTTTTTTTTGGAAAATCTAAAACTCTACCCCGAAATATGGTTCCTTGTGACCAAAAAAGAGGCTGATATTTTTTTTTTTTTTTTAAGGTGCTTTAGAGGTCGCGCTACTCGTTTTTATAAAAAAAATGAGATGCTTGCAAATTTAATTTAATTTTAACATGTTTAAGTGCAGTAAAAATTTGCGTTTTTGTGTGTTGTTGTTGTGTTTTCATTGACGAATATTCCTGCAATTCAAAAGCCTTCTTGGATGACTAGAAAGTGTTTAACTCCTGAAAGTATGTTTCGAAATTGAAAACAGTGCAACTAAAACGCCTACACTGATCTCATTGCGCATTGGTTTTTTGGGTATACTTCGCATCTAGAAGGTTTATGACATCGCTGATTATGAATCCGATGACAGTTTTTATACCCAGCTGTACTTGTACACAGGGTATTATAACTTTGTTAGGATAACGGTTGGTTGTACAGGTATAAAGGAATCGAGATAGATATAGACTTCCATATATCAATATGATCAGGATCGAAAAAAAATTTGATTGAGCCATGTCCGTCCGTCTGTCCGTCCGTCCGTCCGTCTGTCCGTTAACACGATAACTTGAGCAAATAATGAGATATCTTCACCAAATTTAGCATGCGTACTTATTTGGGTTCAGAATAGATTGCTATTGAAAATGGGTAAAATCGGACCATAACCACGCCCCTTTTTCGATATTGAAAATTTCGAAAAACGTATAAAATGGGTTAATTCAATATTAGAAGCAGCTACAATGATAAAATTTGCAATATGTATTGATTTAGATGTTCTAAGGCCGATTTTATAAAAATTTTTGAAAAGGGGGCGTGGTACCGCCCACGTATATTTGAAGAAATTTTAAAATTTTGACTCTTAATAACTTCAGAACAGTTTATGCTAGTATAACGAAATTTCGTAGAGGACATACTATTGTTGTGGTAAATTCAGCTATAGAAAATAAACGAAATCGCTTCGCGACCACGCCTACTTTTTCATAAAAGTTATATTGAAAGGAGGTGGAAATATTGAAAAGTCCATATCTAATTAAATGATTTCGCTATAATAATATAATTTGGTACATACATCAACTTTCATATTCTTTACATAATTTTTTCAAAATTTTGGAAAGTGGGCGTGGCACCGCCCACTTATGAGTCAAGCAAAACAAAGAATAACAGCATTTTGTGTGCACAGCTGGGTATGTAATGTTCGGTTTCACCCGAACTTAGACTTCCTTACTTGTTTTAAATTCAAAATGGCGGGTCCAATATGGCAGTGATTTTTTGAAAACTAATTGGATTTTATTGAAACTTGGTACTCTGGGGTTTATGCGTTGTCTGATTACGAATCCAATATCGGGTTTTTTTAATTCAAAATGGTGGATCCAATATGGCGGTGCATTTTTGAAAACTAATTCGACTGTGTGAAACTCGTTACTTATGGATTTATGACATCGATTTATATGAACTAGTATAGCTTGTGATCGAAAATTCGACCAATAAAAACTTTAGAGGGTCGAAGGGTCGCTAGCCCCGTACCCCCATCCTTAAATTTCGGGGACGCCCCTAAAATATACCGTCAGTTTTTTTCAATTTCCTTTCCATCGGTGCATATTTCATTTATATATATTAATATATAATGTATAAGATGCCAGTTTTGCCAAACATGCATAGGAATCCGATGTCAATAAATACGCCACATGAAAACCTTTAGGAACCTCCAGTGAGCGAACCGTTTGACCGATTGGAATGAAATATGCAACGATGGAAAGAAAATTGAAAAAAACTGAGGTATAGGCGGTATATTTTCAGGGGCGTCTCCGAAATTTAAGGATGGGGGTACGGGGCTAGCGACCCCACGACCCTCTAAGGTTTTTATTGGTCGAATTTTCTATCACAAGCGATACTAGTTCATTTAAATCGATGTCATAAATCCATCAGTGACGAGTTTCACACAGTCGAATTAGTTTTCAAAAATGCACCGCCATATTGGATCCACCATTTTGAATTTAAAAAAACCGATATCGGATTCGTAATCAGACAACGCATAAACCCCCGAGTACCAAGTTTCAATAAAATCCAATTAGTTTTCAAAAAATCACTGCCATATTGGACCCGCCATTTTGAATTTAAAAAAACTGTCATCGGATTCATAATCAGCGATGTCATAAACCTTCTAGATGCGAAGTATACCCAAAAAACCAATGCGCAATGAGATCAGTGTAGGCGTTTTAGTTGCACTGTTTTCAATTTCGAAACATACTTTCAGGAGTTAAACACTTTCTAGTCATCCAAGAAGGCTATTGAATTGCAGAATATTCGTCAATGAAAACACAATAACAACACACAAAAACGTAAATTTTTACTGCACTTAAACATGTTAAAATTAAGTTAAATTTGCAAGCATCTCATTTTTTTTATAAAAACGAGTAGCGCGACCTCTAAACCACCTTTAAAAAAAAAAAAAAAACTAGCAGCCTCTTTTTTTTGTCATAAGGAACAATAATTGGGGGTAGCGTTTCAGAATTTCCAAAAAGTCCATATTTGTTAACCACTCTAATACTTAGCTTATCTTCACAAGTACAGGCATTTATAGAACTCATATAAAAATTCAATTATTTTTTGTCTTTTTACCACGCTTTTATTAGGTTCACTTGTATGTTTGTTTGTTTGCTTGCTTGCTTGTATGTATGTAACTCTCGTTCGGTTTAAGCCCCAGTGGCCCGAAAACCTTAAAATTTCCCTACAATATGGGTATCAAACGAAAGGGGAAGGCCCCAGGTTTCATTTGGACTTCGATATATTTCGATAAATTTATCGATAACTGAGTTATCGGTCAAAATATGATTGCCCAAAAACCTTAAAAATTCCCTACAATATGGGTATCAAACGAAAGGGAAAGGCCCCAGGTTTCATTTGGACTTCGATATATTTCGATAAATTTATCGATAACAGAGTTATCGGTCAAAATATGATTGCCCAAAAACCTAAAAAATTCCTCACGAAAGGGAAAGGCCCCAGGTTTCATTTGGACTTCGATATATTTCGATAAATTTATCGATAACTGAGTTATTGTCAAAATCTGAGGCCAAATGCCTTAAAATTCTCTAACAATATGGGTATCAAACGAAAGTGGAAGTCCAGAGGTTTCGTTTGGACTGCTGTATTTTTCGATATATTTATCGATAATTTCCTAGGACATTTGACTAAAAAGTAAAAAATAAATATAGTTTAAAAAAACTAAAACTCACGCTTTTAGAGAGTATTGAACTAAAAATTTGAAAATAATTTTAAAAACCCTACACAGTAGTATTGTGGAAAAAGCGTGGTCCGCTTTGTCGCATAATTTTCGTATATCGAGCGCTCGACGCTTTTCCCACATAATGCTAGTTTCTTTACTGCGCTTTCATTAGCTTTACTTGTACATACATTCATATGTATTTTTGCTTGTTTGTATGTAACTCTACTTCAGTCTACCCGATAGTGGCATATGACTGTCACAAAAACCTTGAAATGTGCCTTCAATGTGGCTGTCAAACGATAGGAGGTTGCATTTGGACTTCGATATATTTATCGATAACTAAGTTATCGGTCATAATACCTACTACCTATATCAAACGAAAGGGAAGGTCCACAGGTTTCTTTTATTTAAAACAAGGAATATTTCGATATATTTATCGATAAATGACTTATCGGTCAAAATGAAGTTGTCCAATAATATTGAAAATTGCCTACAATATGGGTATCAAACGAAAGTGGAGGCCCAGAGGTTTCGTTTGCACTGCCGTATACTTCGATATACATATATATCGATTACTTCATAACACACATAACTAAAAAGTAAAAATAAATATAGTTTGAAAAGCGAAAACACGAGCTTTTAAAGAATATTGCACTAAAAAGGTAAAAATAATTTAAATAAAAAACGAAGATTATGGAACAAAGCGGATCACGCTTTTTCCACAATACTACTGTGTAGGGTTTTTAAAATTATTTTCAAATTTTTAGTTCAATACTCTCTAAAAGCGTGAGTTTTAGTTTTTTTAAACTATATTTATTCGACTAAATGCATTGTGATGGAGTACATAAAAATACGCCCTTGTACCCAAGGACTGAAACTGGAACCGGAACCGTAAGCGTAACCGCTATTTTGATCTGAAAAAACACGAAACCGAAACTGTTTCAAAAGCCGGAACCGGTTCCAAACGGTTTTGAATTTGTCTAATGTCTTACTTTTTTTTACTGTGCACATATGTATTTTCTTTTATAAAAAGGCTTTCTTACATTGAGCCCGTGCCACAAAAACGGATTTCATATTTCCAACCACGATATTTTTGATGGATTTCAGGCTTTTAAGATATTGTTGGGATTAGTAGGTAAAGTAATTTTTTTATTATTATTATAATGATGGTAAAACTCAGTAAATATAACTAAAAAAATATTTATGAAAATATTACTATTTTTAAGGCATATTGGCTTGTTTTGTATTACCCTTTTGCTGTATCCTCAAGCGCTATAGAATTCTGTACAAATATATCTACGAGTAGGTACGTGGCTGTGCAGCACATTCCAACAAGCCATGCCAACTGATTTACTTGTCATCTACTTAATTTTTATTTTTATTAACGAATTCATAGACTTGTATGTATGTAACGATCTAACTGAGTTCCATTATCTGAACAAAATAATTGGAAATAACGTATAGACCAAGATCCCAGAGCCTAAAAGCGTCACTTATTTTATAATGGATGAAACCAATACCGATCGATAGTCCTCCCCGAATCTAGAAAGAATGTGAAAATTTTAAAGCTGTACCTATGACAAGGGCCTAGGAATCGGGGGTCAAAGTCGCCAAAAAATGACCCTAACTTCACTTATTTTATAATGGATGATTTTCACATATTTGACGTAGATTACCACCCCGCGTCAGTATCAAGTGTTGTTAGACCCGTACCAGTGACAAGGCTCCAGCCAGACACCCCCAGTTCGCGGATTTTCCTATGGAAATTTATTCTGTTTTACTAATTTCACGCATTTGGGCCACTTTGGCTGCTTTTAACTACCCAATATTTTCCCATTTTTTGTAGAACACTACCCTCAAGTAGTATCAGGAATTTTTAGACTTCGTCCCATGGAAAAAACTTCAGCCAGACACCTCAAAACTCGGGAAATTTCACTAATTTTTACTGCGCTTTCACATGTTTAAGCGGATTTGACCAACTTTGGCCTCTTTTAAATAACAGATCTTTACACATGTATCGTAAAATGCTACCCTTAAGTAGAATCAAGAATTTCTAGACATCATCCCATGGAAAAAACTTCAGCCAGACACCTGAAAGTTCGAGAACTTTTATTTTCCTATTAATTTGCTTTCTCTTGTTTGTCCCACTTTTACTAATTTTAAATGATAGATCTTTTCACATGTGTCGTAGGACACTACCCTTAAGCAGTTTCAGTAATTTTTAGACCTTGTCCCATGGCAAAAACTTCAGCCAGACACCTCAAAACTCGGGAAATTTCACTAATTTTTACTGCGCTTTCACATTTTTAAGTGGATTTGACAAACTTTGACTACTTTTAAATAGCAGATCTTCACACATGTGTCGTAAAATGCTATCCTTAAGTAGAATCAAGCATTTCCAGACATCATCCCATGGCAAAAACTTCAGCCAGACACCTAAAAGTTCGGGAACTTTTATTTTCCTATTAATTTGCTTTCTCTTGTTTGTCCCACTTTTACAACTTCTAAACGACGGATCTTTTCAGATGTTTCGTAGGACACTACCCTTAAGTAGTTTCAGTCATTTCTATACTTCGCCCCATGGCAAAAACTTCAGCCAGACACCTCAAAGCTCGGGATTTTCACTAATTTTTACAGAGATTTCACTTGTTTCAGCAGGTTTCTCCAACTTTGTCCACGTTTAAACGGCGGATCTTTACACACGTGTCGTATAACACTACCCTTAAACAGCATCAGGCATTTCCGGACTTCATTCCATGAAAAAAACTTAAGCCAAACAACCCAAAGCACGGGGACTTTTCATCATTTTTAATGTGCTTTCACATGGTCAAATGGGTTTACTCAACTTTGGCTGCTTTTAAATGGCGGATCGTTACAAATGTATCGTATAACACTACTATTAACTAATATTAGGCATTTTTAGACTTCGCCCCATGACAAAAACTTCAGCCAGACACCTCAAAGCTGAGGAAATTTCATAATTCTTGCTGCGAATTCACATGTTTAACTGCGTTGCTCTAACTTTGGCTGCTTTTAAAGGGCAGATAATTTCACATGTGTCATAGAAGACCACCCTTAAGTGGTATCACGTACTTTTTGACTTCGCCCCATGTCAAAAACTTCAGCCAGACACCTCAAAACTGAGGAATTTTTATAATTCTTACTGCACTTTCACATGTTTAAGCGAGTTTGTCCAACTTTGGCTGTTTTTGAAAGGCAGATCTTTGCACATGTGTCGTGGAACACTATCTCCAAGTAGTATCAGGCATTTTTATATTTCATCCCATGGAAAAACCCTCAGCCAGACACCTCAAGCCTGAGGAATTTTCATAGTTCTTACTGCTTTTTCACATGTTTAATCGGGTTGGTCCAACTTCGGCTGCTCTTAGAGAGCGGATCTTTTCACATGTGTCATAGAAGGCCACCCTTAAGTGGTATCAGTTACTTTTAGATTTCGCCTCATGTCAAACACTTCAGCCAGACACCTCAAAACTGAGGAATTTTTATAATTCTTACTGCACTTTCACATGTTTAACCGAGTTTGTCCAACTTTGGCTATTTTTGAAAGGCAGATCTTTACACATGTGTCGTGGAACACTATCTCCAAGTAGTATCACGTATTTTTAGACTTCATCCCATGGAAAAAACTGCAGCCAGACACCTCAAGGCTGAGGAATTTTCATAGTTCTTACTGCTTGTTCACATGTTTAATCGGGTTGGTCCAACTTCGGTTGCTTTTAAAGAGCAGATCTTTTCACATGTGTCATAGAAGACCCCCTTAAAGAAGTATCGGGTATTTTTATACTTCGCCCCATGTCAAAACTACAGTCAGACACCTCAAAACTGAGGAATTTTCATAATTCTTACTGCGTTTTCACAGGTTTAAGCGAGTTGGTCCAACTTTTGCTGTTCGTAAAGGGCATATCTTCACACATGTGTCATAGAAGACCACCTTAAAGAAGTATCGGGTATTTTTTATACTTTGCCCCATGTCAAAAATTTCAGCCAGACACCTCAAAACTGAGGAATTTTCATAATTCTTACTGCGATTTCAAAGGTTTAAGCGAGTTCGTCCAACTTCGGCTGCTTTTAAAGAGCAGATCTTTTCACATGTGTCATAGAAGACCCCCTTAAAGAAGGATCGGCTATTATTATACTTCGCCTCATGTCAAAAACTACAGTCAGACACCTCAAAACTGAGGAATTTTCAAAATTATTACTGCGATTTCACAGGTTTAAGCGAGTTGGTCCAACTTTTGCTGTTCGTAAAGGGCATATCTTCACACATGTGTCATAGAAGACCACCTTAAAGAAGTATCGGGTATTTTTATACTTCGCCCCATGTCAAAAACTACAGTCAGACACCTCAAAACTGAGGAATTTTCATAATTCTTACTGCGATTTCACAGGTTTAAGCGAGTTGGTCCAACTTTTGCTGTCCGTAAAGGGCATATCTACACACATGTGTCATAGAAGACCACCTTAAAGAAGCATCGGGTATTTTTATACTTCGCCCCATGTCAAAAACTACAGCCAGACACCTCAAAACTGAGGAATTTTCATAATTCTTACTGCGATTTCACAGGTTTAAGCGAGTTCCCTGCAGCGAAACCTCAAACTAATCAGAAAAATACTAGTATACAACTATAATTTTCTGGCAGAACTCATACTAGTCAGGAAATATCCATTTCATACCAGTATACAAATAGAATTTTCCGGCTGAACCCATACTAGTCAGGAAATATCCATTCCATACTAGTATACAACTAGATTTTTCTGGATGAAATTATACCAGTTGAAAAAAAAAAAATTCATTCGTTTCGTTTTCTCTTATAATTCATAGATGCTTTTTCGTGATTGGGTAAATACAAATAGCCGCTGCTTTCTTAAGAATAAACATGAAAATAAAGTCAAATGATAAAATAAAGGGTAAGCCAGGAAAATTCTGGTTGAAATCATACTAGTCCAGGTTAAAAGCCTTTTTGACTAGTATATTCCATACTAGTCCTTTTTGGACTAGTTCATTTTATGGAAATTATACTACTCCAGGATGAACTAGTATGGAACTGGTATCTTACAACTAGCATGAAACTGGTATTTCTGAAATTGACATCTTGTAGGACATCAACACGTAAAAAATACCAGTTGCTTATAAAAAGACAGAACACCGGGCCCAACTAGTCAGTGTTCTGTCTTTGTTCCATATAAGCTCGGTGCACCAACTAGTTGTAAAGTAGTTTTCAACTAGTTGCTTTCGCTGCAAGGTAGCGACATAAGAGTGACATTGTCTGAAATGCAACAAATTCCACATCTGAACACTTTGTATGGGCTGAACTGTTCTAATTTGCTTGATCATGTCCTATGGAGAGATCAATTGCGAAAAAAAAATCGAGCTCTGAGGTGTTTGGATGTAGTTTTTGTCATGGGAAGATCTCCAAAAATGCCTGATACCACTTAAGAGTTGCGTACTACGACACATGTGTAAATATTCGCCTTTTAAAAATAGTCAAAGTTGGACAAACCTGCTTCAACAATCGAAAGCACAGTAAGAATTATGAAAACTACCCAGATTTAAGGTGTCTGGTTAAAGTATTTGTCATAAGGCGAAGTCTAAAAGTACCTGGTACCACGTAAGGGTGGTCCTCTATGACACATTGAAAATATCTGCCCTTTAAAAGCAGCCAGAGGTAGACGAACCATCTCAAACATGTGAAAACGCAGTAAGAATTATAAAAATTTCTCAGTTTTGAGGTGTCTGGCTGTAGTTTTTGACATGGGGCGAAGTATAAAAATAGCCGATCCTTCTTTAAGGGGGTCTTCTATGACACATGTGAAAAGATCTGCTCTTTAAAAGCAGCCGAAGTTGGACGAACTCGCTTAAACCTTTGAAATCGCAGTAAGAATTATGAAAATTCCTCAGTTTTGAGGTGTCTGGCTGAAATTTTTGACATGGGGCAAAGTATAAAAAATACCCGATACTTCTTTAAGGTGGTCTTCTATGACACATGTGTGAAGATATGCCCTTTACGAACAGCAAAAGTTGGACCAACTCGCTTAAACCTGTGAAATCGCAGTAATAGTTATGAAAATTCCTCAGTTTTGAGGTGTCTGACTGTAGTTTTTGACATGAGGCGAAGTATAATAATAGCCGATCCTTCTTTACGGGGGTCTTCTATGACACATGTGAAAAGATCTGCTCTTTAAAAGTAGCCGAAGTTGGACGAACTCGCTTAAACCTTTGAAATCGCAGTAAGAATTATGAAAATTCCTCAGTTTTGAGGTGTCTGGCTGAAATTTTTGACATGGGGCAAAGTATAAAAAATACCCGATACTTCTTTAAGGTGGTCTTCTATGACACATGTGTGAAGATATGCCCTTTACGAACAGCAAAAGTTGGACCAACTCGCTTAAACCTGTGAAATCGCAGTAATAATTATGAAAATTCCTCAGTTTTGAGGTGTCTGACTGTAGTTTTTGACATGAGGCGAAGTATAATAATAGCCGATCCTTCTTTAAGGGGGTCTTCTATGACACATGTGAAAAGATCTGCTCTTTAAAAGCAGCCGAAGTTGGACGAACTCGCTTAAACCTTTGAAATCGCAGTAAGAATTATGAAAATTCCTCAGTTTTGAGGTGTCTGGCTGAAATTTTTGACATGGGGCAAAGTATAAAAAATACCCGATACATCTTTAAGGTGGTCTTCTATGACACATGTGTGAAGATATGCCCTTTACGAACAGCAAAAGTTGGACCAACTCGCTTAAACCTGTGAAATCGCAGTAATAATTATGAAAATTCCTCAGTTTTGAGGTGTCTGACTGTAGTTTTTGACATGAGGCGAAGTATAATAATAGCCGATCCTTCTTTAAGGGGGTCTTCTATGACACATGTGAAAAGATCTGCTCTTTAAAAGCAGCCGAAGTTGGACCAACCCGATTAAACATGTGAAAAAGCAGTAAGAACTATGAAAATTCCTCAGGCTTGAGGTGTCTGGCTGAAGTTTTTTCCATGGGATGAAGTATAAAAATGCCTGATACTACTTGGAGATAGTGTTCCACGACACATGTGCAAAGATCTGCCTTTCAAAAACAGCCAAAGTTGGACAAATTCGCTTAAACATGTGAAAGTGCAGTAAGAATTATAAAAATTCCTCGGTTTTGAGGTGTCTGGCTGAAGTTTTTGACATGGGGCGAAGTCAAAAAGTACCTGGTACCACTTAAGGGTAGTCTTCTATGACACATGTGAAATTATCTGCCCTTTAATAGCAGCCAAAGTTAGAGCAACGCAGTTAAACATGTGAATTCGCAGCAAGAATTATGAAATTTCCTCAGCTTTGAGGTGTCTGGCTGAAGTTTTTGTCATGGGGCGAAGTCTAAAATTGCCTAATATTAGTTAAAAGTAGTGTTATACGATACATTTGTAGCGATCCGCCATTTAAAAGCAGCCAAAGTTGGGTAAACCCATTTGACCATGTGAAAGCACAGTAAAAATGATGAAAAGTTCCCGTGCTTTGGGTTGTTTGGCTTAAGTTTTTTTCATGGAATGAAATCCGGAAATGCCTGATACCGTTTAAGGGTAGTGTTATACGACACATGTGTAAAGATCCGCCGTTTAAACGTGGACAAAGTTGGAGAAACCTGCTGAAACAAGTGAAATCTCTGTAAAAATTTGTGAAAATCCCGAGCTTTGAGGTGTCTGGCTGAAGTTTTTGCCATGGGGCGAAGTCTAGAAATGACTGAAACTACTTAAGGGTAGTGTCCTACGAAACATCTGAAAAGATCCGTCGTTTAGAAATTGTAAAAGTGGGACAAACAAGAGAAAGCAAATTAATAGGAAAATAAAAGTTCCCGAACTTTGAGGTGTCTAGCTGAAGTTTTTGCCATGGGATGATGTCTGGAAATGCTTGATTCTACTTAAGGGTAGCAGTTTACGACACATATGTGAAGATCTGCTATTTAAAAGTTGTCAAAGTTTGTCAAATCCACTTAAACATGTGAAAGCGCAGTAAAAATGAGTGAAATTTCCCGAGTTTTGAAGTGTCTGGCTGAAGTTTTTGCCATGGGACGAGGTCTAAAAATTACTGAAACTACTTAAGGGTAGTGTCCTACGACACATGTGAAAAGATCTATCATTTAAAATTAGTAAAAGTGGGACAAACAAGAGAAAGCAAATTAATAGGAAAATAAAAGTTCTCGAACTTTCAGGTGTCTGGCTGAAGTTTTTTCCATGGGATGATGTCTAGAAATTCTTGATTCTACTTAAGGGTAGCATTTTACGATACATGTGTAAAGATCTGTTATTTAAAAGACGCCAAAGTTGGTCAAATCCGCTTAAACATGTGAAAGCGCAGTAAAAATTAGTGAAATTTCCCGAGTTTTGAGGTGTCTGGCTGAAGTTTTTTCCATGGGACGAAGTCTAAAAATTCCTGATACTACTTGAGGGTAGTGTTCTACAAAAAATGGGAAAATATTGGGTAGTTAAAAGCAGCCAAAGTGGCCCAAATGCGTGAAATTAGTAAAACAGAATAAATTTCCATAGGAAAATCCGCGAACTGGGGGTGTCTGGCTGGAGCCTTGTCACTGGTACGGGTCTAACAACACTTGATACTGACGCGGGGTGGTAATCTACGTCAAATATGTGAAAATCATCCATTATAAAATAAGTGAAGTTAGGGTCATTTTTTGGCGACTTTGACCCCCGATTCCTAGGCCCTTGTCATAGGTACAGCTTTAAAATTTTCACATTCTTTCTAGATTCGGGGAGGACTATCGATCGGTATTGGTTTCATCCATTATAAAATAAGTGACGCTTTTAGGCTCTGGGATCTCGCTCTATGAGGTAATATGAACTGAACCACTGGTTACCAGAACAATAAAAAGGCATTCGCATTTTTCTTCCTATACCGGAACCCTTAAATAGCATAACAAAGAAAATGACTTTGTATATCGTATATAACACTTACATTTATTAAAATGTCAATTTCCTTGAGACATGTGGGTCATTCCATATGAAATTTAGCACTAAAATTTAAAAATTCCCACTATATTTTTTTTCTGCTGATTATGGAAAATAAGTCGACACCTATTTTTTTATTTCACCCATAGTGGTCAATTTTTTGAGTTATGAATTTTTGAATTTTAAAAAATGTGAGATTTTGTGAGCTCGAGGCCTTGCTTTGAATAAAACACTATGTTAATATTCATACTATTGAATTTTAGGCATTTTGAAAATTGCATTTTTTCATTATTTTCTAGTTCGTGAACCAATTGACGGAATTGGATCAAATTTTAGGACTGGCCTAGTTTGTTAGATCTATCTAAAAAACCTAAAATTAAAAATTAATTTTTTTTTTAATTTTTTACAACATTTTTATAAACAATTTGTAATTGAGGAAAAAGAGTATCT
>CAXKVI010000003.1:47054732-47062400 GCA_964058755.1 Campiglossa producta | reverse complement strand
TAAGTGAACATGATGGATATAAGCTAGCAATAATCTCAACGCAGCATGGTGTAAGAGGTACACACTGCGGGCTTAGAAATTCCTAATCCCCTTGGTTCTTGGTTCGATGACCAACAAAAGGTGATGAAAAATTTCTAAACACAAAGCCATTTGATAAGTGCCCTTGAGCAAGGCCGAAATTACGTAATCATGGTAGCTTGTAATTGTTGTTACTTTTCCATCTTGTTCACTAATAATAAAAACATAGAATAATTTAAGGAAAAATTATTCACAAACGGTCAAAAGTCCACCAAAGTTTCAAAGATTCTCAAATTAATGACCACAAACTCATAACATACATACAAATAAAATAAAATAAAATAAAAGAAAATAAAATAAAATAAAATAAAATAAAATAAAATAAAATAAAATAAAATAAAATAAAATAAAATAAAATAAAATAAAATAAAATAAAATAAAATAAAATAAAATAAAATAAAATGTTGAGCCGAAATGTTTTTCAACGCACGAATATTTTATTCAGACTCAAAATTGTCTTTACATGACAGACTTATAAAATAAGGTTACATAGCATACAACTAGAATAATTGAAACAAGTGTTTTCTGTTGCAAGTATTTTCAACACTCCTCCTCAACACAATTATAGATAGAAAAATAGAAGCAAATTATTCTAGTCCTAATAGTTTTACAAATTTTTGATGTTTACATTTTTCTAAATTTTTTGTTAAAATATCAGCGATCATATCATAAGTTGGTACATAATGTATTGCTATTTTATTACTACTTAAAACTTCACGTATATGATGGTATTTTATATCGATATGTTTGCTACGTGCGTGATATAGAGGATTCATAACTAATTGTTGTGCACTAAGATTATCGCAGTAAACTTTAACAGGATCATTACTGGTCGATACCATTTCGATTTCTTGCATAAGTTTTCTTAAATATACCGCTTCTTTTGCAGCTGCAAACGGAGCCATATATTCCGCCTCCGTGCTACTGAGTGCAACTGTGGTTTGCTTTTTCGATTGCCATGAGAAAGCACCACCTGCCAAAAAGAAAGCATATCCCGAATGAGACTTTCTGTCGGTTGTGTCTCCTGCCCAATCAGCATCTGTTGTTATACATTGGCTTAGCAGTTTTGAAATAATGTAATTTATAATCTATCGTTTTATTCAAATAACGTAGAATATGTTTGGCCGCTTGCTCGTGTTCGATGTGTGGGTCTTTGTTTCGTTGTGATAATTTGGATACAGCATGTAAAATATTTGGTCGAGTTAAAATTGCCAGATACATTAATGATCCAATAAGTGACTGATATTTGGTTTGATCAACTTTTCTACAAGTTTCGTTATTACAAGTGATTTGGAATTTTGGTTCAAGCGGAGTCGCAACAGTTCTACAATTGATCATATCATTTTGTTCTAAAAGTTCTTTTATAAAATATGATTGACTGACTTTTATTGGTCCAATTTCACCCTTGCGTTCAAACAACATTCCCAAAAAATGATTTAATGGACCCTTATCAACAACGTCAAATTCATTTGCTATTTTCTTCTTAATTTTATTAAATCTTCTTTGTTCGTTGAAGCAAGTAAAATGTCACCCACGTAAACAGCAATGACATTGAAACACCCGTTTGCGTGGTTCGTGTAGACGCATGATTCACTAGGACATGGCGTAAAGCCAATTTTCTTCAAAACACAATCAAGCTTCATGTTCCATTCCCTACCTGATTGTTAAAGTCCATATAAGGATTTCGTAAGTTTAAGTACACGATTGGGATATTTATTATCAACAAATTGTTGGGGCTGTTTCATATAAACGGTATCATGAAGGTCTCCATCTAAATATGCTGTTTTGACATTTGATTTTCAACTGCTAATGCTATTATCAACCTAAGAGTTTCATAACGTACCACTGGCGAAAAGGTTTCTTGATAATTTATGCCATAATGCTGACTACAACCCTTTGCCACTAACCTCGCTTTGAATCTTTCTACATTGCCATCCCCATCTCGATTTAGCGCGAAAATCCATTTACACCCGACAACCTTTTGCGATGGAGGTAAATCTTGTAGTGTCCATGTGTTATTAGCTATCAAGGAATCATATTCTAATTGCATGGCCTTCTTCCATTCTTCAGCATGCTCACTAGACAATGCCTCTTCAACTGTTTCAGGAATATTTATGTTATTTGCTAAATTCAATATATTAAACTCTTTTTTAGGTCGACCAACCCTGCCAGTTCGAACTATTTTTGGTCTTCCTCTTCTATTCTAGGAGCTTCATTACTTTCTACAGTATTAGTTGAATTCTCCTCAACTTGATTTTCTTCTATTATACAAATATTAATGGTATCAATCAGTTCTCCTCCTCCAGCAATATTCTCTGACTCCTGTGTTCCCTCTAATGTGTTGTTATAATCAATCAAAAGTATTGACTCGTTCACATCACTGTGTCATTGACATCTTTAGTTTTGTGAGAATTTTCAACAAATATTACGTCTCTACTTACTATGAATTTGCCTGTTACTGGATCGAATAAACGATATGCTTTAGCAGTCTCTGAATATCCAACCATAAGATATTCTTTACCTTTGGGTCTGAACTTGTGATGTTCTTTCTTATCAAGAGCAATAGCTAAAGAACCAAAGACCCTTAAAAATTTCTCTGTCGGTTTTCTTTCAAACCAAGCTTCGTATGGAGTTTTGTTAATTAATATTTTTGTTGGAGATCTATTACGCAAAATACAGCAGTTGAAATTGCTTCTGCCCAAAAACTTTCATCCATTTCTGCGTGAAGTAACATACACCGCGCCATTTCAACCAAAGTGCCGTTGGCACGCTCCGCTACCCCATTTTGGTGCGGTGTATATGGAACAGTAAGCTGTCGTTTAATGCCATGTACATTTAAAAAGCTGTCAAAATCACGATTTACAAATTCGCGACCATTGTCACTACGAATTGCTTTTATTTTTTTACCAGTTTGACATTCTACGAAAGCTTTGAATTGTTTAAATTTTTGAAACACCTCGTCTTTCGTCTTCAGAAAATATACAAATATATATCTGGACTTGTCGTCAATAAAAGTAACAAAGTACTTTGAGCCAACAATTGATGCTTTATTGATGGGACCACATATCTGTATGTATCAAATCAGGAAGGTCTTTTGCACAGTAAAAATAAAAGTCTAACTTTAATACCTTTTTGGTGTTTATATATAACAACGCCAAAAAAGTATTAAATTAATACCATGTTCGGTCTGATTTCTCGTGAGAGAGGAATTCAGTCGAAGATTCTCTCAGGTTAAAAAAAAAAAGAATTACAGTTTTATTATATTGCCTTCACCGAGAGTCGAACTCACAATTTATTGAATGCTCAACGGAGATGTCTACTATCAAGCCATCGAGTACTTATGATTGTCAGCGTCTAATTGCACTGTTCTTCTTAATGTAGTATCGCAATAGCGACGAACCGTGTGCTCTGAGCAAACAAACCACCGGACCTAATTTAATGCTAAAAAGTAATTAATTTAATACTTTTCCAGCTTTGTTTTAAAGCAAATAGTACCCAAAACATTATAATGAGAGAAAGCGCTAGGGAGAGAGCGCTTTAGTATTATTTTGGTATTATTTTAAAACTTTTTGGAATTAAAAAAAATTCAGAGTCTTAAATTAATACTATTTAGTATTAAAACTCAAATTTAATTCCAAAAAGGCTTAATTTCAATACCGACTGGTATTAAAAGTAAACTTTCATTTTTTACTGTGTGAACTTGTGTTGGAAACATTAGGAAATGGTTGCCTACATATTTTACTTTTTACACAAGTACGGCATTCAAAGCCTTGTGGTATAGTAATACTTTTCATACCATGCACTAAATCTTTATTTGATAACTCTTGCAAACTATTAAAATTTAAATGACCATACCTGGTATATCCAAAAATATATAAGTTGTTGCATCTGGGTGCCTTCAGTAAAATTTTACCTGCGCCGTTTTTGATTACGCAAAATTGATTGTCGAATGAAATTTTGCAACCTACGCTTGATGTCCTTCCAACCGATATAAAATTTGATTGAAGATCAGGAACATACAGCACATTTTTCATGATGACGTCTCATTTTCATATTGCAAAACTACCGTTCCAATGGCTTCTGCTTCGATGCAGTTATTACCCGCTAAACTGACCTTTTCCTTGTCGCACCACTATCTATGCACCATGTCGATCGGTTGAACCCATCCACTCCTGATGCTGAGAGTAGACTTCCAATTGCGTTTTGTGTTTTTCGGCCGCGATTTTTGCACTGCGCGGCAAAATCTCCTCTAACTCCACAATTGTAGCATTTAACATTGGATAATTTCGTTGTTAAATTGTTGTCCGAACTGGTGTAATTTCCTCTTTGATTACCTTCGCTTAAATTCTTGTTCATCCTCTTATGATTTTTGTTATTCGTCCTTGCCATTAATGCCAGTTGATTGTCGTTATTTTCGGTCTTTTCGCCTTTCTCCTGGCGACGATCTCCTTCCTCAAGTAATTTAATTTTCAATGCGCTTAGTGATGGTAAATTATCGCGTGCCTCGATTGCAACCACGAAATTTTCATATGATGATGGTAAACTTGATAGCAGAATAATTACCAACATCTCTTCTGGTACCACAACTTCAATTTCAGCCATTTTTTCAATGATGTCAGAGAACTTTCTTAGGTGCTCAGAAACGTTATCACCCTCATTCCAGCTGTTGTACAGCAATTTCTTAAAAAGTGCAACCTCTGGGCTGATAGATTTCCTGTAGTTTTTTCTTTTTTTTTTTTCTGTCTTTACTAGTAGACTTATAAAATAAGGTTACATAGCATACAACTAGAATAATTGAAACAAGTGTTTTGTGTTGCAAGTATTTTCAACATAAAATAAAATAAAATAACATAAAATAAAATTAAAATAAAATAAAATAAAATAAACTAAATTAAAACAAAAAAAAAAAAAATAAAAAAAACATGAAAAAATAAAATAAAATAATAATATAAAATAAAATAAAATAAAATAAAATAAAATAAAATAAAATAAAATAAAATAAAATAAAAAAAATAAAAAAATAAAAAAAAAATTAAAAAAGCAATAAAATAAAATAAAGTAAAATAAAATTCAAAAAATGGGCCAAGCTACGCTTTTGCATACCTCAAAACCTTTCATTAAAAAAAAAAAACTATCAAAATCCGATGAAAAATGAAGGCTTTAGTTATTTATGAACAGTAAACTTCAATTATTTCCCACTGTGCCACAGTGCGGCGCCGCTCTTTTTATTGTTTTTTACAAGCTTTTCCGACTCTTTATTTTCGTTTCGGCGTTTATCTAACGAAAGTACTCACATACGACACGGTGCATTTGTCGCGGTTCACTATTCTCCACGGATATTTGTGACTCAAAAGCAATTTTCACTTTCTGCATTTCAAATAGCATTTTACTTTATTTAACGCTTATACAATAGCCTATAACTGTATGTTGTTGGTAATTGTGAAGCGTGCAACCAATTTTTATGTCTGTGCTAAAATAGGTACTTTACGTTTGACATTTCACGCCTATTAGAGCTGGGAGCGAATGCGAGCCGACTGAAGTTTTAGCAAATTTACTTATTACTCAAGAGGACGTGTCGTAAACAAATAGGTGTCACGTCAGTTGCTGGGTATGTGTGTAGGTGTGTGAGCGTGCAAAACGCTGATAGGCTGTTCAAAATTGGGTAAGCGATTATAAAAAGGTAAAATATAAAAAAATGAAATAAAAGAAAAAAATGAAGTAAATAAAATGAAATAAAATAATATGAAATAATATAAAATAAAATAGTAGAAAATAAAATAAAACTAATTAAAAAAAAAATAAAAAAAAAAATAAAATATAATAAAATAAAAAAGGAAACGAATAGAACTGAAATTAAATAATATAAAAGAAGAAACTTAAAAAAAAAATAAAAAAAATAAATTAATAATATAAAATCAATGAAATATCTATAATAAAATAAATAACAACAAATAGTTGAGTTGGCTTTCGGCTTATGTTGATGCTTATCTAACAGCCTTAGGTTGCAAGTTGTAACCATATATCTTTTCATTCAAACAAAACCCCAAAAAGCAAAACGCACTTATTCAACAATGCAAAACGTTATAAGAAATTGAAATTTTTTACATTTATTCTCAATGACACAGCCTAAGCCAATAAAAAAAAAATGAATGAGCGGAAGATAATTTTAGTACGCATCCAACGCGAAAGGCTTTACACAAGCGCGATTCGTTTAACGAAAACGCTAAATCGTCCGATTAACCCGCCTCTCAGCTCACTTCTGCCCACCACTGAACGCACTTCAAATTCAATGTAGTAGACGGCAGCTACTCACACAGATAAATATACGCCGCATGGTCTGCTGAAGATTTCGCACCTTTTTTCATTGATTAGTCATTGGTTTGATTTATTTTGAAGCCTTATCAATTTCTTTCAAAATTTATTGCAATTTCCACAGATGCGATTGGCCGCCAAGGCTGTATGACGTTTTTTATTCGCAATCTGCAATTCGCTTGCAATATAAAATGACTTTGCCAATTATAAGTGGAATTGCGAATGTGTGTTGGTGCGTGTGTGAACATTTACCTTGGAGTGATTAGATTTTAATTTTATTTATTAGTTTTTGTGAACTTTTTTTTTCTTCGTTTTTTTTATTTTTTTGCCATTTTCATGCGCTCTACAAGTGTGGCATCCGACGACGCTAAGATTTATTTGCACGGATGATGCCGCTGATGAACCTGCGTTGCAACAAGTTTGATATCTTTCTTGTTCTTGTTTGTCTTGTATGGTTCCGTCTTTTTTCCTACACATATTTTTTTATTGTTGTTGTTTTAATATTCCTTTATCTTGCTCGTGCTTTAATTTGAAAGCATAGAGGAAATGTTTGTTGAAAGTTTTATTTCGGTGTGTGTATGCATGAGAGTATAGCAACAACAACAGTAATAAGATAAATTCCATAATCTTGAAGGCTTTGTGTGTAAAGCGAGCGTTGGTATTCTGCATTACTTCGATTCCACTTTAAATCAAATTGATCAAAAATGTAATTTGAAAAGTCGCGTCATCAATCTCGGTACTTGGATGATGTGAATTTATATTAGAGTGTACCATATTTCCAAAATATTTGTCTTTCATTAAAACCATCCTTATATATTTACAGCGATTGAAAGCTTGCCGAGGAAATAAAAAATTTATATAAAATAAAATTAAATAAAATGGAATAAAGTAAAAAAATAAATTAAAATAAAAAAGAAAAAAAAAAAATAAAAATAAAATAAAATAAAATAAAATAAAATAAAATAAAATAAAATAAAATAAAAAAAATTAAAAAAACAATAAAATAAAATAAAATAAAATAAAATAAAATAAAAAAATAAAAAAAAAATAAATAAAAAAAAAAATAAAATAAAATAAAAAAATAAAATAAAATAAAAAAATAAAATAAAATAAAATAAAATAAAATAAAAAAATGAAATAAAATAAAATAAAGTAAAATAAAATAAAATAAAATAAAATAAAAAATTAAAATAAAATAAAATAAAAAAATAAAACAAAATAAAATAAAAAAATTTAAGAAAATAAAATAAAATAAAATAAAGTAAAATAAAATAAAAT
>CAXKVI010000003.1:46884732-47052232 GCA_964058755.1 Campiglossa producta | reverse complement strand
CGATATTGGCATCATATTTAAAATACTCATAAGGGTATTAGCAGACAATGGCATTTAGGGGTGTAAAAGTAGGTCGCCTCCCAGTTGGTGCACCCTGGGTAACGCTAAATGACCTACATAGCCTACACGGCTGGTTTCTTGTATTGCCGGTTCTACGAGAACGGTACCAGTACTTGTGCTGTACCCATCGTGCCGAAACGACCCGGGCCGTTTTCTTATATCGACACGGTCAAGAGCAATACCCTCGAGGTGACCCTGTCTGACATTTAGGCAGGGCTACACCTCGCTACAACAACAACAACATGTGAATATTTCACCCCTTTTTCGAGATATCAACCTAAATATGGACCACAGATAGCAATAGGAAGTAATATTTTTAAAATAAAAACGTTATTACGCACGTATATGTCAAATAATTACCATAGAAGTCTTTTCTTCTTAACATTACAGTCGTTTTGCATGATAGTTACATAGTTACTTCAAATGTAGTAATCCGACCGGGTACGTACGTTTTATAACCCGGGCACATGAAGGTTAAATTAAGGTAAACTAAATTTAACTTACTTTTTTGGGTGAAGAGCTTACGCAAAACCTCTTGAAAGAGTATCGATGAGAAATAATAATTTCTCCACAATATTTACAGAACTTTTTGCGGAGGCACGCTAATGTACACTCTCACATTTCTTGTTAGCCATTAGGATTTAACTACAGATATATATGTTATGTTAGTATACTAGACAACACTTGTGAGCGAACGCATGTTATTTGTGGCATGTTATTAAGAATTTTAATTTTCCGGTATAGATTATTTAGTGTTGAACGCACTCCCATCATCACCAGCATCATACATCGTGATTGCTAACAATACCAGCAACATCACCATAACAGCAAGAACAAAAACTAAATAGGAAACCAAGAAGAAGAAAAGAACAATCAACAACGTGTGCACAACATTCCAGCATTAGAGTTCCTGTATCTTAAGTTGAGTATCAACAAACAAAGGTACCAATAAGCATTTAAAAAAATGATTTTTTAAAAGAGCCCTGTAGGAAAACTGGACAAATAAAATATTGGTTTTAATAAAGTGGGTTTAATACGACCCTGGACCCTTGTACTATGTGTTAGCATTGTAGGCAGCTAGCTTAAAATTCCCTAGAGGGTAGAAACATTTCTATCTCTTTTAATATATTTCTATATTTTCATATGTAAGTACGCTTTTGCATATAATTTGCAGCTTTTGCAACTAAGCGCAGGTAACTATTTTCCATCTGTTGGTTTGTCTGTCCATTGATTTTGTTGTTGTTGATTCTGCAATTTCGTAAATCATCTAACATACATGTTAGGTGTTAAATAAGCGTGTTCAAAAATTTATCTTGTAAAGTTTTCATTTGATTTATGTTAGGTTTTGCTTGCGTAAAGCTTTGTATGTAAAATGTGTTTTGCGAATGTGAGCTAAGTTGAGCGCGTGCGCATGCGCATCTAATGCCTTCTTCTTGTTCTGTTTGTTAGGTATTACATTTTATTTGTTGTTAGTTCTTGTTCTTTCACAGCTGTTATAGCATGGACAAATGAACCCTATTGATTTTCTACTGATTCTTTGCTTGTCTTCAAGCGCATGCTGTTTGACTTTTTCAGAGCTTTCACAGTTGAAGCAATTTCGCTGATAGCCAACTCAGCTCGGTTGTTCAGCAAATTAGACAATAATTTCCGGGCTAATAAATTTGTGTTTATTTAAACTGATTTTGTTTTGTTTATCTTAAATAAGTGCAATGAATTACATATTTGAGAAAATAACTAAAGAAAGTTCATGGAGGCTACCTTTTTCTTATAAGGGTGACGGTTAACATCAACGCGAGTGCTAAAACATTCAAACTAAAATAAATTAAAGAAAAGTTCTTGAAATAAAAAAAAATAAAAAAAAAATTATTTAAATTAAAATAAGCTAAACGAAATAAATAAAATAAAAATAAGTTAAATTATATAAAAATTAACTTAAATAAAATAAAACTAAATAAAACAAATTAAATTAAACAAAAATCATATACATAAATAAATAAAATAAAATTAAGTTAAATTAGCTTAAATTTTATTAAACTAGATTCAGTCGAATAATAAAAAATTAAAAATAAACAAAATAAAATAAATTAAATTAAACAAAATAACATAAAATAAAATAAAATGAAATAATAATAATAAAATAAAAAATTAAAATAATACATATTTGTTTACAACAATGGAATTGTTTTTTTACAGTCTTTTGGTACTAAACTGGATTGTAGTTGCGAGGTTGAGGCCCATCAATGTTAATTTGACAGTTGGCAAGCACAAGAAATAGAAAAGGGTGTTTAAGGCATTCACAAACATAACACGTAGTTGGCCGTTTGGTTAGCGACGCGTTGCCTAAATCATACTGATGAGTGGAACTACCAACTCCCGAAATCGATCTATGAAGCTATGGGGTGTGACCAAAAAAAAATTACTTATTCTATTCTAACAAAATTTTTGAAGTTAACTTCTTCGGCGGCGATATGAAGTTTTGATTTAGATTAAAATTTGAGAAAATGGCTGATGATGCAACGGAAATTATGCAACGGAAGTATAAATTGTAGCCGAATTTCAGGCGTATGTTGCAGACTTTCTAGGCTATAGCTAACATTACACAAATTGTAATAGTTAGGATGAGCAAAATTCATGGGTATTGCCACTTATGGTGATTTACAGGGTTGCCACCTATTTTTTTTTTAAATATAGAGCTAGATATGCCAATAAGGGTATCAAATGAAAGGTAGTTTCGACCGTATTCCAAATAAGATAATTTAAAGCAGGGTTGCCCCTTAATGTTGCCACCTAACCGCAATTTATTTATTTTTTCGTATATTTCGGGAACTGCTGAACCGATTTGGATAAAATTTGGTATATAGACAATTTGGTTCATTCTAAGATTACATACATGGGTGTTGCCACTTAGGGCGGTTTAGACGGTTGCCACCTTTCCCCATTTGTTTTTAAATATAGAGCTAGATATACCAATGTGGGTATCAAATGAGAGGTGTTTTCGGCCGTATTTCAAATATGAAAATATCACGCAGGGTTGCTACCGAACCGCAATTTACAACCCGTTTACAACTCTTCTTCCTATCTTTCTTCTCTCTGTCCTATCTCCCTCCCGTTTTCTCTTCATTCCCCTCTTTCCTTCTACCACGCCCCTCTTTCTCTATATCCCATTCGCATTGGCCCCCGATAATTTAGGCATATTTCTACCCATGTACCGAATTTGAAGGGAAACGTACCATGTATAAGATATTTTTTAGTTGACTAAATAAAATAAATAAAATCAAATTAAATAAAATGAAACTAAATTAAATTAAATCCAATAAAATAAGATAAAATAAGTCTAAATAAAATAAAATTAAATTAAATTAGGCCTGGGTTTTCAGTGCAAGTTTAAACCACAGACAAAGTTGACTAGAGCTTATCTCATACAAATTGTCCGTTTAAACTTACCTTAAACTCGCACTGTGGTTTAAACTTGCAAAATTAAACTACATATATACAATTAAACCAAATAAAATAAAATAAACGAATGTAATTAAATTTAATTCACTTTACATAAAATAAATTTAGCAAAAACTGTTAGAAAGAATGAAGCTAAGTTTTTAGGGCTCACATGAGCTAATGCTGCAGCGGTACCTCAAATCCGCCAACACAATGAACCAGAGTACATAGTATATTAAACTACTTTGCGACGCAATAAACATTCTAATTGTGCGCATGCATTGGTGGAGGCGCTCTCACATACATCTGTGCTGTATGGCCCTACGCATGCGCCACTTGATCATTGACCGTGACAGTCATGGAATCCGATATAAAAACGGCAGCAATAAAAGTCAACATAAAAAGCAAACGACTGGACAGAAAAGGAATGACCTTTTTACAACATAGAGAAAAATTTACCACCCGTTACGCTACGCGTCAACTAAATACTGGTAGCAGTGTTTCTATGTACAACACTTAAATAATTTACAAAACAACAGGCAAAAACCTTAAGGCATTACTACAATTCATTATTGTTTGGTGACTTCTCTATGATTTTAATTAAAAAGTTAGTTGCATTCACAAAGTTATAAATACAAGTATGTATGTATTTCTATGCACATTTGTGTAATTAACAAATCAAATTGCAATAAAAGACCACTTGCCAATCAAGCTTTTGCACTGTTAGGCAACAAACAGTCAGGAAGTTGCCAGCATCCAGCAGTCAAGCAGACAGTAGCAGGCGGCAACAATTATCGTAACACTGTTTGCGCTTGTATAAATTTTTTCAAATTTTATTTATAAGTTTTCATGTCTATGTTATGGGCATAAAAATGCGTTTGTATGTGGATATGTATATACAGTCATTAAATAAAAGAAAATATCGGAACGAATGCACTTCTATATTTATGCAAATTTCTTATTAAGGCCTTCCATATTTTGTGTGTTTCTTGAGATAACATTTCCGCTTTTTTCTTCAATTGAATTCGACACACATCGCTTTTACAGAAGTAGGCACTGACATTCGTTAATAAATGTTTTATAGTAACTAATGCTGAGAATAAACAGCTACATATTTCGACATCGTGAGGTACCAATTACGTCTGTACTTCCGATATGCTCTACCTTGTTTGCATTATTTCCAAGTCAATACACACAAGGGTTCGTATAAGAGATCAACAAAGCACATTCAGATTAAAAAAATCAAATCTTTTTTTCGCAACCTGCGGTAAATGTTTTATATACAACTTGTTTTATAAATCAATTCGATTTTAATTTTAACTGTGAACGTTACAACTTTCTCTTCTGAAGACTTAGTACCAGTACGTAGCGAATTATTTTTGAATGCGTTCGCAAGTCGTTTCCAATGCATTCGCGAATCATTCTCGAATGCGTTCTCGAAAGATTATGGAATACAGTAGCAATTATTTCTCAAATGCGGTGTAATCATTCTCGAATGCGTTCGCGAACTATTCTCAATTGCATTCGCTAATCATTCCCGAATGCAAGGGTGAATCATTTTCGAATGCATTGGCGAAACATTCTCTAATGCATTCGCGAATCATTCTTTTAATGCGTTAGGAAATCATTGTCGAATTCATTCGCGTAGGCATTCGCGAATCATTCTCGTATTAATAAGGGATAATTCTTCTTGTCGTTCATCTTTGAACACCGTTTGCCGGCAGGTGTATCTACCGACCGAAATGTCACCAAATTTCAGTGGTCTAACCTCAATACTTCTAGAGTTACGGACTAAGAAAAATAACATTTCTATCGGAGGTGCCACCCCCCTATACATATCAAAATTTTAAAATACAATGTAAATTAAATCTGCGGATTTTTCCACTTCTTGTCAAATATAGTTAGTCACTTTGTGATTGAAGAGCCCTGATTATAATATGCCATAAATTTGCTTGGGCGATAGATTAAGTTCTAGATTTCATTAAAAATAAGTTATTCGTACAATTTCGATTTCAATGAGGCATTATGACATAGACGTGGTTTAACTATTTTTTTGAAAACTCTTTTTTACTCTTATGGTATCTAGAGAGACCAGTTTCCTGCCGTTTTTCTTATTATTTCCATGAAGATTGCATCTCCTTCATTTCTCAATTTTAACAACAAAAGTGGAAAAAATATGAATTTCGATTTCCCAAGGTTTCAAGTTTATAAGCTTCAGTTTAACGACTTCATATACATACATATCTTCTCTGCACTTTTGTTACGTTAACCGCAAAGCTCGTCGCAATTGCTGTAAATTCACACCTAATAAAAACGTCGAAAACAAATATTGTCTGGAAATTCATGAAATAATGTTAGTTATCTGGGTGAATATATGTAATTCAATGCAAATGTACGTAACAACTTGCTAAACGACCAAACGCGTCTGCTTACCTCACTTGCCACAAATTTGCTTTTTTTCGATTAACCGTTAGCATGCAATAATTCAGTGACGTGAAAATGTGGCATTGCATTTTGTCATTTTAATTGAATTGAAATGAAATAAAGTGAAGTGGAATTGAATTGCAATGAGCATGAATTAGGCGACATACGAATTTTTTATTTACCAAAATTTAAATATTTATAAGCTACGTGAACGTAAGAGTATAAGTAACCGTTGACGTAAGCGTAAACGTAACAGACAACGTATTCACATTACATTGAATCGCTAAAAGCACCACTAACGTAACCGCGAACGTAACCGTAGCCTTGAACGTAACCGTAACCTTATGCGTAAAAGTAACAGTATGTCCCATCATAACCATTCAAGTAACACTTACCGTATCTCCTAACTGTAGCATTGGCTGTAACTGTAGTCTTAGTCGCCCCCGTAACCGTAAATATTACCGTTGTCGCAAACGTAACCCTAAAGGTAACCGCAAACGCAATCATAATAACATTACAGTTCTCGTATCCATAACAGTAACCGTGAATGTATTTGTAACCATGACTATGACCTCGAACGTAAAATTAGTAATAAAAGTATCTGTACCGTACCCGTAACCGTAAAAATTACCAGGTAATTTTTATTTGGGCCAGTATTTTGTGTACTTGTGTGATTTTGAGCTTATTCGGCCGACTATTTAAAGACATCGCAAACGTAATCAAAGGTAACCGTAACCGTGGTCTTTATTGCGAGAATAGCCCTAAAAGTAATCGTCATCGTAACCTTAACCGTAACCTTAAATTTATTTAAAATATATTTATCTCATAAATTTATCCAAAATAAAGAAATGTAAGAGTCTCGTCACGTTTAAGTAGTGCAATTTCCGGCATGGTACGTGTATTCATATGTATATCTACTCGTAAAATCACAAATTGACTCTCTTTTATTTATTTCAATTTAAAATAAGCTAAAATTTGATTAATTGACGTGGAAATTGCTGGCGCATTACATATAGTGGCAACAACAGCTGTTTGTGACTCTACTCTGTATATAACTGCTGGAGCTGTTGGCAGCGGAAATTCAACGTCTAAAATGTCACTTGCACACCAAACATTCACCGTGTTGCATGCAACAATATTGTGATGCAACAAACACAGAGACAAACATAAACAACAAGTCGCAGCTTTTTATTTATACTCAGCATAGCGCCAAACAAAACGAAAGACTTAAACAACAAACTTGATTTCTGATTTATGAGCAAAAATTTGCAATGAAAGGAAAATTACACATTTCATTTGTTAAAAAATTTAATTTCGCTGTTAAATTAATGCAGCACACATACATACACACATATTTACACAGCCATATACATTTATAGCAAGAAGCCTTTTAATTTGGTTTATTGCTTTCTATTGCAATTGCGCTCCTATTACATTTCGTGAAGACTTTGGCAAATATCTATTGATGCCAAAAGCAGCTGTTTGTGGTGTTATTGCTTTTGGTGCGCATCGTTGCTGTACATTGAATGTAGCACAAGTGAACGGTTTTGTTTCAATTGCGGTTTTGGAAAGTGTGAATATTGGAGCTTGGAAAATGTGAAGGAGATGGGAGTAGGCTATGAAATGAAAGTAAAAACGTTCAATGTTTGTTTTTTTGTGAAAAGTACCATAAATATAAAACTAGGAATGTAAAGGCATACAATTTATTTAGGTTTTTAAAAATAAATTAAAATAATTTATTATTCACAAAACCTTCACTGAGCCGAGCCTAGGCCTTTAGTTAAATTGCAGTTATGCTAGTTAAAGTCAAAAGTATCACTGTAAACAAGCACTCTAAAAATTCAAATGCGTGTAAAGCAAGGATAAATGAAAAATATTAAAAGAAAAGACGGTAGAGAGAAGAAAAAAATATAACCCCCGCCTTTATATGTGTTACAAAGAATTAACCGAAAAACGTGTGGTTAATGCCAGTAGCGGTGCTTGTTTTTGTTGTTGTACTTAATTTCCATAACAATGCATTTACGGTGCTTACTTAGTGGTAATGAATTCAAACTATAACTGAAACAACAATAAAAGCACAATAACAATACCAATCACTTAACATACGTTCAGCTTAAATTTATGTTAATGTTTATTGTTGTTGTTAGCTTATACAAAGGAGTCAATTGTTTGAAAAGGTACTTTATAATAGCTCCCTAGAAAAAAGCAAACACAAATTTTGCTTACATTTTAACGTGCATACAGCAAAGCTACACGTTTCAGGCGCACCCTAACGTACATGTATACAAAATGAGTTCGTCATACAAAAGTGCGTAAGAAACTTAATTGCTACAAGCACAGCAACAACAATTGTAAAGAATAACAATACTAAATTACTGGTGTTACAGTTTCGTCAACAAAATATGTATATCTGTTCAAAGCATAGCTAATGAAGGTGGCATGAAAAAAGTGGAGAGAAGCCGCTCCTACTTTTAAAATAAGAAAATTTAGAATTTATGTCATGTTGTGTATTTGAACTAAGGGCCTACAAAAAAGCCCTGAGACAGGCAACGAGAACTTCGTGGAGAAATTTCTGCACTGGGGTCGAAAAGGTCGACGACACAGCGAAGCTTCGCCATCAGCTATTTGCAGAAGCCTGACGGATCCTGGACCAGCACGGAAAGGGAAACCCTTGAGTTGCTCTTGAACACACATTTTCCAGGTAACTTGCATAATGTACCGTCAGCACCTGCAAAAAGCCTGGCAGTAAATATACCCATCACGGAGGAAAGGGTAAGGCGGGCAGTTAAGAGCTTTGAACCGTTTAAAGCCAGATCGGACGGGATTATCCCCGCGCAACTCATTAACACGCTGGGGACATCAGCCAAATGGCTAGTATTTCTCTATACAGACTGCCTGGCTATTAGGAGGCTATTAACACCGCTTTTACTTATCTGGGCATAAGCAGATCCCTAATTGGACTAATCGATCAATTAATATGGGGGAGGAAAATATCTTTATCACTGGGTACGGTTGATTTATCACGCTTTGTCACGCCTCAGGGTCGAGTTCTCTCCCCGATTCTATGGAACCTCACTGTCAACTCGTTGCTACGAGACACAAGCTACGGGGTGCGGTGGCGGGAAGATAGTGGCAGACGATTTTGCCATTGCATACAGGGGCAAATTCCCACAAACTCTGAGTTACTTGATGCAAGTAGCACTGCGTGAAGTTTCGTCATGGTCCTCTCGTTGCGGTCTTAGTATCAACCCAAGAAAAGTGGAACTCGTTATCTACACCAAACGGTACAAAATACCACCGCTGGACCTACCAGAACTAATGGCGTGAGCCTGAACTTGGCTGATAAAGCCAAATTCTTGGGCACAGTTCTGGACAGAAAGTTAAACTGGAACGAGAATATTCTTCAGCGCCAGAGAAAGGCGTGTGTTGCAGATGGATCTACACCATAGGTCGGCAGATTTGTAAATGCAGGTGTGTAAGTGAGAACGCTTGATGTTGCGCTGTGTTGGTGCGAACCAATAGAGTTGCGCGTCATTCACTTGCTGATATATTTTATTTTATTTTTTAATTTAATTCTTCTATACTCATGTGCAGTATCCCTTTATTATTATCTAAAAATACCTACATATACATAACTTTTTTTTAAATTATTATTTATAATATACATACATACACAGTATTTTTTTTACATGGTTTTTTCTGTTTACATATCTAACACCTCCACAGTCCACAGATCTGGCATGATCTGTATTAGCGGTGCGCTAAGAACAACGTCCAACGAAGCTCTCCTGGCCATTCTAGGCACTTTGCAACCCACTCGATCTGGAAGCGTACCGGGCAGCAGCGGCAGCGGCTCTGCGGCTAAGAGAAACTTCTGGCTGGGGCGCAAGTACAACTGGACACTCCAGTATTCTGGAATTTTACAGTTTTCTCCCTCTGAGCACAGATCGATGTGCGGCCACAACAGTCGGAGACAGCTGTTCTCTAAGAGATGGCCCAACAGAACAGCGTGAACCTTACATGGGTCCCGGGACACAGGGACATTGAGGGAAACTATAAGGCAGACCAACTTGCCAGGCAGGGTACGACAAACAAGGTTCTTCGGGATAAAGAGCGCTTAGGTATGCCGTTTGCCACAAGCAAGCTAATGCTGCAGGAGTACACATTCCATTATTTTTATAATAAAACTCAAACCGCCATGTATCCGGAATTATGTGGAATTTCGTCTTAAAAATTAAAATTTTATTTAAAAAGATGTATTAAATAAAAATGGTTATTTTTAAAAAGGATATAAAGGCACTCAGGTTTTCATACCTATTTTAAACCATTTATGGTAGAGGTCTCAATAAATTTTCTTTGGTATCAGGAACTTTACACTAAGAGGATTGTTAGTTGAGATTTTAAGCCGAAATTGCACATAGTTTCAGGATATAAGAAGTTTTTTAGTTTTATTATAAAAAATAAAGTAATGTAAAGAAGTAAAATGTTAGCATTTTTAGTTGATTACTCATTCGATTTGGTTAGTCATCGTGGCAGCGCGTTCAACTTCACTAGTGCAACACTCATTTGCATGTGGCCAAATAAAAACTCAAGCTGTTGCACAAGCAACAAAATCGTATAATTTGCATATTTCATAGGTTTGTTTTAGTTACTATACCTAAGCACACGTACATATATCTATACACACATGAAATTATATAAACGTGCAATTTTTAGGAATTTTTAAATTAACTGCAACGAATTTTTTATTATCTTTGCCTACCTACATCTCCGTGCGAGTTGCCCGAATACATGTTTAGACTTGAAAATCTTAAAATGCATTTTTATTATATTGACTGTAAATGAAAAACTGTTTTATTGTTATTTCCTTAGATAATTCAAATATTGCATAGCAGATACAAATTAAAATTCAATTTTATTGAGTATTACTAAAAAAAAGCTAGGAAGTTACTGTATCGGGCCAAGGCAGCTAGTGGGACAATTGTCCGAATTCACAGAGATTATGACGTTCTCTACTTGGCCTGCTCAACAATGAAATGAGAGTGCTTCGATCGCACTGACCAATCAATGGATGTCGTTGGTTATGCTCAGTTGCTCACTTGCACGCAACGACTCAAAAATATACGCTGTTGCTTCGATACTTGTTAATAAGCGACGAAACAAAGAGGGATCACATAATCTGATTGGTGCAATGATCGCTCTATCACCAATATACCATCGCTTCCAATTTTGCCGGGCCCTGCTACAGATGGATAAATCTTAGCAAATATCAAATATGAAATATATTTTATATCTCATCTCAGTCTATAAGTTTTAATATTTCAATGGAAAGCGCCTTTCATTTCACTACCTTACTTTTAAGCTCAAGTATTATTTTTTTAAGAACTCATGAGCAAAATGACATACAAAAGGAGCGCGACAGAAACTATCCACACCTTGAGCCCTCCCTACGTGCCGAGCATATCTAGAACGTGGTGGGCTTATATTCTGAACGACAGATGACGCCCAGAAAAAGACCTTCACGTGATATTAGCAGTAGCACTCCCTAGCTCTTGCGCACTCTGTGTCTCTACCTCAACTTATGTTCATTCCAAGCCTCCACCTCACATTCTACCGCTCCCTCACCCTGAACTCTTTACCTTTATGGGTCTCTTTCACCATAAGCTTTGACCTTACAATCAGCTCTATCTCACCCTATGCGTCGAACGGAAAATTTCAAGCAAGAAGCAGTACCTCTAGGGAGAGTCTAGCTTTTCTTTGCTTGTTCGCCAAACTCCAGCTCTCCATCACTCTTCGCCTCCATCTCAAACTTGGCCGCTCGGTCACTTCGTTCTTTTATAACCCTCTGCCTCTCTCTCACCCTCTGTCCTTAACCCACACTTTACATTCCCTCACCATATGCCTTTACCTCACAATCTGCGCAGCAGTCTGTGTCTCTTTCACCTTATAACATCACCTCACGATATTGCTTTGCCTCAAACTTTACATCCCCCTCACTCCGTCTCTTTGGCGTAATTCCTTCTAGCTTTCCAGCTCCCGCTCTCTCAACCCCTTCACTTTAGCTCCGACCCCGCTTTCTACTCACTCCTTATCGACATCACCCTCATCACAGTTGTCACAGTTTAGTATTAAATTCTAGTAGTGCACTGTAACAAAATGAATCAGAGCCCCACTAGGTTGAGCTCTTGCCACAAAATGTTTGAAAACGTGAGGAAACAAAGCGTCTAAGGCATGTTGACATATGTCATATATTGCTTCGGATATTCACATACCAACACAAGCAATTTCATACGCTAATGATAGAAAAGCAACCCACAAAATTAAAGGCGGCACCGTAGATATCTCAAAATGGTTCACTCGTAAATCACAGTAATCGCTTAGCAAAACTTAAATGGAGCACGAAACTTGCTACACAGCTTAATATGTATGTATGAAAACCTGAAAATCTAAATAAGTAATAGGTACATTTTGATTTTTACGCATGCATTTTTAACTCATTATATACATTTTCACATTCATAAACAACTATGCACGAGCAGTTTCCAGTTATTCTATTAGATAGCAAAAATATCAAATATTCGCAGTTCATAGAAAAATCAATTTGGCTGCATTCATAATTAATTTAGCTTATCTCGCCAATGACCATGTCAGCTAAATCGACAAAATCAATATTTAAAATCACATAAATATTCTTAGGCACTTTGGAAACTGGTTTGCACTGGGCGCACATTGTATTTTGAGGTTTTTTACATTACTTTATGGTTTGCACAAATGCTATCGGCATGTCTCATAAGCTAGTGTGTCATACGTGTACTTGGTATGTAGTTTGTGGCATACACATTCGCCGCTGTAAACTGGCTGCAAATATAGTGCACCCGCTCTTTGGCATCCAACCAAGTACTCTTAGCTTAGCTGACCGTCCCCTGGTTGCATAGGTGCATATTTGCATTTATCATTGATTGCTTTTGCAATATCAAACTATTTTTTTCTGGTTATTAATACTTTGAACTCAAAGGTGAGTTATTTTGGAATTGATAATGAATGCAAGTATTTTGAACCTAATTATCCGCTTTATTTAATTTAATTTATTTTAATTCTATTTTATTTTATTATACCCAGTGTACTAGTACAAGTACAAGGGTATTACAATTTTGTCCACTTAACGGTACTATTAAGCATGTCCGCCGGTCTGTCCGTCTGTCCGTCTGTCAGTGTACACGATAACTTGAGTAAAAATTTGGATCTTTGCAAGAAATTTTGTATACAGGTTACTTTCTGGCGAAGGTATTGAAGATATTGAAAATGGGCGAAATCAGATGATTACCACGCCCCCTTTTTCGATATCGAAAATATCGAAAATCACATAAATTGATATATGTCGGTAGCTGAAATGGCTCAAATGAAAATTCGCTGGTCGTAACATTTAAACTGATTGGGGTAGAACGATGAAATTTGGCACAAAGCACACTAGTATCGTTGGGAGTATACCTGATGAAATTGGATAAAATCGCTCTCCTTCCACGCCCACTTTCGATATCGAAAGCGTCGAAACTCACCTAAATTGATATAACTTGGTAACGGAAAGGCTAAAATGATATAGTTTGGTAGGTTGAACCCCCTAGACATTCTATTAAGATTTTTTGATACATTTTTTAAAGTAGGCGTGGCACCGCCTACTTTTCAGGGAGGCATATTTGAATATTTCACGGGTCATAACTTTTAAACTGATTACGGTAGAATGATGAAATTGGTAATGAAAACTACCGCTGGGTATTTAATGTTCCGTTTACCCGAACTTATACTTCCTTTCTTGTTTGATTTTGTTTTATTTTATCTTATATTTTATATTATTATTATCTATTTTTTATACCCAGTGTACTAGTACTAGTACAAGGGTATATTAACTTTGTTCACATAACGGCTGTTTGTAACGGCACAAAATAATCGAGATAGATATAGAGTTCCATATATGAAAATTCTTAGGTTGAAAAGAGGAGTCCATTAAGACATGTCCGTCCGTCTGTCCGTCCGTCCGTCCGTCCGTCCGTCCGTCCTTCTGTGTACACGATAACTTGAGTAAAAATTGAGATATTTGCATGAAATTTTGTATAGAGGTTACCTTTTGGCCAAGGTAGGTTGCTATTGAAAATGGGCGAAATCGGATGATAACCACGCCCCCTTTTTCGATATCGAAAATTTCGAAAATCACACAAATTGACTTATCTCGGCAGCTGAAATGGCTAAAATTATATAATTTTATAGGTGAGTCCCCCTGGTCATTCTCTTATGATTTTTTCATAAATTTTTTATAGTGGGCGTGGCACCGCCCACTTTTAAGGGAGGCGTTTTTGAAAATTTGACTGGTCTTAACTCTTAAACAGATTACGATAGAACGATGGAATTTGGCACAAAGCATGCTACACTGAAATAAAAAGTTTGAAAGTGCACATTGAAAGTAACATATCAAAACCACTTTCAAATCGATTATGACAATACTGTAAATATTATAGTACTTACTGTAAAATTGGCAGTAAAAACATGTAATTTTTGAAAAATATCAATTAATGAGTCCACTTTCAAATTTACAGTAATTCATGTCAATATGATAGTATCCACTTTCAAATTTACAATGATTCATGTCAATATGATAGTATATTCGAAGAATGATAGGGGGTTACTTTCAAAATTGATATTACCCACTGTTGGACGAAAAATGACAGGGCTTACTGTTAATTTGACGGCCGTTTCTTGTATATTTTTTTTTTTCAGTGTAGTATCGTTGGGAGTATACCTGATGAAAATGGATAAAATCGCCCTCCAACCATGCCCACTTTCGATATCGAAAATTTCGAAAAACACATAAATTGACATTAATTTTATAAACTAACTAATAAATTTATTGAGTTCGTTTTTCCCAAATTATAATATATATAGAAAATATATAACTTATAGGTACTACTATTGTTTCCATACACTGGGTATTTAATGTTCGGCTTACCCGAACTTAGAATTCCTTACTTGTTTATATATTATTGCATTATTTTTTGTTTGATTTTATTTTATTTTAACCAGGTATATAATAGCAACGTATTTTCCTACAAACATTAAAATACTTCCCGACATACTCGCACAGCGTCACAAATATATAATTGTCTATGCACTGACAGACAAATTATGTGTTGCTGGCACACCAATAATTTCCCATCAACTGCAACACATTGCATCAAAAATGTTATTTTGCAAAACAAAAATTGTTGGCAACACAACAAACAAGCAAACCAAATTATATATACAACAATAACAAACATCAATTTCCCGACGACAACATATGACGCAAAACGCACACGCGCAATAACAACTACATTGCAACATGGATTGCTGGAAGCTTGGACGGCTGAAAAACTACTTGCCTTTTCCTTGTGGTTGCTGCATAATGCCCGCCTGCCGCTGCTCATTTGAGTGAGCGCATTTGTGCCAGCAAATATGTATGTATTGTGTACTGCGCAAATGTAACTTAAAACAATTATTATCTGATCGAATATGTTGCATTTCATTTTTATGCGAGACAAGGCGGCAAGGTGAGGCGTTTGCAATTGCGCATGCGCGTCTATTCACCCGCAAATATTTTTTTTAACTTCTTGTTTTGATGTCAATTTAAAGTTAGCTGAGTAAATTTACTTGTACTTTGTGAAATGCAATTTTATTTTCTGTTTCTGGTATTCTTTTTATTTCTGGGTTGTTGCTGTTGTTGCATTTTTATACCCAGCTGTGCTAGCTTACAGGCTATTCTTATTATGTTCACATAGTGATGTGTTATAATTCTATAATGAAATCGAGATATGTATGTCCAAGTTCTTTGGATGAATAGAGAAATCGATTGAGTCATATATCGTCCTTCCGCCTGTCCATCTATTGTAATCTCTGCCCGCCCTTCTGCCCTTTCCTTTATCAGCCTCTCCGAATGCCCAAGAAAACTGGAGTCAAATTTGAAATATTTTCATCCAATGGTATATGATTATTCTCAAGACAACAATGGTTGAATTGGTTGTTGATAGTAGTTGATAGCCAAGTCCGTATTTTCGAGATCGAAAATTTCGAAAACCACTTAAAAGTTGAAAATTGGTTTACTAATGCAGTACAATCCAATATGGCATAGGATTATTTTTAAGACAACGAGGGTTTTCATGGTTCTTGATAGCCACAGCCCTATTTTCGATACCAAAAATTTTGAAAACCACTTAAAAGGTGAAAACTGAATGTAGCTTAAACGGTAACTTTTGGATCGAGTAACGTTTTCTTGATTGAAATTGGATGATATTAACGTGGGATGGTCAGTGCACACACTTTGTCGATATCGAAATTTTCGGAGAAGGTATAAATTAAGATAATTCCGACTGATGCAGCCTAATGATTAACTCTTAGGCAAGAAATCGCACTCCCTTTCTGAGCTCGAAAGTGTTGAAAAACTTATAAAATTTACTGGTGTAACTTGAATTATTATTTGTCAGAAATCGGACCTCCTTTTTCCGATTTCGAAAATTTCGCAAATTTGGATAAATCATGGAAGGAACAGCTACAATAGCATGCTCTGGTTCGAGTAATGTGTTTTAGAAGATAAGTGAAATCTAATGAGCACTAGCACGATTTTGCGATCCCGAAAAAATTATTTAAATTGGATATTTCATTGACTGATGCATCTAAAACCGTTACATTTTGAGTCGTTTACTGATGTTGTTTAAACGGTCACTTTCGGCACGCGTAATGTATTTTCGAAGTTATGAAAAGTCGGATCAAGATCACACCTCTTTTTCGGTGTAGAAAATTTTGGAAATCCTTTAAATTTGGATCATTTATTGACTGATGCCACTAAAGCGGTACTTTTGTTCTGCTTAATGTTTCAATTAAAAATAATAGAAATCGGGTTGGAGCCTCGCCCCTTTTTCGGTCTTCGAAAATCATTAAAGTTTTTTTGAAATGGGCGATTAAAGAAGACCAGAACCGCCTTTATTTGAATTCCAAAGTTTCGAAAATTCCTTAAATAGTTTTTCGAGTTCGAAAATTTCGAACAGCGTGCAAAATTTGATAATTCACTGACTGATATTCCTTAAACGGCAACTTGCAAGGTAGGTTTTTATTTTTCCGAAATCGGTGAACCCAGGAACTCTTTTTCGAGGTCGAAAGTTTCGAAAAAAATTTCAAACTGGCTAATTCGTGGACTGATACAGCGAAAATGGCAAAATATTGTAGACTTATTTACTTCGTTATCTTATTTATGTGTTTTGGAAATAAGCAAGATACCCGCCAATATGTGTGGAAAAATTGTAAAATTTAAATTTAATTTTAAAAGTTATTAATTTCTGTTTATCCTACCAAACATATTATTACCTGAAAGGATCTTTATTTTTCCCTCTACCCGATCTCAGTTGCTCTTACTTCTTTAGCATGTTTTTGTCTTTTTTTCACCTCGAGTACGTGCATTTCAAATTTGCACTTTAAAGTTTACTCTTTTTGTTGCTGCAAATCTCTTACCAGCTATACTAGTCATCCGGTCTGGCCTGTTGTCTGTTTCGAAGTTTTCATTTACAGCTGCTGGTGGGCATAAATTGACTTAAGTCTAATATTAATGCAAATAACTTTTGGCTGTTTTCATACACATTTTTTGGCTTATTTTTTTGCCTATCCAATTTTTCACGTCTACAATTGCTGTTGCGTACTTTTTTCGGCAGTCACAAGCGCTAATAAATATGTACATGTGTACGCTAAGTTTAATGTGTGCAGCAAGTAGTAGTGTAGAAACACCTGTCATTGCTGTGGGAAGCATTGGAGCGCAATTTTGAGGGGGCACATAATAAATGTTTATGCGCCGAAAACATTTTGGTACACCAACACAGCATCAAACATATAAATGTATGTAAGCACTCGAGTCTATTTAGCCCGCACAACACACACACAATTAAGATTGCTTAATATTTTGAGTTATTTATTAATTGATAAGCGTTTGGAAATTACGACTATAATGCGCCACAGTCACACAGTTAGCAATGGTGTGGCAGGTTACTTAAACAAAGCTAAAACAACTCAGACAGCTACATCTACTCATAGTCAAAAATTAAAATTGTTCGCTTGAAAAAGTGAAAAGATTGCTCCATACAATAACAACAAAAGACTTAGAAAACGAACGCGCTAATGTTTTTCAGTATATTTGGGCAAAATATTTTGTGTGCGCTGTTTGTTAAGTGAATTATGGTGCATATGGCATTTTTAATGTTACTAATTAATTTTAAATTATATATGTTAGTTTAAAGGAGAATGCAAATAAAAAATTTTAAACGAATTAAATAAAAATGTACTTGTTGTTATTGTTAGTCATTATGTTATGAACTTTGAATTTTTTTTGTTTGGTCAGTGCTTGAGACTAAAATTTTTGGATCTAAAAATTGTTTCAAGCTATACATGTGGGAATCGATAACCGCACAACCCGTAGTGGACAGACTTACTAGTACAGTATCACACCTTATATACTAACATACCCGCCAATGCAACCCTGACCTATGACAATACAAAAATACTAAGTGAAACGGAGGAGATGAAAGATAAATTGAACGACTAAGAATCGGACATAATAATTTTGTCCGCGACTAATTAATTTTGTCAATTAAAACTAAATATTGTTTAACTGTGAATCCATGTTGTTTTATTTAAACGGAGTAGAACCCACAAATTGGTGTCAGAAGTGGGATGACTTTGCAGTGATTTAGTTATTTCATTAAAAGAAAGTGCGCGCGTATACACATGCGAAGGCGTGCGTTTGAAAAAGTTTAAAAGAAAAAAAAAATGTTAACTGCCTATGTACTCGAGCATTAAACAGCAGAAATAAACTATTCAAATAACAAAGTAATTGTCGTGGAAATTAAAAAATGGAAAAGGTGCATTTCACCATAAATCTACAGCAGAAAAACCGTAATCGAAAAAAACGGCATTTTGAGACCGAGGTTCATTGGTAGAAGTACGGCATTTTGGCGTTCAAATAGCGCAGGTCAGGTGCGCCAGCATTTTAGTAACAGCGCAAAAAGCAGCAAACGCAACACATACGTACCAGCACGACAGTACAGCCAAGCAAGTGGCGCTAGCAGAACAGTCAGGACAGCCAATGCAGGCGACAACGACAGCGCATGAAAAGCGAGCTTTTAGTATAATAGTTTTATCTATCGTGACAGCAGCGAAGTTTGGGAACGACGGAGCAATAGCAAGAAGCGAAGTTGAAGACATCACAGCTTAGTGTTTTATTATATCTTGTACCTATGTATGTATTGATTTTTGTTCAGAGTTTTTGCAATATTAAAACAGTTTCATAATTGCACACAGTAGTGGCGGCGAAAAAAGTACACTTAAAAAAATTAATTTCATTCATAATAGCTAATCAAAACAATCAGCTTGAATATTTATTGCTATACATTATTAGAGTACAATAGTAAATTTTGAATTGTTATTTAATCATTTCGTTTGATAATCAAAGAGTGTCCGCCACTAAAACTGTCAAGTTTACATACATATACATATAACCTAATATTTAAATAACTTTTTGTATCAAATTGTAAGACCATGGACCGCGAACAGATACGAGGCTTGACCCTAGACGGACTAAAAGAGACATTAGAAGGACTTGGGTTGGCGACTAGTGGATGGAAAGCTACACTACAGGATAGGTTGATGGAACACTACGGCCTGAACGCTAGCGAAGATGATGATGGCGAATTCGATGACGCAGGTAGTAGACGCAGCTCCCATTCTCAAATCGCCGGGCGCTCCATATTTACTCTACGCGACGTTGAAGACTCCATGATGCAATTCAGCGGATCAGGGCAACCTAGTTTTGAGCAGTGGGTCCAGGACTTCGAAGACAACGCAATAGCCGTACAATGGAGTGAGCTGCAAAAATATATCTACGCCAAGCAGTTACTAAAGGGAGCAGCGAAAATGTTCATGCGAACCCAGACAGGGGTTAGCAGTTGGGGCTCACTCAAGACAGCGTTTAAGGAATAGTTTGGAACTACAGTATCATCTATCGATGTACACCGGGCCCTAAGAAATCGTCGTAAGCGTCATGGAGAAGATCTACGCGAATATTTATACAGTTTGATGGAGGTCGGGAAATGTATAAGCTTGGATGACCATAGCCTAATACAGTATTTTATCGATGGTATACCAGATGTGACATCAAACAAAATCAACTTGTATCAAGCGAAGTCTATCGATGATCTCAAGTATCAAATAAAAGTTTACGAAAAAATCCAGCAAGGAAAGCAACCCTCTGCTAACAGCTCGGTGCAGCCATCGTCATCATACAAGGCAGTAGCGAGTTACAGCTCGGGTGAAAGGAAATGTTTCCGATGTGGCTAAAGTTCGCATATAGCCAAAAATTGTTCGCGTAGCAAAATAAAATGTTTTAAATGCGGTAAAGAGGGCCAACGCGCAGCCGAATGCAAACCAGATGTGAAAGTGAAGTCGGACAAGGATAGTGTTAACACGATGACAGGTATCTTAATGCGGCATGATACGTTAGTGATGCTACGGTTGGACGTCGATCTAACTAAAGAAAGGCGGCGCTTGGAAGGCATAGGCAACAGTGAGCTAGTAACCATAGGTAGTTTCACGCAACATATGATCATCCACGGTATCCCCTTGCACATAACATTCCACATAACCAATGAGCGAGATCTGAGTTATGCTATTGTGGTTGGCAACGACGTTCTTAAACAAGTTGACTTGACCGTAACAGAAGATGGGGTTGATTTTCACAGGAAGAGGTCTAAACAGGAGAAAGGCAGCGTGGGCGCTATGGTGGTCGTGAATGCAGTTAGTGAACTGCGTGGGCACAATCAGGTGCCGGTAACTGCTGCGGAGAGCAGGGTAAGCGCTATGGCGTGTATGAATGCAGCTGGTGATCTGCGTGGGCACAATCAGGTGTCGGTAACTGCCGAGGAGGACAGCGTCGGCGCTATGGCGCGTATGAATGCAGTTGGTGAACTGCGTGGGCAGAAACAGGCGTCAGCATATGCTGCGAAGAAGGGCGGAGTGAGCGCTGTGGAGAGCAGCTTGATTAAGTCAACAACTACAGAACGTTCTAGCGACTGGAAGTTCGACCCGATATCATCGTCATCAAACAAAGAGATCGAGGTAGGCGGAGAAGTTGCGGAGAGAGATCAGAGAGAAGGTAAAAACCAGATTCCTGAGCTGATTGGAGAGTTTGGCGACATGTGCCTGACGGCAGTTACTAACGAATCATTTGTAGCTGAATTACCTCACCTTAGTAGCAACCAAGCAAGCAAGGTCAGACAGCTAATAGACGCGTACAAGCCAATGCGGAGCGTGAAAGCGCCAGTTGAGATGAAAATAGTCATGAAGGACGATGAGCCGGTGTATGAGCGGCCGAGGCGAATGTCTTTCGCAGATCATTGTGTGGTGCATGAGAAGGTAACTCAGTGGTTACAGGAGGGGGTCAATAAACCCAGCACCTCAGAATATGCTTCACCAGTTGTCCTCGTACCCAAGAAAAATGGCGAAAAGAGACTTTGTTGCGATTACAGAAGATTGAACGCGAAAATCGTACGAGATATCTTTCCGATGCCAGTTATGGACGACGTCATCGAACGTTTGCAGGGAGCCAAGGTTTTCACGACGCTTGACCTGAAAAATGGTTTCTTCCATGTCCCTTTAAATACTGGAGTGGCCAATTCGAGTTTTTATACGCGCCGTTCGGCATTTGTAATTCACCGGCTGCATTTTCAAGATTTATATTTGCCGTACTGAGAGACTTGATTGCTAATGGAGTAGTCATAGCCTATATGGATGACTTAATAATTCCCTCCAAGGATGAAACTGAAGGCATTCAAAAGTTGGAGTTGGTGTTGAAGACGGCTGCAGCAAATGGCTTGAAAATTCAGTGGAAGAAGTGTCAGTTGCTTTTACGTAGAGTCGAGTTTTTGAGATACCTCGTCGAGAACAATACGATTAAACCATCCGAGGCAAAAACGAACGCCATTAAGCATTTCCCCTCTGCCTTGCGATCGTAAGGCTATGCAACGTTTTCTTGGCTTGACGTCCTATTTTAGAAGATTCATCGAAGGTTACGCAAATATCGCAAGGCCACTTTCAGATACATTGAAGCAAGATGTAAGGTTCGCGTTGGGCGAAGCTGCTCTAGTTAACGCACCAGTGCTAACATTATACGACCTGAAAGCTGTGACTGAGGTACACACGGACGCTTCCAAGCATGGATATGGTGCCGTGCTTTTGCAGAGAAACGCAGACAATCAACAGTTTCACCCTGTCCAATTTATGAGCAGGAAGACGAAGCCGAGCGAAGAAATTTATCACTCCTATGAGCTAGAAGCGCTAGCCATCGTAGAAGCCCTAAAGAAATGGCGAGTGTACTTGATGGGCATCAAGTTCAAAATCATTACGGACTGCAATGCCTTTGCTATGACGATGAGAAAACGAGATGTACCAGTGAGAGTTTCCCGTTGGGCAATGTACTTACAAGATTTTGACTACGAAATGGAACATAGAAGTGGCAGCAAGATGCGGCATGTAGACGCCTTGAGTAGAGTTTCCTGTTTGCTTATGGAGGATGCATTGCACCATCGTTTAAAGCAAGCCCAAGAAAAGGACGATTGGGTAAGAGCTGTGCGAAAGATTCTCGAAAAAGACGAGTACGAAGACTTTTATATGAAGCATGGCGTGGTACACAAGGATCCCATTAAAGAGTTGATTGTTGTCCCGTCGCTCATGGAAGAGGAGATAATCCGAACAACACACAAACAAGGCCATTTTTCCACTAAAACGACTCAAGAAATTGTTGAAAAATCGTTTTTCATTCCACAGCTAAAGTCGAAAGTAGCACGCGTTGTGGAAAGTTGTATCGAGTGCATCGTAACAGATAGTAATATGGGGAAAAAAAGAAGGATTTCTTAATCCTATTAAGAAGGAAGACCGCCCTTTAGGTACATACCATTTAGACCACGTCGGGCCCATGGAGCTGACAAATAAAGCGTACAACTACATATTGGTAGTCGTTGACGCTTTTTCCAAACTCGTTTGGCTCTACGCGACAAGAAATACAGGTGCAGATGCGGTGGTCGATAGGTTAAGAAAGCAATCAGCAGTGTTTGGGAACCCGAAGCGCATCATCACCGACAGAGGCTCAGCTTTCACATCCAATCTCTTCAAAGAATATTGTGAAGGCGAAAATATCGAACATCTAATGATCGCTACAGGTGTACCGAGAGGAAATGGCCAGGTGGTGCGTATGCACAAAATCGTAGTTCCCATGGTATCAAAACTCTGTAGTGAGTACAAAAATATCACGTTTCAAAATTCTTACCGGGTTGGATATGCGCGTAAACGGTATCCCCGAGCTCCAAGAACTCCTAGAGGACGTTGCTATAGAAGAAATTGATTCGGAACGTGAGAAAAGCCGCCATCAAGCGAGAGAAAATATTGCTACGATACAGGACGAAAAGCGAAGAACATACAACGCCCGTCGCAAAGCTGAAATAGAGTACAATTTAAACGAGCTGGTAGCGATTAAACGTACACAATATGGTTCCGGTTTAAAATTGAAGCCGAAGTACCTCGGACCATATAAAATATTAAACAAACTTACTTGAACATGGCCGATACGAGGTTGCGAAAGTCGGAGATCACGAGGGGCCTGGACGAACTACTACAGTCGCGGAATTCATGAAGAAATGGGACCCTTCATTCGGGTCGAATCAACGCGCAGGATAACTGAGTTATCGGTCAAAATGTGGTTGCCCGAAAACCTTAAAATTTCCCTACAATATGGGTATCAAACGAAAGGGGAAGACCCCAGGTTTCATTTGGACTTCGATATATTTCGATAAATTTATCGATAACTGAGTTATCGGTCAAAATGTGGTTGCCCGAAAACCTCAAAATTTCCCTACAATATGGGTACCAAACGAAAGGGGAAGACCCCAGGTTTCATTTGGACTACGATATATTTCGATAAATTTATCGATAACTGAGTTATCGGTTAAAATATGATTGCCCAAAAACCTTAAAATTTCCCTACAATATGGGTACCAAACGAAAGGGGAAGGTCCCAGGTTTCATTTGGACATCGATATATTTTGATAAATTTATCGATAACTGAGTTATCGGTTAAAATATGATTGCCCAAAAACCTTAAAATTTCCCTACAATATGGGTACCAAACGAAAGGTGAAGGTCCCAGGTTTCATTTGGACATCGATATATTTTGATAAATTTATCGATAACTGAGTTTTCGTCAAAATGTGAGGCCCAAATAACTTAAAATTCCCTACAATATGAGTATCAAACGAAAGGGACATTTGACTAAAAAGTAAAAAATAAATATAGTTTAAAAAAACTAAAACTCACGCTTTTAGAGTGTAATGAACTAAAAAGTTGAAAATAATTTTAAAACCCCTACACAGTAGTCTTGTGGAAAAAGCGTGGCCCGCTTTGTGCCATAATTTTGGTATATCGAGCGCAAGATGCTTTTCCCACATAATGCTAGTTTTTTTACTACGCTTTCATTAGCTTTACTTGTACATATGTACATTCATATTTATCGATTACTTCATAACACATTTAACTAAAAAGTAAAAAATAAATATAGGTTAAAAAGCGAAAACACACGCTTTTAAAGAATATAGCACAAAAAGGTAAAAATAAATTAAATAAAAAACGAAGATTATGGAACAAAGCGGACCACGCTTTTTCCACAAGACTACTGTGTAGGGGTTTTAAAATTATTTTCAACTTTTTAGTTCATTACACTCTAAAAGCGTGAGTTTTAGTTTTTTTAAATTATATTTATTTTCATAACAGAGAGAAAATGGAGCGATTGCCCTAGCTTGAATATTTGCAAAAAGACTCACCAAAGTTTTTTGTGAGAGTTTTTGAAATGATCAGGTTTAATTGTATAGATGAACAGAGACCCACCTTCTTCACTGTAAGGAACCTGGAGTCACCAGAGCCACTTCATTTTTCCTATACACTGGGTTGATAGCCAAATAAATAGTTCCAAGTTTGCGTGTCAATAAGATAAAAGAAATCCTTCAAGGATAGTAATTTATTAAGGAACAACTTCTAAGTACTCACATAAATAATAGCTGCATGATTAATATAGTACTTCATCTTACGTGCCAAAACGCAGATCTTACCTGAAAATATAGGATGAAAAAAGGTTACTATAAAACATATTTGAAAATAATTACATGAAAAGGTAGAAATCATCTTAGAACTATCTTGGGTTTAAAGTTGTTTACCTAGGTCGGAAAAAAGATAAAAAGTACTAAAATATATAATACTAATGAAAACGGTTCCCAATTCTAAAAAAACATTATTTCTCCTAATTTTTAAATTTGAGGTGCAATATGAAGAGCATGGCTCATATATAAGTGATAAGATGCTGATTTGATAAGAAGCGATAAAATATGTTAATTTTTTTTTTTTCAAATTATTCGACGTAATGCATAATATTGCAAAAAAAAAAAAAACTATTCCTAGTGGGTCACGAAAGTGGTTGAAAAAATTATCTCAGTCAGAAGAGTACCTACGTTTTTTTAAAGGACATTACATCAGGCCTAGGCAGCTGTGTAATTAAGATAGGTTTTCAAAGGTGGCACGCTAACTTCATGTGAAGTTGGAGGTGCACTAACAAAAAAATAATAGAAAATTTTTCATGGACTATTTGACCGATCGAATAATTTATTTTCTTAAATTATTCTATTTTTTTGTTATTAACGAACAAACTGAGCAACAACTCACAAACAAACAATACCAGCTACCGTGATTGCAATTTCGTTCTTGCTTAAGGAACTAGACGTACGGCTTTGTATTTGTTGTTAGAAATTTTTCATTTTTCCCTTTATAGTGGTCATTGAACCGAGGAGAAATTAGGAATTTATAACCGCAGCGTGTCATACATAGCGACATCTGTCGCTTGCGATGTGTGACTAGGGCTTTTAAGCTGCATCATCTGTTACGATGTTTTTTGCAGCGCCACGGGTCATTGGCTAGAATATGAAAGCTTTGATGTTATGGTCATGTTATTGTACAGTAGAAAATTTTTCATGGACTATTTGACCGATCGAATAATTTATTTTCTTAAATTATTCTATTTTTTTGTTATTAACGAACAAACTGAGCAACAACTCACAAACAAACAATACCAGCTACCGTGATTGCAATTTCGTTCTTGCTTAACGAACTAGACGTACGGCTTTGTATTTGTTGTTAGAAATTTTTCATTTTTCCCTTTATAGTGGTCATTGAACCGAGGAGAAATTAGGAATTTCTAACCGCAGCGTGTCATACTAGTTACACCAACACTGCTTGTTTGATTTCGTGGGATAATTGCTACTATGTTCGTTAATACGTGTATGTTTTGATGTTATTTTTTTTTTTTTTTTTTTTTTGTTGTATATGTATGAATACATATCTCTTTGCCTTTAGATCACACAGCAGCGACATCTGTCGCTTGCGATGTGTGACTAGGGCTTTTAAGCTGCATCATCTGTTACGATGTTTTTTGCAGCGCCACGGGTCCTTGGCTAGAATATGAAAGCTTTGATGTTATGGTCATGTTATAGGTTCAAGTGGCTGCCGCAGAGGCACACTTAGGCCAGTTTTGAAAGGCCCGTTGTGATACCACCAACACAAGGAAAGTCAGTCCCGGGACCCAGCCATATGGAAAATCCCTGAGTTGTTGGGATTTTCCACATAGCAGAATCCCGGGACTGACACTCCTAAACCGACACCGTTACTCCTCCTCGAACCACTTAGATGACTTTATGAAGCCCATCAAGTCCTTTATGTCCAGTTCCGCGATCTGGCTTAGGCTATCCAGGAACGGAACTCCCAAAAAGCGCGTTCTCGCGCCGCTTAAAGCCGGACAGTTGCAGATGAGGTGATCCACTGTTTCCTCCTCCTCATCATCTTTGCAACTCCTGCAGCATCGTCGGTAGGGCACACCTAGCCTTTCTGCATGCCTACCAATGAGGCAGTGACCGGTTAATACCCCCATCAATATGCAGATTTCCCTCCTAGTTAGGGCATAAATGCGTCTAGACCTTTTAAGATCCCATTTTGGCCAGGTTTGTTTCGATATGCGACACCCTGGGGATTGCAGCCATCTTTCGTTGGCTTGACGGAGTGTGTGCTCCTTCAGCATTAGTTTGCATGTGGCAAACGGCATACCTAAGCGCTCTTTATCCTGAAGAACCTGCTTGGTCGTGCCCTGCCTGGCAAGCTCGTCTGCCTTACAGTTTCCCTCAATGTCCCTATGTCCCGGGACCCATATGAGGTTTACGCGGTTCTGTTGGGCCATCTCCTGAAGAGATCGACGACAGCTGAGCGTCAGTTCAGAGTTGAACGTGTATGAGCCAAGGGATTTGATGGCCGCTTGGCTATCGCTGAAAATAGCGATATCTTCTCCGATAACACGTTTGCTTAACCAGGCCGCGGCGTCCAGGATTGCCGAGACTTCCGCCTGGAAGACGCTACAATGATCAGGTAGTCTGAAGGAGAGCTCAAGGTCCAAATCCCTTGAATAAACGCCTCCTCCAACTCTGCCGTCCAACTTCGAGCCGTCGGTGTATATGGAAGTGCCACCATTTGTTTCGGGACACCAATCCGTCCTGTCCCAGTCTTCTCTGCTGGGAATGTTTATTTTGAAACAGCTATCCCCGACTGTAGTAGTCGCACAACGATCTGTGCTTAGAGGGAGAAAGCTGTAAGATTCCAGAATACTGGAGTGTCCAATAGTACCCGCAGCCCAACTGGAGGTTTCTCTTAGGCGCAGAGCTGATGCCGCCGCTGACCGAAACCCTTCCAGATCAAGTGGCAAAATGCCCAGAATGACCTGGAGGGCTTCGTTGGGCGTTGTCCTTAGCGCACCGCTTATACAGATCATATTGGATCTATGAACTTTCCGCAACAGATTCAGGTATGTTGCCTTGCTCAGCGCAGGCCACCATACGACGACTCCATAAAGCATGATTGGGCGAATGATGGCCGTGTAGATCCAACTGCATACTCTAGGGCTGAGCCCCCATTTTTTGCCAATGGCTCTTTTGCAGGTGTAAAGAGCGATGCAAGCTTTCTTCTGGCGCTGAAGAACATTCTCCTTCCAATTCAATTTCCTGTCCAGAACTATGCCTAGAAACTTGGCCTTATCCGACAAGCCCAGGCGCGTGCCATCTAGTTCTGGTAGGCTTAGTGGCGGTATTTTGTACCGGTTGGTGAAGAGGACAAGTTCCACCTTCCCTGGGTTGATACTAAGTCCGCAGCGAGAGGACCACGTCGAAACTTCTCGCAGTGCTACTTGCATCAGGTCACACAGAGTTTGTGGGAACTTGCCTCTGAATGCAATAGCTAAATCGTCTGCGTATGCCACTATCTTCCCGCCCCCCCAGCTTGTGTCACGTAGCAACGAGTTGACTGTGAGGTTCCATAAAAGCGGGGAAAGAACACCACCCTGGGGTGTTCCCCTTGTGACATAGCGTGATAACTCAACCGTACCAAGTGAAGAAGCTATTTTCCTTCCCATTAAAAGTTGGTCAATTAAACCAGTTAGAGGTCTATCTACGCCCAGATTAGTTAGAGCGGAGTTGATAGCCTCCGGGCTTATATTGTTGAAAGCCCCCTCAATGTCTAGGAGGGCCACGAGACAGTAGTCCTTTTCACACAGCGATTTCTCAATGACAGACACTAGGCTGTGCAGAGCGGTTTCTGTTGATTTACCCTTGGTGTATGCATGCTGATAGCTAGAGATAAGGTTGCTATCAATAGTCGTTAAGAGGTAGTCGCTTAATATCCTCTCAAAGGTTTTTAGTACAAAGGACGAGAGACTGATCGGTCTGTAGTCTTTTGGCTCGTAGTGGGATGCCTTCCCAGCCTTAGGGATAAACACTACCGTGGCGCTTCTCCAGGAGCCCGGAATGTGGTTGAGAGCCAGGCAGGCTGTGAAGAGAAATACCAGCCATTTAGCTGATGTCTCCAACGTGTTTATAAGCTGCGCGGGGATAATCCCGTCCGGCCCGGCAGCCTTATACGGTTCAGAGCTCTTAACTGCCCACCTTACTCTTTCCTCAGTGATGGGTATATTTACTGCCAGGTTTGTTGCAGGTGCTAGTGGTGCATCATGCAGATTCCCCGGAAAATGTGTATTCAAGAGCAGCTCAAGGGTTTCCTCTTCCGTGCGGGTCCAGGATCCGTCAGGCTTTCGCAAATAGCTGATGGTTGTTTGACTTTTCGAGAGGACTCGTCTAAGTCTCGCTGTGTCGTCGACCTTTTCGACGCCAGTGCAGAAATTTCTCCACGAGGTTCTCTTCGCCTGTCTCAGAGCTTTTTTGTAGGCCCTTAGTTTAGCTTTATATTCGTGCCAATGAGGCTTAGAGCCGAAGCTCTTGGCCTTGTTAAATTGTTTCCGGCATGATATTCGGAGCGAGTCCAAATCGTAGGACCACCAATGTGGCCTGTGTTTACCGCGTGGTTTTGGCACTGGACAAGCCTGTCCTAGAGCATTTGAGAGCGCCGATGTAAATGTAGTAACAAGATCCTCCAGCTCCTCTACTGATGAGGGGGCTTGTGAGGGCAGTACTGGGAGGTCTCTGTCTAATATTTCATTGTGTAACTGCCAATCAGTGTTACGTGGATTGCGCTTCATGATTGGTTGTTCTACAATAAAGTCTAAAACCATTTCTATGTAACGGTGGTCGGAGAAAGAATGTTCTTCCAGAACCCGCCATTTTCTGACCCACTCATAAGCGCCTTCACTACAGAGAGTGAGGTCTATGACCTCCCTGCGAGTCTTAGTGATAAAAGTAGGCTCATTACCCACGTTGCAAATCACCAGGTTGGTTGTTAAGAGGTAATCAAACAGAGACTCGCCCCTGGCATTGATGTCGGAGCTCCCCCATTGGACATGGTGAGCATTAGCGTCCGCTCCAATAATAAGATTACCCGTGCAGAAATTTGACACCAGGTCTTTCACCTCCATTTGTGGTGGGGGTTCTTCGGCGTCGTAGGGCATATAGACCGACGCCACCGTCAGGCGGGTGCTGTCGACCGTTAGACTGATAGCGGTAATATCACCATTGGTGTAGTTAGGTAGGAGAAAGGAGTTCAGCTCAGACTTGACCAAAATACACGTTCTGACTTTGCTCTCCTCGCTGGCTCGAATGAGCTTGAAGCCCTTAGTCCCCAATCCGCAGATTCTCGAGCTATTGACCCAGGGTTCTTGGATGAGGACCACATCCACGTCGCCTTTAGAAAGACGACTACTTAAAGCAGCCGAAGCTACTTTAGATTTGTGCAGATTAATCTGAAGCACCACCAACATGAGAGCGCACAGACTTCCCTGCCGTCCCCATATCGTCGAGGTTTGCCCCATCCCGGAGGTTGCCTATCAACGACGAGTTGTTCCGATTAACTGGCGTTGCAGGAGTCTTGCTGTCTGTAGCGTTAGATGTTAATCGCTCAGCGTTGGCTGCTACCACCGTGACGTCGAGGGCTTCCTCGTCCTGTAGGCTGTCCTCCATCTCCGAGTTGTTCACAGCACTATCGCCAAGGGACGTGGCGGATAACATGCTTTCCGCATCGGAATCCTCCGCTTCCTCTTCTGGTAATTCGTTTTCCGGTTCCCCCGGAGCAGCCGAGAAGGCAGCGCGCTGAGCATCACCACGATATACGTGGATAACGATCTGGCCTACGCTGTAGTGTACTAGGCCATTGCACCTTTTGAGGGGCTCGATTGACTCTTTATTCATGGTGAACACCACCTGTCTGTCGGGCCCTACCGCATCCCCGACCAGATTGACACTCCAGTCATGCGTTGGCAGGGACGGATTCATTAGCCGTAGCATCCCGAGAATTCTCTCGGGTTCGTCAGGGATGGCCGGAATCCACGCCCTTGCCCTTGGACGAGCTGGAATGTCCTTCCAGTCGACGACCTCTATCTTTGCGCCCTTGTAGACTTCACCCAGCTTAGCAGCTGCTGCCTTGTACAGTGCTACGGTTTTTGCATCCTCGCATGCGAGTAATTTAATCTGACCCTGGTGCCAACCCGCATCCGTTACTCGCGCCGAACTACCCGGAAACTCTGGAGCAACATTGAGAAGAATGGTGCCGAGTTCATTTCGCACGTAACGCCACCGGTCCTTAGGGATGGCCAGGCGGTCATTGCCTCGGTCAAGGACTCCTATAAGGATCCTGTCCTTGGTTACCTCAGCAAAGCTTAGTTTGCCCGCTCCAGGGGTATTCTGATGCCGCTTGGGAGGGGGATTCAACTCCAGGTCCGATCTCTGGCGCTTGAAAGGGTTAACTTTTAACCTCTTTGGCATGTAAGAATTTTGGAAATCCGGTATCACAGCTTTCGCTAGCTCTACCGATTTACTGGAATTCGGCGACAGCGATTCCTGCGGTACCCCTTCATACCTCTTCAGGATCTTTGCAGCCAATCTTTTCTCGTGGTATGTGAAGCGGCGGGGAGATGTCTCCTGGGAGTGCGGACCCGTAGTTGCCATCGCGGTCGCTCTCCTTGCCGAAATCTCAGTTGCAGCTTCCTTCTCCTTCGAAACTCCCAGGCCAGGTCGTGAGACCGCTGCCACAGACGTAAAGATACTGGTTTTGATATCAGCGGTTGATGGGAGTTTAACATCTGCCGTTGTCCGCTTAGTTGCGTTGGCAACCGCACTGGTGCTAGCTCCCATCAAGTCAATCTTAGTCGATAGAGGGTTGGTTGACCGACTCGTAGTTGCCATCGCTGTCGATCCCCCCCTTGATTGTGGAACGGAGGTTGTCCTCCGGCGTTGTTGTTGCTTTCTCGCCTGTTCCTCCATAGCTCTCCTTTGCTGAGGAGTGAAATTTGGCGTTGTTTGTTTTTTAGGTTTATCGTTTTTATTTGGATAATTTGAGTTCATCTTGTTCGTACGACCCATCGCCGGACACGGCCAGCTTAGGGTCAAGGGAAGAGTAGGGGAAAATGTGTCGTCCGCCGCGGCAGAGCCCCGTACCGCGGTAAGGCCATGCTTACTCTCTGAGGCGACCCGGTATCAGAGAGGCTCCGTTCAAATACAGCCACGATTTGCCTCCCGGCTGCAAACGTCCAATGGGCACGGTTTCGCATAACACCCTGGATTGGGAGGGGGAAGATCTTTGTCGTCGCGCCAGAGAGGCTAGGCTGCTCTCGTGATGAAGTGCCGTACGGAGCTATGATCACAAGGGCAGCGTAGCCCTGTGGCTATCGACTTAAGCCCTCGTACCGCGGCAAGGTATCCACCCTTCACGAGGGAATTCATGTCATGTTATTGTACAGTAGAAAATTTTTCATGGACTATTTGACGGATCGAATAATTTATTTTCTTAAATTATTCAATTTTTTTGTTATTAACGAACAAACTGAGCAACAACTCACAAACAAACAATACCAGCTACCGTGATTGCAATTTCGTTCTTGCTTAAGGAACTAGACGTACGGCTTTGTATTTGTTGTTAGAAATTTTTCATTTTTCCCTTTATAGTGGTCATTGAACCGAGGAGAAATTAGGAATTTCTAACCGCAGCGTGTCATACTAGTTACACCAACACTGCTTGTTTGATTTCGTGGGATAATTGCTACTATGTTCGTTAATACGTGTATGTTTTGATGTAATTTTTTTTTTTTTTTTTTTTTTTTTTTTGTATATGTATGAATACATATCTCTTTGCCTTTAGATCACACAGCAGCGACATCTGTCGCTTGCGATGTGTGACTAGGGCTTTTAATTAATTTTTTTAATTTAAATATGTTATTTAATTACGGCTAATTCACGGCAAAATCACGTACAAATATTTTTTCCTAGCTGGTCTCTAAGATAGGTTTTCAAAGGTGGCACGCTAACTTCATGTGAAGTTGGCGGTGCACTAACAAAAAAAAAAATTTTTTAATTTTTTAAATATGTCATTTAATTACGGCTAATTCACGGCAAAATCACGTACAAATATTTTTTCCTAGCTGGTCCCTAAGATAGGTTTTCAAAGGTGGTACACTAACTTCATGTGAAGTTGGCGGTGCACTAAAAAAAAAAAAAAAAAAAAAAAAAAAAATAAAAAATTAAATATGTCATTTAATTACGGCACTAACAAAGAAAAAACATTTTTTTTAATTTTTTAAATATGTCATTTAATTACGGCTAATTCACGGCAAAATCACGTGCAATTTTTTTTTCCCTAGCAGGTCCCTAAGGTAGTTTTTCATGTGAAGTTGACAGTGAAGTTGAGAGTGAAGTTGACGGTGAAGTGGACGGTGCACTATAAAAAAAAAAAAAAATTCTTAATTTTTTAAATATGCCATTTAACTAATGGCGGCGATATACCAACAGGTAATCATAACCTCTAACGAGATTTTTTAGCCGAGCTTCTCTTTCCAACTTGTGGTGTGTTGCTTTTGAGTTTTTCCTACAAGTTGGCGGGACCTACAGTTTTTTGCCGACTCCGAACGGCACTTGCAAAGCAAATGAATTTTTTGCTGAGAAGCTTCTCATGGCAGAAATACACCCGGAGAGTTTGCCAAACTACTGCCGAGGGGCGACCCCGTTTTAGAAAAATTCTCTTTCTAAATAATTTTTGATGTTACTTTTGCCGGGCATCGAACCGCCACGACTTGGTGTAGAAGGCCGAACACTTAACCGCTACACCACGGCGGCCGCCGTTTAACTACGGCTAATTTACGGCAAAATCTCGTGCAAACATTTTTTTTCTAGCTGGTCCCTGAGGTAATTTTTCAAAGGTGGCACGCTAACTTCACATGATGTTGGCATGCCACTCAATATTTTCCAAAATACGTCCGCGACAAATTTTTTGATTTCACAGATTAATTACGGATAATTTACGGCAAAATCACGTGCAAAGGTTTTTATCCTAGCTGGTCTCGAAAGTAGTTTTCCAGAAGTGGCACGCTAACTTCATGTGAAGTTGGCGGTGCACTACCAAAAAAATTAATTTTTTTTTTTTTTTTTTCCCAAATATGCCATTTAGTTACGGCTAATTTACGGCAAAATCACGTGCAAACATTTTGTCTCTAGCAGGTCGCTAAGGTAGTTTTTCAAGGGTGGCACGCTAACTTCACATGAAGTTGGCGTGCCCCTCAATATTTTCCAAAATACGGCCGCGGCAAATTTTTTGTTTTCACGGATAATTTACGTATAAATTACGACAAATTATCCACTAGTTACTTTTTTGCCACGTAAAAGTTGTCTTGCCAACTTCAGAGAGGTGTTGTCTCGGAGGTTTCTAGTGAGCGACGAAGCAATAAAAGATAACATAATTGGATTGGTGCGATGAGCACTCTTTCACTGATACACTTTCGCTTCCCATTCTGCCGGTCTCTGATTTATACCTTCGATTTGGCTCAGACTGAAAAATTGATTGAAAAGTATATTTTGTTTTTATATTTTTTGAATTTTTCTAGGTGTGATCTGCCAAAGATTCGGATTCATTCATCATATTATTAAAGCGTGTATTTGGCACCTCCACATGCGATGTGCCCGCTGCTGAAGTGGAGAATAATATTATTTGAGACATTTCATATGAAAAGGTCTAATTCAAAAAGCTCGCTAGTCTCGGATTTCGCTCAAACTTTGAGGGACACTTCTTTAGGGTCCTAAGGATCAAATTTACACATATTTAATTTTTATAACCACTGTTTCAGAATTTTAAAGTTATTGCTGTAAAAATGTTTCTATTAGAGATATCCTTACATTCGAAATGGCGTTTTAAAGGTAAAAGAGAGTAGTTTGTTTAAAAGTAATTAGTAAATCACATAGCGAGTACCTGGTATTAAAAACCTCGTACAGAAAATACGTAATTTTTATCAATTTGTCAATTTTAGCTGACTCTGGCGTCTTCATTGTTTTAAGTAGCCACTCAATTTTTTTCAAAAATTAAGGGTACATATCCTAGAAGAAACTAACCCATCCATCGGCCAAAAAAACTCACTGCTTATAGAAAATTTATTATCTCAAACTTGTAAGTTTTCAAAAATCGTGTTTTTTAGGCTCTAAAACGGACATGTTTATCAAGAGATAAAAATACGAATTTCTCATGGACTCCAGTCCTGACCTTTAAGACTCAATTACATAAAACTTTATTTCAATTTTACCTCGGACTTTGACTTTGACAGATAAGTTCAATATACGTGTTTTAACGAAACATGGTAAGTAGAAAACCTCAAAGTTGAATCAAGGTTGAATATTGGCAAACTCTCAAATTTTGCTTGCTTTGCTTGCTTTGACAATGAGATGTTGATGCCTTTGCTTTAAGTTAAGAATTAAAATTTGGAGGAAATAATAATTAGTTTATTTTTTCTCTATTAAATTAATAAATTTACCAAAACACTCTAAAAAAAAAAAGAAATAAATAACGAAAAGAAATTTATAAAAGAGAAGCGTCAAAGCGTTCATTGTGGCATACCTCTCAAGTTGAGCTCAAATTTCGAGGTTGCAAATGTCAGGCTTCCTCAAAAAAAAGGACGCTGCCTACAAGGAGACGTTGCGAACGGGCGCAACCCGCAGTGTATGGCAACAATATCGTGAGGCAAAGAAGGAAGAGAGACGCCTTTTCAGAAAAAAGAAAAGTGAGGCCGAAAGGCGTGAGTGTGAGGAGCTTTGCTGTCTGACAGGAATGATGCCCGAAAATTCTATGAAAAGATCCGGCGGATGACGGAAGGTTTTAAGACCGGGGCAAGCTCCTGTAAGGACAATAATGGCGACCTGGTAACCGACGTACAAAGTGTACTTAAATTATGGAGGGAGCACTTCTCCTCACTGCTAAATTGCGAGGGAGACGTCGAACCCGATACCCCAATCCCTGACGATGGAAAAGTCGTCCCACCACCTGACTATGATGAAGTGAGGATAGCTATATCCCGGCTCAAAAACAACAAAGCGCCTGGAAAAGACGGACTACCCGCCGAGCTGTTCAAACACGGAGGCGAAGAGCTGGTAAAAAGCATGCATCAGCTCTTATGCAGAATATGGTCAGACGAATGCATGCCTCCGGATTGGAATTTAAGTGTGCTTTGCCCAATCCACAAGAAAGGCGATCCCGCTAACCGCACCAACTACCGCGGAATTAGTCTTCTTAATATTGCATATAAGGTTCTTTCTAGCGTGTTGTGTGAAAGGCTGAAGCCCATCGTAGACAAACTGATTGGACCTTATCAGTGTGGCTTTAGACCTGGTAAGTCTACCATCGACCAGATTTTCACGATACGCCAAATCCTGGAGAAGACCCATGATAAAAGAATCGACACACACCATCTCTTTGTCGATTTCAAAGCCGCTTTTGACAGCGCAAAAAGGAGTTCCCTGTATGCCGCCATGTCTGAATTTGACTTCCCTGCAAAGCTTATACGGCTTTGCCAAATGACGTTGAGCAATACCAACAGCTCCGTCAGAATCGGGAAGGACCTCTCTGAGCCATTTGAAACCAAACGAGGCTTCAGACAGGGCGACTCCCTTTCGTGCGATTTCTTCAATCTGATGCTGGAGAAGATAATACAAATTTGAAACTGTGAGGGACTTCGTCTATTTGGGAACCAGTATCAACACCGAAAATAATATCAGTCTAGAAATCCAGCGGAGAATCACTCTTGCCAACAAGTGCTACTTTGGACTGAGTAGGCAATTGAGAAGTAAAGTCCTCTTTCGAAGAACAAAGATCACGCTCTATAAGTCTCTCATCATACCTGTCCTGATGTATGGCTCAGATTCATGGACAATGTCAAGAGAAAATGAGATGGCCCTTGGAGTATTTGAGAGAAAAGTTCTCCGGAAGATTTATGGTCCTTCCCGTGATACCAACGGCGAGTATCGAAGGAAATTTAACGATGAGCTGTACGAGCTCTACGCAGATCTGACCATAGTCCAGCGAATTAAAGCCCAAAGACTCCGCTGGCTGGGCCATGTTATGCGAATGGACAAAGAAGCTCCAGCACAGAAGGTTTTCCTATGGTCGCCTGAATTCGGCAGCAGAGGAAGGGGGAGGCCTCGATGGAAACAACAGGTGGAGGATGACTTGAACTCCCTTGGGGTTTCCAATTGGCGTCAGTTATCGCTAAAAAGGAATGACTGGCGTGCTTTGATATGCAACGGCCAAAATCGCTTAGGCGGTTAAGCGCCAATATATGATGAATGAAATGTCAGGCGATGTTAACAAAGCTTTATGCAATTGACCCTTTAGTTTCTAATACCTCAACATTTCGTTTTGTTATTTTCATTTTAAGGGTCCCTGCTGATGGATCTCCTAAACCAATATACATTTTTTTTAAGTAAATTTTTGTATAACTTTTGGAACTTTTTTCAAGCAACCTTAAGATAGTCCTAAAGTTGAAGCGTACACCTTTCCAACAAAAAAAAAAACGCGTACAATTTCGCATATTTTTTTATAAAGTTGTAGATTATTAGCAATTTTGGCTTTAAAAATAGGACATAAATGGGTGTATTTTTCTGAAATTATAGAATTTTGAGTTTGTGAGAGTTGGAAATACATCTGGCTAAAAGTTCTTGGTTAAGTTGGCTGCAATAAATACCACTGAATTTGTTTTTAAATCCTGAAGTATTTCTGAAAATTCAAAAAATCTTGAAAAAACCCTAGTAAAAGTATTTATTATAATCTGTATACAAATATGAGAATATTCAAATATGGATATCGCCGGTGATTATGCAAAACCAATCATCGAACATCTAAGAGACCGCGTAAACGACGTCTGTGACAAACACTTTTATAGCCCTTGCAATTAAGACCTGTTCATTTATTCTCAAGAAAACTACTTTTGCGTTGAAAATTAATTAAAAGAATCGATCATGATTGGAGTTATCTTAAAATTCTATAATTTGTAGCCGCAAAACCGCCAAACTGAAATATCGCATAGACCGTTTTGAATATGCCCGTTACGTCGATTTGCAGAATCACCGAAGATATGTTTTTTTAACAAAAAAATTAACAACTTTTGTTCGGCCTGGACTTAATTCCATTTTGCAGATGTATGTATGAAATGCACATGTAGCGTTCAATTTTGCAATCCAACATTCAATTCTAAAAACTTTCACAGAAATGATTATTGGGATATCTGCATAGATTTAAAAAAGCCAGAATATGAATTCAATTTCTATTTTAGTAATTGGGCCAAGTTCCAATAATTATGTTTGCTGGGTTGGAGCTGCTTCGGCCGATAAATTAAAGAAAACAAAAAAGTTTTTTTCTCTTCTGCGCTTTTCAACGCTTTCGCGGTTTCATCAGGAAATCTGTATATATTTAACAGAATAAACATGGATAAAAAATAAATAAAATTCAATTTCGTTTGAAATTATTTTAATATTCAAATGTAGATATTTATTTCAAACAGCCAGGTATTCAAATTCAAACTCAAAGCACAGCAAAGCCAATTCAATTCATTCAAATTCAATACGAATGATTCATTTGCCGTTTTGGATGGATTCATGCAGTAGTCTATTTCATACCTCCTTTTTGTGCCAAGTGAATTTTTTTTTTCTTAAATGAGAAATCGTAAATTAGTAATGGGAAAATTTTTATACAACATAAATTTATATTTCTCATTTCTAATTTACGATTTCTCATTACAAGTTTACGTATCTTCATTACAACTTATGTTTTCTCAATACAATTTACTTTTTCTCATTATAATTTTTATTTTCTTATTATCATTTATGTTTTCTCATTTAATTTTTTTTTTGCTCATTTTAGATTACGTTTTCTCATTTTTGGGTGGAAAAGGTGTAGATACCCAGCCATCGATAAAATGAACTTTGCAACCAGAGGAAAAAAGGAACAAACGTGAAATTTGGCAAATGTAGCAAATCTACTACGATCAAATAAAGTTCTAACCCTAGCAGCAACCACTTGTAACAACTTCCAGAGAATCAGCATCAAGCAGTGCTAACAAGTTCACACCGCAATTTCCTGGCACGTACTTAACTTGCCACAGAAAGTTGCATGTTCTCCAAGCAATTTAACATCGTCTTTACTACTACCGCACTCAAGTTTCTGGACTCAAATACAAAAACTGCATGTGTTTTTATTATTGTTCTTGTATTACATTTATTTTTCCGTTCTTATTTCATAATTTTCGACTTAAGTAGTATTATATCCCATATCAATGGAGCATGCAAATATATCTACATAACTACATACAAGCAAAGCTAAGTGTTCAAGAACACAAATAAGGAAGTGCACTTTCCATACACAATAAACCATAAACACTGTTCGACAATGCGCGCACTACACAAACTTCAAAACACCTAACACGTACAACATTCTTTATTTGATTTTTACATTGGTAGCCTGTTTTATACTTATTTGATTTGTTCTTGTATTCTCACATGAAATTATTTGTAAAATCTTTATTATCTTCGTTCTTGTGGTCAATTCTTGCTTTTGTGTTTTAAGCTGATACGGAAATTACTTTTACTGCAAATAACAGCTAATTCGTTTGCGGTTTTTGTGGTTAAAAATCAGCTGGAAATTGATTTATTTTCTCACTGCACACAAAGCATACTTAAAAATTGGGCGCTAATTGCGGGAGCTAAAGGTAGGCTATAAAAATTAAGTGCGAAGCAGTGTAGTAGAAGTGTTGAAGGTTTTTTAACTCCGATGTACAGTTGTATAAGATAAAAACATGATTGTGTGAGTGGAGCTAAAAAGAAGAATTTTAAAAAATTTTCAAATATATTTTTCAAATACAAAATTTCAAATATTCCCTACTTTGTCCATAACAATGTTTACTTAGCTCGGGGAAAAACTTTCGCTTTTAGTTAATCCACAAGGTTCTCTCTACGAATCAAATCTTTTAGGAATCTGTACCCCTTTTATGGGTTAAAAAATCAAGGACATACCATACTCTTAATTCAAAAGGCTTTGTATTAAACTTGACTTGGTTCCATTTTGTAGCACTCCTGACTTTTATCATAAAATAAAATAACACGAAGAAAAAAATAAATAAAATGAAAAAAAATAAAAAATTAGATAAAAAAAAAACAAATAACAAAAATATAATTTAATAAAAAAATAAAAATTAAAAAAAATAAAAAAGTAAAATAAAAAGTAAAATAAAATGTTATAAAATGAAAATAAAATAAAATGTTATAAAATAAAAAAATTTTATAAAAAAATGATTATTTCTTGGCCTCAAGCTCACAACTACAATGTCGTTTAAAAAAAAGAAAAAAAAAGAAAAAATGGTAATTAAAATAAATAAAACAAAATGTTAAATAAAATGTTATAAAATGAAAACAAAAAAATTTAATAAAATGAAATGACTGCTACCAACATGCTATCTTGACCTCTCTACTCTGACAATCATCATTCGTTAGTATATCGTTTAGCATTACAACTCAAGCTCATTTTTTAATGGTACGAATAGTACACACAATTTGGCAAGCACTAAATAGAAATCGAATTCAGCCCAATAGTATATCAAATTTAAATTTTGATTATTAAAAAAAAATTGTATTTGCAATTACTTTACTGCAAAGTTTATCTAAAAGTGAAAGGATCACTAGCAAAAACCAGTCGCTGCACAATGAATCGAATAAATCAGTTTGTCTAACTGGCAAAAGAAGTGCACAAAGTGCAGCTGCTGAAAAACTAAAAACGAATTCACCTTTGACTGTGAAAATTAGTCAGTGACATAGACAAAAAATTAATATTTTGGAATTTTTCAATACCGAAAAACTTAAAAAAACATTTAAAAATAATCAACGGGAAATGCGCAAGCCGCACTGCGCTCAAAATTACTTTAGATTGGGGTGTGGTGTTGGGGTCAGCAATTAATTGAAAGGCGTAAAAAATGCTCACAGCTAACAATGAAGTAAAATGCTACTATGGCTTTTAATATTAAAACGATTTATACTGCTCTGCTGGGACATAGTGAGTAGAATCATGCACCATAATTCAAGAAGCTTTAAAAAATGTGGTCTCTGATTTTGCACATTCCAGTTTGTAGTTGCATGAATTTCTCAAATGAAACCAGTTCTACGAAGGATATAACACTAGGTACATGGAATAATAAGAATGGTACACTGGGGGAAAGACTGAAATGCTAAATAACTATTATCAATGTCGTTTGTTCAATTTCGCATAGTACAAGACAATCTATTTGACTCAAAGTTTAATAATGACAAAATAACAATTTAAATTTTGATAAATTCAATAGTAGATATAACCAAAAATATTTTTAAAACAACATTTTTCAAATTTTAAGATCAATAACGAAACAAAACATTTTTAATTCAACACTGTTATTGTTGATTTACTGTTGAATCAAACTTTTAATAATGACAAAATAACAATTTCTTTCTTGATTTAATACTTCAATAGTCCATATGACCGGAAATAGTTTCAAACCAACATTGTTAAAATTTACTGGTCATTAACAAAACAAAATTTTTAATTCAAAATTCGAAATACAAACTCTGTTCCTGAATTTAGGACTCTCGCTTGGATATACCAGCACACTATTATCACAACACAGGCTCGACATTGGTAAGTGGAATATTGATCTATTGATATTTATGAATTCCTGTAATGCATTTCAGGTAAGGAAACTAATATAAATAGTTTTTCACGCTTCTATTTGCATCATCGAGGACATAATTAACCGATAAACTGTCAACTACAGCTATGGCTAAAGTTATTTAATAAATTTATGAATGCACTTTAGTGCAATGACGCAATAACGCGTCGTCCAGTCAGCAGCCTCTGTGCTGTCGGCCAATCGCCTGCTTGACTATCGTTTCACGCCAAGAATTCACTCGCACTTAAATAGCACATTAAGTACTTAGAAATTTTTAAGCTGCCAATGTAGCGGTGCGTATGGCGCATGCGTGCGTGCAAGACATTAGGTGGCATTGTTGACGTGCCGCTTGGCGTGGTGCATGAAAAGTAGTTCAATTCTAGTATAGCATGGCTGGTAGTCAGACACCACTTTGGTTTAGTGGCTAGCACAACAGCTCTACCGGTGGACCCACCTGAAACTGTCACAAGCGATAATATTGCATAGCAGTGACATTAGACGCATATTCAGATATACATACCTATGTCTTTTCAGACACATATTGGCAACAGTGTGGGTCAAAGAAGAAATGTGTTGCTATGTGTTGCAATAGCAGGTGCTGGATGCATTTGCTTCGACACTTGTTTTCTAATGAAGAGCAAAGAACTTTTTGGTATTGACAGCTTTAGCCACAAATCTCACCAATCACACCAATACTTCCGGATATCTTTAATAAATGAACCTTAACGGAGCCATTCCCGATATATTGGTGACAATGAGGAAGCTTACCTACTGAATAAGCACAACAACTAAGTCTATCACTATTCCCACTTTAGCTCACTAGAAATTCCAGAAATAAAATGTAAAGAAAAAAGTTTGTCACTGTCTTCATTTCCCGTTGCTATCTAAGCATGATGCACCAAAGCAACTCGGCACAGTTATTACGTTTGTCACTTGAGACCATAGAGTCAGTGGCGAAGTCAAATTCTTCACGTACGCTTACGTATGCGTTGAAATTATCGCACCATTTATAGCAAACACTCTGAACTGTTACTCAAGGTTTCTCTTGGCGAGTTTACCCCATAAATGTGTGAAGCTATGTAGTATCATATCCACATCATTCGAAATTATTATTTGAAAACAAAAAGTTAGATATTCAATCAATAGGAAATATTAGATGATTTACGACCGCCAACAATCGGCATAGATATATCAGGTTAGTCAACAAAATCCTTACCAGGGTTGCCATTGCTTCTTTGTTTTGTTCTATTTTTTCCATTTTGGGGGTTTTTAGTTTCTTTTTTGGTTTTTAATATAAAACTTTTAAGCTATTGCACAGATTTTATCGCAGGCTTTGGCGGTGGGAGTGAAATGAAAAAAAAATGTTAATGTTAAAAAAGTTCGTAACGGACTTTTTTCAATGTTGAAAAGTTCGGCGTTAGCAACATAAGCGTTGCCTACATTTAGGCGTATGACGTTGTACTAATGTTAGCAGCAGGCCGATTGCATAAAATTGGAGCTGTATAGGCTATACTGTTAACAGGTTAAGGCTGTACTGCTCTAAAGTCATAAATATACTCATTGAGTTTTCATAAATATTATAACTGCATAAGTTGATAAAAAGTAGTATGCAATAGCTTTACCGCGGCAGTCCCCGAGTGCTACACGTCCTTTTTTTATTTTTTCTATTTTAATTTATTTAAATTTATTTCAAGTTTATTTTTTTTATTTAATTTACCTTACTATATTTTTTTATTTTATTTTGCTTTATTTTATTTTGTGTTATTTTATTTTATATTATGTATGTTATAAGTTTGGGTCATTAATTTTAAAATCTTTGAAAATTTGGTGGACTTTTGGCCGTTTTTGAATATTTTTTTTTTAAATTATTCTGTGTTTTATTATTAGTGAACAAGATGCAAAAGCAACAACAATTACCATGATTACGTAATTTCGGCCTTGCTCAGGGGCACTTATCAAATTTTTCATCACCTATTTCAAAGATTTTCAAATTAATGACCACAAACTTATAACATACATACATATTGGTCGCGGGACACAGCGAAAAAGCTATTCTGTGAAAATAAGCTGACAGCTGTCAGTAAATGATGGCAGGGTGCACTCAAACCCCTTGACACTGCTAGTATAAATAGTGACCAATAGTTGTCGCTGTAGCTGTCGATAAGGTAAGAATAACAAAAACCAATAAAATGAATACATACAAGTGAACATGATGGATATGAGCTGGCAATAATTCAACGCAGGTTGGTGTAAGAGGTACACACTGAGGGTTTAGAAATTCCTAATCTCCTTGGTTCTTGGTTCGATGACCAACAATAGGTGGTGGAAAATTTCTAAAACACAAAGCCATTTGATAAGTGCCCCTCAGCAAGGCCAAAATTACGTAATCACGGTAGCTTCTAATTGTTGTTGCTTTTCCATCTTCTTCATTAATAATAAAACACAGAATAATTTAAGAAAAATTATTCACAAACGGTCAAAACTCCACAAAACTTTCAAAATTATTTTATTTTTATTTTTTTTATTGTTTTTTATTTCATTTTAAACCTTTCCCGCCGGCTGTACTTTTAAAAGTACAGCAAATCAGGCTCTTTTCCGAGATTTGTTTAGGACACACCTTAATCGATTCCGACTAATTTGCCAATCCTGTGGTTAGTTGACAGTCCATTTTAAGCAACTAATTTTTTTTTACCGCTATTGGGATCACATTGTGTCACCTGTGATGTGACAAAGTCAATCAGTTAGAAAAAAAATTTATCTTTTAAGAGTTGTACATCTGTGAAGTGATAAAAAAGTAAACTGTGACTATTTAAATATCTTTATTTATTCAAAACGTGTATAGAAAAGCATTAGTAAGAATACTAAAAACAATATTTTTGCGATAAGTTCAGTTTTATACATTTTTTTACGCTCCAAAATCTGGTGTACTTTAAAAAGTACAGCCGGCGTATATAGTATTCATTTTTTGCTTTTTTCTACCGTATTCAGAAATTTCTGTAGTACAGGACAAAAAAACTTTCCGTAAGAAAAATAGCTTTAGAGGTCTCCAAGAAGCACTTGAGGATCTATTGTGTTATAATTATGAAAGAAATGATGTTACAAATTCGGATTTAATCATCACTTCCCTAGGGCAAGACCCCCAAATTTAAACTGAGGAGTGTACATACTAACGCCGGCTGTACTTTTTAAAGTACAGGTTAGGAAATGGGCGTGGCATAAAAAAAAAATTTTTTAAATATTTTTTGGCATCTAGAGGCCAAAATTAGCTGGTCCATGAAAAATCATGACAATCGGTCCACGCGTTCTATACCCCGGCGTTAATGGGTTAATTTATTTTATTTTATTTTATTTTATATTATCTTATTTTATTTTTTGTAATTTTATTTTATGTTATTATTATTTTTTTTTTGTTTTATTTATTTTAAATTAAATTTGGGAAGTCATTGTATACATTTTCTTTTAAATGGCAACCCTAGTTTGCATTGTCAATATCTAATGCCTATTGCAGCGATTGGCTAATGAAGAGCAACAAGTGGAAATACTTATTTGTATGCATAGCTGTGTGTTTGATTAGAGTGATGTGGTACAGCAATGTTTATATGCCAACGATGCGACATTGTCATTGCTGATGCCTTCGAAGTGGTTACGATAAACGATGAGCATGGACAACGACTTGCATGCCACGAATAGCGCAACAACACTCGCACTCTACTGTGCGAAAGCACGCACACAAGGTGTAATGCATTTATCTACCCAGATGGATAAATATGTTCAAGGGAAGTGGTTAATTTTCGAACCAACATTTTTTTTATTGGTCGGGCATATTCTAAACCCTTAACCCGCAGGGTAAGGAAATTATGATCTTTCTGGGTTCGTTAAACTATTATAAATTTGGTGACCTATACTAAGGCATACTTAAATATTTCTGGTCCCAAAACTAAGATCTTATTTTCAGTGTAAGAGAGATAATTGCTTCCGGTAAAACGTAGGCTTTGGCACAGACTAACGCTGGATGTACGTTACTAATATAATGAAATCAAAGTGCCCTACGAAAAATAACACATTCGACTTCTGTCTGACGACCACTGAACTTTTTCCTAGAGGGTTGAAAGCTTTTCTGAGTGAATGCGTAAAAGAATTGCAATAACGTAACATTTAGCCAGACATAAGAGCAGCTGCTAGCTTGCAAGTGTCTAAGGAATAGGTAGGTATAGCATTAATAGAATGGTATGCACAAATCGATCATGCTCAACTATAGTTTCCATCACTTCCTTCAACTGATTTTAAATAAGCAACTAATTAATTACAAGGTTCGTAGTAAAAGATTCAATACTGAATACATACGTTTCAAAGTTGACTACTAAATGATGTCCTTCACAGTTCCAAATTGTTTACTATAAACAAAGACGTGGGTGACAAGAACTAGATACCGATTCTTATTTGATCACAACAATTTTTTCCCATGATAGTCGACTAAAAAATCCAAAAGCTGTCTGCTGTAAGAACAGTTTATCGGTGGAAACGCGATACATACCGCTCGTCCCTTCGTGGCTATGAAGAGGTGTGTGCTTATTATTAACGATTTCAAGGTTTAGAAAAATTAAAAGCGAAAAAAATTTGAAGGTAGTACTGAATCAGGCAGAGAAACTCCCTAATTGAAAACCAAACTTCTACACATGCAAATTGTAAGACCTTCGACATACTTCAATTAACCAATGAAAATTCCAAGTTTGAGGAACTCAGCCCTAGTTCATCAAAGAATTGGGTTATAACTTTGTATCATGCAACGTTGGGTGAACTTTTTTCACCCAGCATATGAACGTATACACCTACTTTTATTCGTATGTATATTCGTATCGTCAAACTCGGCTTTCATAGTGCAGTTCTGCCAGTTTGATTGGTTGGCTAATTTCAAAGCACGAATTGGTTGGCTGTTTTAAGGGGTAGCCCTTGTATGTTTGGGGCAAGCCTACAAACACTGCCACCACCGACATCACTAGTACCCACAAACAAAAACAAAGACTTGAATATCTTTTTGCAATTTTCCATTTTAATGATAGGGTGTTGTCGCCAAAACAACTGCGTGTTGGGAAAGTCTACAGCAGCCAAGGCAAGCGTGGTCAACAATAGACATATTTACAAATAATTTCGTTGCTACAATTTTGCCAACGAAAGCCCTCTTTTCCAACCCTAAGCCATTTAATTTTTAGCTCTTCTGTTGGCTTGTTTTCTTATCTATTTTGCGGTGTTTGGTTTTGATTGTTATGCTTTTGTTGGTTGTATTGCTAGTTTGTTGTTGAAATTATGTTGCACCCACCGTGTCCTTATCAGTGCGACGCGAATTTCAACATCTGCTAAATTGAACATCTGGCGTTGATTTTAATTATATCGTGCATAGCATACATCGTTCATTAAAGTATACATTGACGCGCACACAGGTGTTTGAGTGTGTGTGTGTGTGTGTGTACGTTCAATGCGTTGGGCAGCAATGTCTAATAGCAGCAGCAAGGAAAAATATTGATACGAGCACAGGTTTAATAGAAATAGACTTTGCTAGTTTATGGCATTCCATGAACGGGGCGTGGCGCTAATAAATTGCATTGAATTCCTGTTTTCTTGGTAATTTTTTTAAAAGAAGTGTTTAGGAAAGGACTAAGATGAAGAATAGTCGTAGAAAATCAAAGCAACATCAATAGAAAAATAGTCGACAAGAAGCTGTTTATTTGCGTGTAGGTCTGATTTTGGTATTCTATTGGTATTCGATTTGTAATTTTAGCTCTCAGTTGGCGTCGAAAATAACTCCCGATGTAGTCCTAAAGTTTGGGTGCAGATAACATCTGATGATAGAGGAGCATTGAATAGAAAGGTTCTTACAAATTGGTGATCGCTTTGGGTATCATGATGAGATGTTCGCCCATAGGTGTGAACAAGAGTATTTGGGAATGAAAATTCTCCCACAACGCACCTGACGTCACTGCTGTTCCCTTACTTCACATTTATTTCGGGTTTCTTCTTTGCTTTTTCCTTTAGATACTTTCTTGTTCTTAGGTCCTTCCAATTTCATTCCCTCTCCTTCTGGTTTTTTTCCTTTACCCAATTACTACTTAAATTTTTGATTTATTTTTTTAGTTGTATATTGTTTTATTCATTTTGAAATATTTAATTTATTATACCTTTCATGAACATGAAATGGTACACTGAACCAAAAACGTACATGTTTTTTACGAACAAAGATTCATAGAAGTTCGCGCTGGTTTTTCTGAAAATATAAGAAAAAATTCATAGAATCTAAGAAAATTTCCTTACAATTTATGAATGAATACATGCTTTCTGTGGATTTGTTTACATATTTTACGAAAAAGTGCTTATATTCCATAACATATAATGTTCGTAAATTTCTATGAAAAAGTTCTTTGGAGAGGTTTTAACGAACAATTCTTAAAATCTATGTACTTTTTCATTGGATACATGCACTTTTTTGGTTCAGTGTATTATAACTTTGGTCCGATGTTTGTAAATATGAGAAGAAGAAGAGATAGACCCATCAATAAGTATACCGAAATGATCAGGATGACGAGATGAGTTGATTTAGCCATGTCCGTCTGTCCGTCTGTCTGTCTGTCTGTCTGTTTGAACGCAAACTAGTCCCTCAGTTTTTGAGATATTTGGCTGAAATTTGGTATGCGGCCACCATTTTCCAATATAGGAATCATTTGTCGGAACCAGCAAGATCGGACCAATATAACATATAGCTCCCATACAACCGATTATTCCGATAAACGGATTTTGGGCTATAACTCCTGTAATTAAATACGAAGGAACGTGAAATTTTATAAGTGTTGCTATTTTTATATGTGAAATATCGATGCTGAAAATGATAGAGATGGGATAAATATTTCACATAGCTCCCATACAATCGATTATTCCGATAAACGGATTTTGGGCTATAACTCCTGTAATTAAACACGTAGGAATGTGAAATTTTGTAAGTATTGCTATTTTTATATGCGAAATATCGATGTTGAAACTCATAGAGATGGGATAAATATTTCACATAGCTCCCATACAATCGATTATTCCGATAAACGGATTTTGGTAGTTAACTCCTGTAATTAAATAGGTAGGAACGTGAAATTTTGGAAGTATTGCTATTTTTATATGTGAAATATCGATGTTGAAAATCATTGAAATGGGATAAATATTTCACATAGCCCCCATACAATCGATTGTTCCGATAAACGGATTTTGGTAGATAACTCCTGTAATTATATAGGTAGGAACGTGAAATTTCGTAAATGTTGCTATTTTAGAATGTGGAATGTCGATGTTAAAAATCAATGAGATTGGACCAATATAACACATCGTCCCCATATAATCGATAGCTCCGATAATTTCGGTATGAGCTAAAGTTAAATTCACACAGGCTGTACTGGGGATTAAACAGTGAAAATCGTGACGCTTATTCATGAAAGGTATTTAGCCTTCGGCACAGCCGAAGACAGCTTTCCTTACTTGTTTTTTTTTAATGTTACTTTTTTACTTTTATGTCTATTATTATTTTTTTTGCTTTGTTTTGCTTTGTTTATTATTTTACCTTTCATGAACATGAAATGGTATTATAACTTTGGTCCGATGTTTGTAAGTATGAGAAGAAAAAGAGATAGACCCACTAATAAGTATACCGTTATGGACGATGAGCTGATTCCATTTAGCCATGTCCGTCTGTCCGTCTATTTGTACGCAAACTAGTCCCTCAATTTTAGAGATATCTCGATGAAATTTGGTATGGAGGCGTTATTTTATATGAGAATAGTAATTTGTCGAAACCAGCAAGATCGGAACAAACCTACTCATAGCTCCCATACAATCGATTTTTCCGATAAACGTATTTTGGGTTATAACTCCTGTAATTAAACACGTAGGAACGTGAAAATTTGTATGTATTGCTATTTTTATAGGCGAAATGTCGATGTTTAAAATCATCGAGATGGGATAAATATTTCACATAGCTCCCATACGTTCGATTGTTCCGATAAATGGATTTTGGTAGATAACTCCTTTAATTATAAAGGTAGGAACGTGAAATTTCGTAACTATTGCTCTTTTAGAATGTGGAGTGTCGGTGTTAAAAATCGATAGTTCTGATAATTTCGGTATGAGCAAAAAGTTAAATCGACACAGGATGTACTGGGGATCGAATAGTGAAAATCGTGACGCTTATTCATGAAAGGTATATAGCCTTCGGCCAGCCGAAGACAGCTTTCCTTACTTGTTTTTAATTTAATTTTATTTTATTTTCTTGTATTTGGTTTTATTTTATCTTATTTTTTAAATTGTATTTTATTTTATTATACACTGAAAAAAAAATCTACAAGAAACGGCCGTCAAATTAACAGTAAACCCTGTCATTTTTCGTCCAACAGTGGGTAATATCAATTTTGAAAGTGACCCCCTATCATTCTTCGAATATACTATCAACTTGACATGAATTACTGTAAATTTGAAAGTGGACACTATCATATTGACATGAATTACTGTCAATTTGAAAGTGGACTCATATCATTAATTGATATTTTTCAAAAATCACATTCTTTTACTGCCAATTTTACAGTAAATACTGTAATATTTACAGTATTGCCATAATCGCTTTGAAAGTGGTTTTGATATGTTACTTTCAATGTGCACTTTCAAACTTTTTATTTCAGTGTAAGTTTAATTTTTTTCCTTTCGCTATAGTTATCATCCATACATTCATTATCATCTTTATAATCATCATCACCAAATACTACTATGTCTTCCTGTTGTTGTTGTAACAGCAAAAACACTCCCCGAAGGTTTTGTGGAGTGATGCCGAAATTGACAGTCCTTGGCCGGATACGAACTCGGTACGCTACGGTACTCCCTTGCGGTACTGTCCGACCGTCGTGGTAGCGATTTGTTATGACCGGTGGAACCTTCTAGGTTATATCATCACTGCATCCGTAAGGAAGTAGAAGATGGGTAATGAGAGGTGAGAGACATCAATTCCCTAGATCAACCATCGAGTTAGCACTTCATTACCTATATTAGTCGCGTCTTACGACCGGTATGTCTACCGCGGGCATATTTTAAATCCCTTACCCGTAGGGGCGACTATGTTTCTCTCTTCCTAGTTTCCTTCTCATCGGCCTATGAAAAGAACAGCTGGGTATAAAAATTCTCCAAAAATATTATAATATTTGTAATTCTCGGACAAGCCGCCAATTGGTGTTGAAAGCAATTTTAGAAATGATGAGTATGTGAATTTAATAAATTTTTTTTTTGCAATTCTTAGTTTCGTTTGCGGCCACATAGGTAAGAGAAGTGCGCATGCGCACTTACACATATGCAGACCAGCCATAAACATTTATACAATTCCACATTTAAACTTATGTTTACCTAATAGTCCACACAGATAACTCAAAGCTAAATGATGTTGAGTAAACTGAATAGATTTTTGACCACTTTAATCCTGGTTTTAGTGCCCTACCTGTTCCAGCTGCATTTACCTGCATGTTTGTATGTATCTCGCTACGTTTGCATTTTGATACCGTCCTGCCCTCGAAATAGTGCAGTAAACCTGCTGCTGTTCTCCATAAAAAGGCAATAAGAAGTTTTCTTTATCGCTTATTAAAAATCATTTCGCTCTTTGTACGAGTGCGAGTATCGTGTTGCGAGCATTTGTTGTTGTTGAGGTAGCCAAAAAGTTCAATTTCTGCGTTGTTTGTTGGTGTTGGTGTGGCGTCCAAAGTCTGTTGCTGGTAGATTGCCCGGTTGCAGTGTATGAGACGCATCGATTTCCGTAAACCATTTATGTATTAGGGATGTTGCGAATTTTATGTATGCAAGAATGTGATACGAAATCGGATGCCGAATATTTTGAAGAACTGTCTGGCTTCTTGCTTATTCGGCGAATGTTTCGATTTTGGGAATGCGAATCGGAATACTCGCAAAATCTTCAAAATGTTTATATGTAAGTGTATATGACATGTATACAGTAATTTGTAAGTATTTATATCTGAATAAAAGGCAACCTTGCAATAAGCGAAGCTTGCGTTACACTTTGCTTGTTCGCTCATTCTGGTAGGCTTACTTTGCTTGTTGATTGTTTTTATGATTTCTGCAAGTTTATTATTAACTTGGCTCAAATATCGATCAATGCTGATGATTCCGTTCGATTTTATTACTGTTTCACAGCTGCAATTGGCGTGCTACTTGAAAGTGTGCGTGCTGAGTAGTTTGTCCTCACTTCAATTGAGTGGCGTTTGAGCCAGTGTTGCCGCTGAAAGTTTTTAAAAAGGGTTAAAAAAGGGTCCCAGCCGAAAAAAGGGTTCCTCTTTTTTTCGATAGCATCACATTTACATAAGCCTAAGATTATTCCTTTGAAAAGAATTCATTTTTTCCCATACAAAAATTATGGAAAGGGCGGAAAAAGCGACCCCCAAAGGGCTAAGTTGCAGCTAACTTTTTGCAAGGCTTATTTACTCATAAGTTAATAACTTTTTAGTGGGTAAGACCCAAGAAAATAATTTTTGTTTTTACTGGGATCAGCCTAATATATTAAAACATATGATGGAGCTGTCGGCTGTTGGCGACCGCCGTGGTGTAGCGGTTAAGTGTTCGGCCTTCTACACCAAGTCGTGGCGGTTCGATGCCCGGCAAAAGTAACATCAAAAATTATTTTTTTTTTTGTGGCTGTTGTTGTTATGATTTGATCACACACCACAAGTTGGAAAGAGAAGCTCGGCTAAAAATCTCGTTAGAGGTTATGATAACCTGTTGGTATATCGCCGCCATTAGTATGATGGAGCTGTCACATGATACAGCGTTGCCAGTAGTAAGACTTCAGTTAGGCATGACATTTGGAAGTCGGCGAGAGTTGCCGATGTAAGAGTAAACAAGAACCAGGAGATTATTTGGGTTTTTAACAAAAAAAAACGATAAAAATGCATTTCTTTGCAGTTAGAAAGTGAGAAGGGATCAAAAGGGTCACATATATCAAAAAACTGTAAAAAATCCACGTTTTTGAAAAAGTAGGGTCAGGGGTCCTGGCTCCAAAAAAGGGTCAAAATGACCCTTTAGGGTCCCCAACGGCAACACTGACTTGAGCCGCAACTCCGAAACATTTACACAGCTAACAAAAAGCTAAAGTACTGAAAAGGCTTGTTATGGAGTTCTGGCTTTATATTTCATAAAATGTCCTGCATTTATAGGGAAAATGCAATTTTGGTAAGATTTTCGATCCACACTGGTATTAAAAAAATGAAATAAAAAAATAAAAAAAAAAACATTAAATAAAATTAAATAAAAAATAAAATAAAATTATTATTAAAATAAATAGAAAAATTGAGAACTATATTATACTACATAGAAAAAAAAATTAAATAAAATAAAATCGTCTGCTATGTCCTTCTATTTTCTCGATCTTCATTTTGTTTCTATCCCATCCTCTCTCTCTACCGACACTACTTCAAAAAGCATTGAACCTGGACTAGTATGATTAATAGAAATTAATTGTCGCATTATTTTCATGCTTACCCCTTTTTTATTTCATTTATTTTTTATTCTTACTATTTGTATTTACCCAAACACAAAAAAGCATCTATGATTTATAAGAGGAAAATAAGCAAACGAAAAATTAAAAATGATTTTTAGATTTTTGTAACTGGTATGATTTCAATCAGAAGATTATAGTTGTATACTAGTATGGTATGGGTATTTCCTGACTAGTACGAGTTCAGCCATAAAATTCTAGTAGTCCGCTGCAGGGTTACTTAAAAATTTTTTTCGAGTACCAACCGGGATCAAATTAAAATGATTTTGAAATAAAAACCCAGATGATCGCGTAAAAAAAGCATGGAGTTCCGAAAATAGCTCTTTCAAGTTGTAATGCTGCAATATCATCATAATGATCATTTGGCTAGCAGTTATGAAGATAATGATGAGAAAGCAGAAACGTTGTAATAGTATAAAAAATAACAACAACAACACCAATCATGCGTTAGTTATTTTGGATGATAATCTGCTGTCAGTTCTACCCCAGCCAGACATCGAGGTAAGCAGTCAGCCAGTCAGTCAAACAGTCACTCATTTATTAAGTAGTTTTAAAAACTTTATATCAACAGGACATGTGGAACTACCTTGCCCGTTTACATTCATTGCCGCCCTCATGGCGCACGAGAGTGAATGAGTGAATCAATCCAAATGGGTACTGCCTCTCAGTTACATGCCAACATACTTGTTGTAGTGGTTTCTCATATAGCAAATGTACTCTATTAGTTAGTTGTGGCATATTTGCCCTCTTCATCTATATCGGCATCTTCATTTGACTGCTTGCAATCGCCGCCTGGCGTTTCTAAGGTTGTATGTAAGTAGGGCCAAAAATATACAAAAATTTCGAAATAAAAACAAAAGTTAATTAGCTTGATTGCCTTCATGTATTACAAACACATGAATATATCTATTATATATAAATGCGCAAACATAACCGGTTCCTCCCTTTTTTGCAATAACCACAATTCTAAGGTATATAAAATTTGGTATGTATCGATATGTCTCGCCGAGCAGGGTGGCCGAAAACAAACCAAAAATTAAAAAAAATTAATTATAATATGATTTGAAAATCACACCACTACATGCGATATACACGCATTCGCTTTATAGAGCCGCTGTTATGGGTGTATGTATGTATGTATATCCACTTGCATTGTTGTGTTTGCAATCATTGCAGTAGGGTGAGTTGTTTTGTTGGCAGCAATAAGATAACATGAGCCAGCGCGTCAACTTTATTGAGCTTAGGTACAAACAGTGTTTACAAAAACAAAATCTGTGCGTGGGGATTCAGAGAAGCAAATGCTTTAAAAAAAAAAAGCACAAATAAGCTAGATCATGCAAAAGGCCCTTCGTGGCTAGACTTAGTAAAATAAAATAAAATGGAAAATTGATAAAATTAAAAAAAAAGTAAAATCAGAAAAAGAAAAGTGATTGAAAGTAAAAAAATAAAATTTGTTGGAAATGAAAGGAAAGGTAATAATATAAAATAAATAAAAATGAAACAAAATGAAATTAATAAAATATTAAATTAAGAAAATAATAGGAAAGGAAAGGGATGGATAAAAGGAAAATTAAGGTAAGTTAAGGTAAGGAACGGAAAATATGACAGAAAAATCAAAGGGAAATGAAATGAATGGAAAAGAAAAAAGAAAGGGAAGAAAGGAAATGTAATGTAGGTAAAGCAGTGGAAAAGAGAAGCAAAAGGAGAAAGACAAAGAAAGGAAAGAAGAAAAAAAGAAGGGAAAGAAAATGTAGCGAGGAAGAAGGTATGGAAAATAAATGAAAATAAAAAGAAAGAAAAATAAAGGAAAGAAAGGTAATGAAAAGCTAAAAAAAATAAGTTAAGGAAATGAATGAAAGAAAAAGAAAAGCAAAGGAGTTGCGGAAAGGAACAAAAGAAAATAAGGAGACGGTAGGAAAGGAAAGGTAAGGAAACGAAATGACAGGAAGGGAAGTTTAAGCAAAAAAATGAAAGAAAATAAAGGTAAGAAAAAAATAAAAGAAAAGAAATGAAATGAAAAAAAAAATGAATAAAATGAAAGGAAACTAAAGCAACGGAAACGAAAGGAAAGGAAAGAAAAAGAAAATAAAAGGAAAAAAGGAATGTAATGGAAATGGAAAGAAGGATCAGGTAAGAATATAAAAGAAACGAAAAGAAAGAAAAAGAACAGAGAAGAACAAAAAAGAACAAAAGAGAAAGAAAGAAAGAAGGGAAATAAAATGAAATGAAAGAAGAGAAAAGGAAAGAAAAGGAAAAGAAAGGAGAAGATAAGGAAAGGAAATAAAAGGGAAGAGAAGGAAAGAAAAGCAAAGAGAATAAATTGAGATGAAAGGAGAGGAAAGGAAAGGAAATAAAAGCAAATTAATGCTAAGGAAAGGAAAGGAAAGAAATACGTATGAAGACGACCTTAGAAGAATAAATAATTATCAACACTAAAACTATATTACTGAATGATGTAAAGAGGGAGGAAAAGGCAAAATGAATAGGAATGTATAGAAACCAAAAATATACAAAATATGGAAAAGAAAGGAAAATTTAAGAAATAGCAAAAAGGTAGGAATATAAAATAAGGTTTTGTGGTTGAATTTCAACCACTGGGCGAACTCTAGTCTTATAAAATGTTCATGCATTCATTCGCATGCTTGCCCGCCCAATATGAGTCCGTCCGTTGTTTCACTGTTTATTTGCGCTGGCTGCTGTTTGCTTACTGCTGCTGTTGATGTTGTTGTTGTTGCATTTACATTGGCAAATTATGGCAAATACACACACGGCTAAAAAAATGAACCTAAATTTTAAACCCGTATAAAGTTTAATCAATTTTTCAAACCTTTTTGTACAATATTTCAAACCGTCCAAATACCTACAAAGATTTTCAATTTCTTTTGGTTTCGATTTAAAATCTAAATGAAAAAGCAGTCTAAATTTTTTATTTTTGTTTTGTTTGAATATAATTGAATTTTGCCCACAAGATTTTCATGTGCGTCATAGCTCAGCGGTAGAGCAGTCGGCTGTGACTCCTGAGCGTTTTCGTTTGAATCCTGCCAGCTGCCACATTTTTTTAGTTTTATTTTATTCTTAAAACTTTTCGGTCTAAAATGTAAACTTTTGTGTTTGAACATTCAAATTTATTTTTGAAAGCTTATTCAAAATTGAATTTTGCCAACAACATTTATGTGTGCGATGTAGCTCAGTGGTAGAGCAGACGGGCGTGATGCGGGGAGTCTTGGTTCGAATTCCCGCCAACGGACAAAAAATTTATTTTATCTTTAAAAAATTGTTAAAACATTTCTTGTTTATAATTGAAACCCGATTCATTTAGCCAATTTTCATGAAAACTGGTCTATATTGAATTTGAATCCAAATTTGGTTTGGTCATATATGTAGTCCAAAAAAGTTTAAAATTTAGGTTCATATTTTTAGCTGTGCACCTTTTCTGCCATTTTTACCCCAACATCACTCACTCAGGCATCCACTCATCAACTTCGACCACTCATACCTTCGTGCGCACATCTCTACCTCATCTTCGTATCGTATCGTCCAGCCATCAAATCCATGCAATTGCGCTTGACTTGCAAAAAGCTCTCATTGCCTACAACATCTTCTTTTGTTAGCTTTCAACATTTAGCTGCTGAATTTACTTTTATTGCTAATGAATATATTTTTTGTTGTGATTATTATTTTTTTTTTTGTGGCTGTTGTTGTTATGATTGTGTTTGTTGTTGTAAAGCATTTCCATTATTTTTTCTTCATTATTTGATCACTTATCTTCTTTGGGGCGCTTTCATGTTGCTAACAATCATCAGATGAGCGTGTGGCCCTTTTTGCATTGCTTATATCAGCCACTTGCTCGTGCGTGTGCACAACCACACCCAAATATGTACTTAAATATAGATATGCCGGAATAACAACCCAGCAAAAAAAGTTTTTATGTACTCCTCTCTGAAGCGATTGCAGAGTAGTTTCTATGGTTGCAAAGAGTTGAATTATATACGGCTCTCATAAGCATAGCGGCCTTTACAGCTCAAGCGCCAACAGTAGCTCAGTACCGTTGTATTCTTGACATAATTAGTCTATCGCGGTAAGAATTTAATTCAATTTCATTCAATTTAATTTAACTAAATCTAATCTCATCTAATATAATTTAATTTGACTGAACTTTTTGACGAAAATGTGTGTTTTGAGAACCTTAACTTCTTAGGCGGCAATGCCAAGTTTTTATGGAATGGAAAAGCAGTGACAACAGTCTTTGGACTTGAGGCAACGATTGAATATTCGCTATCGACCATATCTCGGGAACGGCTGAAGCGATTAGAATCAAGTTTGGCGTATATGTATGTAGATATCTACTATGATTCATTCTGAGACTTTCTATTTGAGTTGCTACTTACATATCTTATTTTTTTTTTAAATATTGAGCAAGATATGCCAATACTCAAAATAGCCTTTAACCGCCTAGGCGATTTTGGCCGTCCAAAAGGTATGGGTATCAAATTAAAGGTATTTCCGGCCGTATTCCAACTAAGAGACTTTCAGGCAGGGTTGCCAAATAGGGTTGCCACTTAACCCAAAACATTTATTCTTTCGTATATCGACCAATACCTCGGGAACAGCTAAAGCGATATGAATGAAGTGATTTGATCCCAAATTGACCCAAAATGGTTCTAAAATGAATCCAAATTGATCCTAATACGATCCCAAAATGTCCTCATATGACCGTAAAATTACCCCAAAATGTTACCAAAACTCCGCCTCAAAGTTAACTGGGAGGCCGACAACGATGGAAACTACGGGTCAGTCATCCCCCAAACTGCTATCAAGTAAGAGTGACTTGATGGGAGCAAGCAACAGTGCGGCTGCCTACGCAGTCAAGCAGAAAACGGCGGAAGCTAAGCTTCCATCAAGCGCTGGTACGAAACCCAATCTCTTCACATCTGGGGCAATGGTCTCACGACCTGGTTTCAGAGTTTCGAAAGAGAAGGACGACGCCGTAAAGGGAGAGACCGCGATGGCAACTACGAGTCTGAATCCCCCCAAAGAGGCATCTCCCCGACGCTTTGCGTACTGGGATAAAAGAAAGGCCGCAAGGATCCTTAAAAAATATGAGGGAGCATCGCAGGAGAAGCTGTCGCCGGAAGAAAGGAAGATGGTGGAGGAAGCGAAAGCTCTGATACCAAATTTCCAGAGGCCCTATGTGCCTAAGAGGGTGAACGGTAATCCCTTCAAACGCCAGAGATCGGACGGAGAGGTAGACCCCCATCCGAAGCGGCATCAGGTCAACCCCGTAGTGGGAAAACTCAGCTTTGCTGAAGTAACCAAGGACAGAATCCTTATAGGTTTCATTGACCGAGGTAACGACCGTTGGTCCATCCCCAAAGACCAGTGGCTTTATGTCCGGAATGAAATGGGCAGGGCCCTCCTCCACTTAATGCGTGAGTCTCCGGGTAGTCCGCCGCGAGGTACTGACGCGGGCTGGCACCAAGGTCAGATCAAAATATTCGCGTGCGAGGATGCAAGAACTGTCGCACTGTATAAGGCAGCAGTTGCAAGACTGGGTGAAGTCTATCCAGGGGCAAGACTAGATGTCGTCGACTGGAAGGACATTCCTGCTCGGCCAAGGGCAAGGGCATGGATTCCTGCCGTCCCTGCAGAACCCGAGAATATTCTTGAGATGCTGCAGGTCTGGAATCCGTCTCTCCCGACGCAGGATTGGGGCGTCAATCTGGTCGATGATGTGGTTGGGCCCAATAGACAGGTGGTTATCACTCTGAATAAGGAGGCGCTCGAGCCCCTTAAACGGTGCAACGGACGAGTGCATTACGGCTTGGGTCAGATCGTGATCCACGTATACCGTGGCGATGCACAGCGCGCTGCTATTCCGGACGCTCCGGAGGACTCGGAGATCGAGGCATCGGAAGGGGAAGCAGAGGAGTCCGACGCGGAAAGTATGTTATCCGCCACGTCAAATTGCGATGGTGCTGCGAACAACTCGGCGATAGAAGAAAGCCTGCTTGACGAAGAAGGCCTCGACGTCACGATCGTGGCTAAACCTGAGCACACTAACGTTGATGCTGCTTCAGACAGCAGGGTTCCCGCCACGCCAAATCGTGCAGGTGCTCTGAACAACTCCTCGTTGAGAGACAGCCCCCGGAACAGGCCAGACCTCGACGACACGCTGGCGGCAGGGATGTCTGAGCTCTCTCATGTTGGTGGTGCTTCAGATAAATCTGCACAAATCTAAAGCAGCCTCGGCTGTTTTAAGCAGTCGTCTTTCTAAAGGCGACGTAGACGTGGTCCTTATCCAAGAGCCCTGGGTCAATAGCTCTAGGATCTGTGGATTGGGGACTAAGGGGTACAAGCTCATCCAAGCCAATGATGAGGGCAAGGTCAGAACCTGTATTTTGGTAAAGTCTGAGCTAAACACCTTTCTATTACCCAACTACTCAAATGGTGACGTTACAGCTGCCAGCTTAACAGTCGGCAGCACCAGCCTAACGATGGCGTCGGTCTATATGCCCTATGACGCCGAAGAACCTCCTCCACAAAAGGAGGTGAAAGATCTGGTGGATAATTTCTGTACGGGCCATCTTATTATTGGAGCTGACGCTAATGCTCATCACGTCCAGTGGGGAAGCTCCGATATTAACGCTAGGGGCGAGTCTCTGTTTGACTACCTACTAACAACTAACCTGGTGGTTTGTAACGTGGGTAACGAGCCTACTTTTATAACTAAAGCTCGTAGGGAGGTTATAGACCTCACTGTTTGTAGCGAAGGTGCTTATGAGTGGGTCAGAAAATGGCGTGTTCTTGATGAGCATTCATTTTCTGATCATCGGTACATAGAAATTGTGTTAGACTTTATTGTTGAGCAGCCAGTTATGAAACGAAATCCACGCAACACTAACTGGCAGCTACATAACCAAATATTAGCTAGGGACCTACCAGTATTACCTCCACAAGCCCCCTCATCAGTGGGAGAACTGGACGATCTGGTAACGACCTTTACAACGGCGCTCTCAAATGCCCTAGAGCAGGCTTGTCCAGTACCAAAACCACGCGGCAAACATAGACCCCACTGGTGGTCTTACGACCTGGATTCGTTCCGTATATCATGCAGGAAGCAATTTGACAAAGCCAAGAGCATCGGTACGGAGCCTGAATGGCTCGAATATAAAGCTAAACTGAGGGCCTATAAAAAGGCTCTAAGGCAAGCGAAGAGAACTTCGTGGAGAAATTTCTGCACCGGGGTCGAAAAAGTCGATGATACAGCGAGACTTAGACGAGTGCTATCAAAAACTCAAACAGCCATTAGCTATTTACGGAAGCCTGACGGATCTTGGACCAGCACGGAAGGGGAAACCCTGGAGCTGCTCCTGAACACACACTTTCCGGGGAACTTGTATGATGCACCTGTAGCATCTGCAACAAACCTGGCGGTAAACATACCCATTACGGAGGAAAGGGTAAGGTGGGCAATCAAAAGCTTTGAGCCGTTCAAGGCAGCCGGGCCAGACGGGATTTTCCCCGCACAACTTATAAACACGCTGGAAATATCAGCTAAATGGCTGGTAGTTCTCTATTCAGCCTGCCTGGCTCTTAATTACATTCCGTGCTCCTGGAGAAGCGCCACGGTAGTCTTTATTCCAAAGGCTGGGAAGGCCTCACACTATGAGCCTAAAGACTACAGACCGATCAGTCTCTCGTCTTTTGCACTTAAAACCTTCGAGAGGATAATTAGCGATTATCTCTCCTCTACTATTGATAGCAACCTTATTTCTAGCTATCAACATGCATACACCAAAGGTAAATCAACGGAAACTGCGCTCCACAGCCTAGTCTCTATTGTTGAAAAATCATTGCACGAAAAGGAGTACTGTCTCGTGGCCTTTCTGGACATCGAAGGGGCTTTCAACAATATAAGGCCGGAGGCTATTAACACTGCTTTAACAAACCTGGGCATAAATAGGTCTCTTATTGGACTAATTGATCAACTACTAAAGGGAAGGAAAATAGTTTCTTCACTGGGAACAGTTGATCTTTCACGCTATGTCACAAGAGGAACGCCTCAGGGTGGTGTTCTCTCCCCGCTCCTATGGAACCTCACCGTAAACTCGCTGCTACGAGACACAAGGTGGGGGGGCGGGAAGATAGTGGCATATGCAGACGATTTAGCTATTGCATATAGGGGCAAATTCCCACAAACCCTGTGTGACTTGATGCAAGTAGCACTGCGAGAAGTTTCTTCATGGTCCTCTCGCTGCGGACTTAGCATCAACCCGGGAAAGGTGGAGCTTGTCCTTTATACCAGGCGGTACAAGATACCACCGCTGAACCTACCAGAACTAGATGGCGTGCGCCTGAACTTAGCTGATAAAGCCAAATTCCTAGGCACAGTTCTAGATAGAAAGCTTAACTGGAAGGAGAATGTCATCCAGCGCCAGAGGAAAGCGTGCATTGCACTTTACACGTGTAAAAGAGCCATTGGCAAAAAATGGGGGCTCAGCCCCAAAATTTGCAGATGGATCTACACTGCGATAATCCAGCCAATTATGCTGTATGGAGTCGTGGTATGGTGGCCTGCGCTAGGAAAGGCAACAAACCTAAATCTGTTAGGAAAAGTCCACAGATCGAGCATGATCTGTATAAGCGGGGCGTTAAGAACAACGCCCAATGAAGCTCTCCAGGCCATTCTTGGCTTTTTGCCACTCGATCTGGAAGGGTACCGGGCAGCAGCAGCATCGGCTCTGCGTCTAAGGGAAACGTCCGTCTGGGGCGCAAGCACTATTGGACACTCCTGTATTCTAAGATCTTACAGCTTTCTCCCTCTGAGCACAGATCGGTGTGCGACCACAACAGTCGGAGATTGTTGTTTTAGAATAAACATTCCCAGCAGGGAAGACTGGGAGAACATAGATCGGTGTCCCGCTACTAATGGCGGCACTTTTATATACACCGACGGCTCGAAGTTAGACGGCAGAGTCGGAGGAGGGGTTTACTCAAGGGATTTGGACCTAGAACTCTCCTTTAGACTACCTGATCACTGCAGCGTCTTCCAGGCTGAAGTTTCTGCAATCATGGACGCCGTGACTTGGATAGGTAAACGCACCATCGGACAGGATATCTGTATTTTCAGCGACAGCCAAGCGGCCATCAAATCCCTTGGCTCTTACTCGTTCAACTCTGAACTGACGCTCAGCTGTCGTCGATCTCTTCAAGAGATGGCCCAACAGAACCGCGTGAACCTCACATGGGTCCCGGGACACAGGGACATTGAGGGAAACTGTAGGGCAGACGAACTTGCCAGGCAGGGCACGACCAAGCAGATTCTTCAAGATAAAGAGCGCATAGGTATGCCGTTTGCCACGTGCAAGCTAATGCTGAAGGAGCATACACTCCGCGAAGCCAACGAAAGATGGCTACAAGCCCCAGGGTGCCGGATATCCAAGCAAACCTGGCCAAAATGCGATCTTAAAAGATCTAGACACATATACGCCCTAAAAAGGAAGGAAATCTCCATATTAATAGGTGTTTTAACCGGGCACTGCCTTATTGGTAGGCACGCAGCAAGGCTAGGCGTTCCCTACCGACGATGCTGCAGGAGTTGCAAAGATGATGAGGAAGAGGAAACGGTGGAGCATCTCATCTGCAACTGCCCGGCCTTAAGCGGAGCGAGAAGGCGCTCTCTGGGAGTTCCCTTCCTGGTTAGCTTAAGCCAGGTCGCGGAGCTAGACATAAAGGACTTGATGGCCTTCATCAAGTTATCAAAATGGTTCGAGGAGGGGTAGCGGTGTCGGTTAGGAGTGTCAGTCCCGGGTTTCGGCTATATGGAGAGTCCCAATAGCACTGGGATTTTCCATATGGCCGGGCCCCGGGACTGACTTTCCTAGTGTTTGGTGGTATCACAACGGGCCTTTTATTACTGGCCTAGGTGTGCCTTTGCGGCAGCCACTTCTACCTACCTACCTACCAAAACGACCCCAAATCAATCCCGAAATTGACCCCGAAATAGCCCCAACATGATTCGAAATGGACCCAAAAATGATTCTAAAATGACCCCCATATGACCGCAAAATTAAATGTATTCTACTCTCAAATTAGCAGCCGCATATCATTAAAAGAATTACATATGTATGTATATATATAAACATACAAACATAAGTGTTATCTTGAGACTTTTACCCCCTTATTCATAAAAACTATAAAAAGATTATTAAGCCCTTATTATAAAAAAATAAATTTCAGAATAAAAGTCTCAAGATTATTAAAAATAAAAATTGCCTATAATAATTATTTAATTTTAATAATTTTAAACGTCTTGCAATAATCGTTATAAGAAATTTTTGATTTTTCTATGGCAAATTTAAAATTTTCTGAGACTCAAAAAGAAATCTTTTGAAACGAAATAGTTACATATATTTGTTTTTTTTCCAATATTTTTTATAATGGTTATATCTCTGCTTTTTTATTTAATTTTACTTCGTTTTTTTATTTTATTTTATTTAATGTTTTTCGTTTTTCATTCCATTTTTTTCTGAGTTATTGTGTTGTGTTGTATTTTCTATTATTACTTTTTTCTTTTTAATTAATTTTTTTTAATTTTTTTTTTATTTTACTTAGTTTAAAATAATTTCATACAGTTTAATTCAAGTTAATTTTATTTTATTTATTTGTATTCTATTTTATTTTATTAAATTTGTTTATATTATTTTATATTATTTTATGTTATTGTATGTGTTTTTGTAATTGCCTCCGGTTTCTTCTCTTTTCTGTTGGGTACAATTGAGTATATTCCTATTTAAACATATTTCGTGCCTGCATGCCTTAATTTTACATTCACATGTATGGTTATATACATCTCAATTTTTTTTTATGTTTTTAAAAAAGATTTTCATTTTGCGATAACTCTGAAGTTTTTATTGTTACCATGTCAACAACTCGAGCTGTATGTAATCAAGTTAATTGTTTTTCGTAAATGTGGTTGGACGAATAATTTCGTATGCTATATATATATTTACGTAAGTATATGGAGGCACTCACTGCAGCAAAGCCAACTAGTTGTAACTTAGCTTATTACTTAGGGCTCAATCCAAGTAGTGAATGAACTTTCTGAGAATGCACTAATTTTTTTGGCATACAGCCACCATACTTCCAGCACTTTACTAAGTTGTCACATTCAAAGCACAATAAACATTGAAGCGTAATAATTAGAAATGTTGAGCTATGGTTAAAATGAGAAATGAGTTTTTTTGACTATACCATACCGCTCTACAAATTATGTTAAACCTATAATTATGAATAGTAATAAGCAGTTTTGACGTGAATAAATTTATAGGCATTTTTACAAGTATGTGTAAAGCTGTTAACAAATTGCTTCTTTTGTTGGTGAAATCTAATACCTATAAACCCGTTAAAAGTAAAAAAAAAAAAAAAGTAAGGAAAGGGCTGTTTGCGGCTGTGCCGAAGGCTTCATACTTTTTATGAGTATTATTAACGTTATTTGACACATGTACAAACTACAAAATAGTGACATTATTACGCTGATAATTAAAAGATATATAGCCCAAACCCCGTTTATGGAAACAACGATTGCATGGGGGCTATGTGAAATATTAATCGAGTCTTAATGATTTTCAACTTCGATATTGCTGATAAAAAAAGATTGTTAGGTTCAATATTTCACGTTCCTACCTATTTAGTTATAGCTCAAAATTCCTTTAACGGAGCTATAGATTGTATGTGGGCTATGTGAAAGATATTCGAATCTTAATGATTTTTAACATCGATATTGCACATGCAAAAGAGCGATAGTAACAAAATTAATTAATTACAAGAGTTTATCGGAACTATTGATGGTATGAAAGCTATTTGTAATGTTGGTGCGATCTTGTTGGTTCCGACAAATGGTTTATAGACTAGAAAATGACACCCGCTCACCAAGTTTCATTCCTACATACTCGTATATTTGAAAAATTGAGGGACTAGTTTGCGTTCAAGCAGACTGGCGGACGGACGGACATGGCTAGATCAACTCAGATTATCGTCCTGATCATATCGGTATACTTATTGGTGGGTCTATCGTTTCTTCTTCTCATTCTTACAAACGCGGATCAAAGTTAACCACCATTTCATGCTCATGAAAGGTATAAAAATTAGTATACACGTGTATTCAAATGCTGAGTTAATTTAGTAGTAGCCCTTTCGAAGAATGAACATTAGCTCAGCTAGATTTATTAACACACCATAAATAAAAAATACTTAATTCTTAATATATGTTTAGAAATAAAGTTGAAATTAATAGTTATTACAGATAATTTAGAATATTTATATTTATGAGTATCTATGTAAGTCCAATGGTTGCAAGCAACTTTAAGCAGTTTTTTTTTTCAAGTATTTAGGGCAGAATTTTTTATTGATGCTATCAAAAATGGTAGTTTTGTTTAAAACATAATTTATAGATTTGTTTAAGCCCTCAATGAATGAGTCAACAATTTATTACGAATTTTTTATAATGGAGTTCATTATGTACAATGTTTTCAAGTAAATAACTGTAAAAAAACGAAAACACTACATTTAAAGGTAATTTGGGGGTTCAAAATAATTTATTCAATAAAAAGTCTTTAAATGGTGTTTACATTTATTATAATCTACCTTCGTTCTGGGGACATTACACTTAGTATTACTATAGCCTAGACATCGGCAAACCTTACCCAAACCCCAACACCGAAGATCGAATGGGAAGAGCAGCTAAGCACTCCTCAATCTTGAAAAACACACAACAAGGGAAACGAGAGCCATATATAGTCCGAAAGCAATATTTACTCCCGGTACTTCAATATTTTAATCTGAAAAACACACAACAGCTGTTTCTCTTCGCTTAGTTTTCGAATGTCCAAACGATTTCAGACTCATCGAACAGAAAACATGCAGAGTTAGAGAAATATTAATGAGGTACAGAGAAACCGTTTTGAGATATTTGTATTCAGATGAGATGAGAATACCTGCAAAACAGGCCCAGACACCTAGTGGAACAATAGTCTGAAAATCTGAGAATCAAATGAATTTGTTGTTATGCTTGTGAGAGCGCTATGATCGCACTAACTATTCAATGGATGTAGTTGGTTATGCTCAGTTTCTCACTAGCAATCAACAACTCAAAAACATACGCTGTTGCTTCGGTACTCGCTAGTCAGCGAAGGAGCAAAAAGAAATATCAAAATTTGATTGGTACGATAACCGCTCTTTCACTAATGCATCCTCACTTCCAGTTCTGCCGGGCTCTGCTTAAAGATAATTAAACAAACATTGTTCCCGGGCATAGAAAAATTGAAAGTATGATTGGTAAGCAGTTACAGCCGAACTAACAAGTTGGGAAACTATCGATATTCTGAACTATCGATATGCGACTGGCACTATCTATGTATCGAGACATACTTCTCATCTCATCTGAATACTTCGCGCTTTTTTCTAGGAAAAAAGTGGTACCACTAAAACTCAACAACTGAAAATTTAATACTTTGTTTAGTGACGAAAGTATTATCAATAGTGTCGACGATAGTTTTCCCAAGGTCATAAAAGACGAAAACCTTAAGCCATTATCAATTGGGCCTCCACGCTAATTTCCGGTCCTCCACCAGCCAACATTGACCTAAAAATTTAAAAGGATCTTCCTATTCAAAGGCTACTACGGACTTTTAAATAAAGGAAAGCCTTTAATGCTAAAAAGCGTTGGTCATCTCTTAAATCAATGCCATTAAATATACTAGTACATAACCACAAATGTACATGTCTGACTAGCATTTTGGCTTCTCAACTATGGTCGGCGACAATAACCACAATAACGACAGCAACGTACTGATGACACCGAACAGCTGTCAAATGTTTGATTGACTGACAATTCGCAAAATCCGAAATCCGTTCATGGTAAACGGGCATAGGGACGATATGTTCGGGCGATGGACTGGCAGCGTGTCAGATGGCGAGGCAAGAGCTATTCGTTTATTTTTGCCAATTGTTCAAAGGATGCGCGAGAAACTTGCTGTGACTGTTGCTAAAGCGCGAGAAATATTCTAGAATCCACAAACAATTGTCCCGCCACTTTACAGACAGCATCAAACTACAAATATATGCAATCACGTGTGTTGGCCTGTTGGTATAAATATACATAAGAATGCCTTGGCTGTCATACGAAAAAAATCAGGTCTTATATAGAGTATAATCGCAAACATAATCCGAAGGTTCTGAGAAAAGTTAGATACCTATTACTGTTTACAAAGCCCTGACTTTTAAAAGCATATTTCAAGAAGGATCTCAAATCGATTTTTGAATGAGTAGTTGGTAGCTTAAAGGCCTTCTTGAATCAGTATGTTATAATCTTGAGGCTTTTTTTTTGTTGCAAAGCAGTAAAAAAATGTTTTCCCCCACCCTAAAATGCATGCACCTACATACAAATATAAATACAAATAAACATAAATCGCAGAAAAGTGGCAGCACTAGCAATGATAGGATGACAAAGATTTTGCCAAGAAAGGAAGCGGACAAGTATCATTGCTCACTCATACATACACAATCCAAAGTAAGAGTAATAATGAGAATAAAATAGCAACAGAAGCTTACAAAGCTAAGAAAAAAGGGTCTGCTGAAAGTGAACTAACAGAAGCAAACATACCTTGAAGATGAATAAAAACAACAGCAGCAACAACAAACAGTTGCAACAATGCAACAATCGAAAACAATAAGAACAAATCGTTGACAGAATTTATTGTGGCTAAGTGGCGAACTTGTTTGCGCATAAATAGTTAAAGGTAGGTACTTGGCGGTTGGAGCTGTGCGCAGCATACGTTCAACAGCAGCTATACGTTCAACAACAACAACAACAACAACAGTGCGATCAGCTACGTTCACAAACCAATAATAATACCAACAAAACTACGACTACAACATCACAATCAATAGCAAAACATCCCAGCTAAATCGCATTCAACAGTTCACTTTTGAAGGTGTTCATATGTATATTATGGTGATCCTAAAATAAAATAATTTTAGAGCCTCATTATGTATAGCGAACGATAGCTCAGACGAACGATTCGCCTGCTCACAAAATCGCATTTTCTTTCATATTTGTTTTTTTATGTCAAAGAAAATTAGAAAATATTTAAAAAAGCTATGGAGCGAACGAAAATGTTAATAATGCGATGGCTACGCGATATTGTGAGCAGACGAAACATTCGTCTGAGCTATCGTTCGCCATACATAATGAGGCCCTTAAATTGAATAAAACAAAAAAATAAAAAAATAAATAAACTACTTAAATAAAATACAATGTACCTATTATATTTTAACAAAGTAAAATAAAACAAAACGTAATACAATAAGATAAAACAAAATAAAAAATATACAAAAAAAAAAAATAAAAAAATAAAATAAAATAAAATAAAATAAAATAAAATAAAATAAAATAAAATAAAATAAAATAAAATAAAATAAAATAAAATAAAATAAAATAAAAAAAAAAAAAATAAAAAAAAAAAAAATAAAATAAAAAAAATAATAAAAAAAAATAAAAAAAAAAATAAAAAAAATAAAAAAAAAATAAAAAAAAAAAATTAAATAAAATGAAATAAAATAAAATAAAATAAAATAAAATAAAATAAAATAAAATAAAATAAAATAAAATAAAATAAAATAAAATAAAATAAAATAAAATAAAATAATAAAATAAAATAAAAAAAAAATAAAAAATAAACAGAGTAATAAAAATTAAAAAAAAAAATAAATTAAAAAATTAAATAAAACAAAATGAAAATAAAATAAAATAAAAAAATTAAATAAAGTGAAGTTGAAAAAAAACAGGAAAAAATTAAAAACATAAAATAAAATACCTATCATTTGATATCCATATTGGCATACTTTCCCAATATTTAAAACAAATTGGGACAGGTAGCAGCCCTGTAAACCGCCCAAAGTGACAACACCCAATTATAAAGTCTTTATTTTCCTCATCCTCTTCTTCCCTTGACGATATACATACCTACTTCAAAGTAGACACATTTTCCTTTTACAAATAAGCGCTACCCTAATACACGTTTATACACACATTTCTTTAGAGTACAGCAAGCTTCTTAACTGGCTCAATTTTTTTTAGGTTTGGTATAGTTTGTGCGCTACACATCCTGCCCTTCGTAGCAGTGACAAACGTTTATGCTGGCAAGATCTGCACAACTGTCGCCTTCATACGCGGTCAGTTGAAGCTATTTTGCATACCAACCGACCTGCTGCCACCACATCCAACAACAACATCAGTAGCAACAACAAGTACTATGTACCATTCAAAGTCGTAAGCCCAAAGCGCAAAAGCCTTTAACCAAATCCCAAACTCAATTGATGATGGCAGCCAATTCCCTTTTACTCACTACGCTGCCAACGTCCCCCCGTTTACCGAATGAAGATTGTGTTGATCGTAGTAGTTGGTCGTCATGGTTGTATGCCGTTGTGTATATATGCCGCCACACCGCCGATGCTATCCTTGCGATAAGAAATTAAATTAACGAGATATGTCAACGATGAATTCATTGCAATGGCTTAAGCCCAAAAGCCGCCATTCTTTAGCGTTTATCCTCTTCTTCGTGTGTGCGCGCGCTCAATGCGCCAATGCTATGCTTGAGTAGCTGACCGATAGTCAGGCGGTGGTTGGGCAGGAGAGTAGTCGCAAAGCTATACTCCACATTGTGCTTTTCGTCACTATCTGTGTCTCATGGGCTGAGGGACGTCGTTGTTTTGTAGGACACAGTGTTTAGCTCATTTGGAATCTTGGCAATTTTTGTGCCATTCTTCTACTCCTGCAGCTATATTTATACTTAGACATTGTTGTTATTCTTTTCTGCTTATTTATGCAAGTTCTTGTTGTAGTTTGGTAGCTATTAGCTGTCCTTTTATTTCTTCCTTTGTTGATTGTCCATTTAGACATTTCCCTTTTGATCCCGCAACAATTTTAAATTTGCAAAAGAATAATGCGCAGCTCCAGACATAGTCGTTGAAATCAAGAGTGAGCATAGACAGCAACAACAACAACGCGAAGGTAACGCGGTTAGTTAGAAGAGAAGAAAATGAATTAGAATAGTCATGGTGCCGAATTTTCTCGAGGGCTTGGCAACAAATCATTTGAAATGAAAAGGAAATGTTGTCAACTCATGACTTTGGGTCTGTTTAGAATGTGTTGGGCAACCTGAACAGTGAATAAAGTTGATATTTTTGTTGATCATTATTTTGAAAGCGATTTAGATGAAAAGTGCACTAAATTTTAAAGCGACGCACACGGTTTAAGGGGCAAAATCCTATTTTCAGAAAATAATGTCCAAATCTGTGACACATTATTGGATATATAAATAACAGCGTGTAGCATAGTACACGTGAAAAAGTTAATATCTCACCTTTAGAATAGTTATAACGTAATATATAAAATCCCAGTAATAAGAGGAAAGCCAGGTAACCCAGCAAACCAGCTTCGGAGCGCTCTTAAATCTGAGCTCTTATATGAGCTTCTTATGTGTTTTTAGGATCACGCACATAAATGTGATCGTTATATGAGGGAACGAGAAAATGCAGGGGAAATAAAGATGTAAAGAAGTAATAAAAGCAAAAGAAAATAGAAATAAAATAAATAAATATAGAGTAAAAAGCTCCTAAAGGTACAAAAAAAATCATGCATAAAAGACTCTTTTATGCACTCTCTTAAGAGCTCAAACATAGAGCTCAAACATATAGCGAGCATTTTATGATTCAGAGAAAGAGTCCCATATGCGCTCATTTAGAGCTCTTATGGATTGCTGGGATTTCTTAATTTCTTTTTAGTTTTACTAATTAGGTTTTAAATTTATGTAAATAATGCTATCCATATTCATTATCCAAAAACAATTTAGATAGGTGGGCACTCAGAGAACTGCTCTAAGGTTAATGGGCTTGTTGTCGAAATAAACAAAACGGCGATTTGTAGTATGTTGTAGTACATTTGTATTTATTCAATAAATATACTTTCCTTTTAAAATAGATTTAAATGTTGCCTCGTAGGACTTGTTCAAAAATTGTGTGTTTCCTCGCGCTTGTTACAAATGGAATGAATGCTGTTTCTAGGAATATGTTATATAATGCAAAGTTCGAAAAATGTATACTTATTTACAAATTAAGATACATGAAAGGAGAATATAAAATAGGTAGATCAAAGTAGAAAACAATCAAATTCAAATGTTCGAACACACATACACGTTATATATTCACAAATACATACATTAAACTGAGCGCACTGAGAGGATTCGAAATTAATAAAATAAATTAGAGAATTCGAAATTAGATACATACATAGATCTCATAGACATCTGATTTTACTTATTTACCCACAGGGTTGTATTTGATGATATAATAAAGGTGTTCACTAAATCGCGGCGACATTCTACCTCCAGGTGAATCCTTATGCAGATTCACAAACATTTAAAGCGGCTAGCTTTGTGGCTGGTCTTCGCAAATCTCCGGAGCTGGTTCGTATTAAGGCTGATCGGACTTGCCCGTCTTTCGCTGTAAAAACTTCTTTAATTATACCTTTTATCCATTTGTTCCTGGGCAAATTTGGTTCGCAAAGAATTACCAGTTGACCTGGCTGTAGTGGCTTGACTTGCTCCCTCCTTTTTGAGCGACATATTAAGGACGGCAAGTACTCACTGGTCCACCTTTTCCATAAGCGATCTTTCAAAGCTTGCGAAATTCTCCACTGCTTCCTCATGCACAACTTTTCCTCGTTGGACTGGGCGTCCGCGTTGAATTCACACAACCTATCAAAAAATGGTTCGGAGTTAGTGGCTCTCCATCATGAGGTGACACTGGAATATCAGTAAGCGGACGACTATTTATAATATTTTCGGCTTCAATTAAGGTACTTCGGAACGTTTCCAGGCGAGGAGCTTCTTCCTTTAGCACTCGAGCCAACAGCCGTTTTACACATTGAACTAACCGCTCCCAGCTTCCGCCAGATGCTGGATTAGCAGGGCAATTCAAGATCCACTCTATTCCGCGTGCAGCACAATCTTGTTCAATATGATCCAAATCGAAAAGTCTGTCTTCGACGCGCAAAAGTTTTTGAGCACCAACAAAATTAGTCCCGTTGTCACTACGGATACGTATTGGAGTTCCTCGACGGTTTATGAAGTTTCTCAAACAGATTATGAACGCGTCCGTAGATAAGTCTTCAGCTACCTCCAGGTGGATTGCTCTCACGGTCAAACAGGTAAATAACGCAATCCAGCGTTTTTCTCGACGACGACCAATGGTAATGAAAAACGGGCCACAATAATCAACACCTGTGTAGCTGAATGGACGAACGAACGGCGTGAGACGGTCGATTGGTAACTGCCCATCATCGGCGTGCTTGGTTTGGCTAAGTTGATGATACATACTGGACAACTTTTTTTTACTGATGCAAGCACTGTAGATACGGATGTGCGGTACCCAGAACTTTTGGCGAATCTCATTTATCGTCAGAGAGTCATTCTGGTGATGAAGCTTTTTGTGCCAGTACAAAACTAAAAGAGGGGTACGTGATGATGTTGAGGCATAACTATTGGACGACGGGCAGAGAGCGGGAGACAATATGCTGCATCGATGCGCCCATTAACCTTCATAACACCATCGCTTTCTAAAAACGGCGTTTGTGAGTAAAGCGAGCTCGACTTATGTACCTTTTGCTCGACGCGTAGCTGTTCTAAATCGCTAGCAAATAAATACTTCATTCTGAACACGACGACATATGTATGTTTCTGACTCTGTTATCTCAAATGATTTTAGCTCTCCTGAGCGACGGTTACGGTTGCTGACATTAAAGATGAATCGCAAAACCCAGCTCGTTACCCTAAGTAGCCTTAAAAAAGACGAAAAATTTGTAAAGTTAATGATATACTTATCTGTCGTTGAGGAGAGAAGCAAACATTTCTTTTCTTCGGCCTCGCATTCTGTGGACTTAAGTGGGGCTACTTCTTGTGGCTATTCCGATTCTGGGAGTTGCAGAAATGCCGGCCCTTTGAACCAACGACTTTGTGAGTCGCTTTCTGTCATTGGCTGGCCTCGAGTGGCATCATCTGCAACATTTAACGCTGACGGCAGCCACCTCCACTGTGATGGTTTAGTGGCAGATATTATTTCGGCGATTCTACCACCTACGAACTGCTTGTATTCTCTAGTCGTAGATCGAATCCAGAGCAATACCGTTGATGAATCACTCCACAATACTATGCGATCTATATCGAAGTCGTGGTACTCAACAACTGACCTTTGTAGACGGCTTCCTAGAACTGCGGCTTGCAGCTCAAGGTGGGGAATTGTCATACCTTTTAGAGGAGCACATCGTGATTTAGCGGCGACAAATGCGGTTTCAACTGACTCTTCTTTGCATATACGAAGATAGGCGACTGCTGCATATGCACTGGAGCTAGCATCTACGAATACGTGTAACTGCACGTCGTCGGCTACGAGTAGTATACGCGAATAACATCGAGGAATCGAAAGACTGGTTACATTTTGGAAGTGTTTCCACCATGACCTCCTTTGCGCTACTAGTTGATTGTGAATAAGCTCATCCCAACCCGTTTGCCGTTTCCACAAGGACTGCAACAAAATTTTCATACATATGGTCACATTGGCCAGAAACCCGAAAGGATCGTATATAGCCATCACGATCCCTAACAGTTCACGCTTTGTTGGCGGACGTACGCAATCAAGGACTTCAGATTTGATCTTGTGAAATTTAACGTGAAACTCGAAGCTGTCAGTGCTGGTATTCCAACACATTCCTAGCACCTTATCGACGTTTGGTTTTTTCTCTATGTCCACAATTTTGTTAGCGATATTATTTACACCGTTCAATCTGGCTTGAAGGCCTGCATTATTTGATACGAAGTTGCGCAGTGTAAATCCTGCAGCAGAGTTAATTAAAATTTCTTCTTTTACTACTTCTTCGGCTTCGTTGATGCTCGCAAAACTGATGACTAAATCATCAACGTACATTTTATTTCGAACGGCAGCCGATCCACGTGGCATTTGGGTCTCGAACTTTAAGGCATTGATATTTTTTACATGCTCCGCGCAGCAAGGCGAGCAGACGGCTCCGAAAATCATTGAGGACATGACGTAGACTTGCATTGCCTCATTGGGATTCCCATTACGCCATAAGAACCGTTGGGCATTTTGGTCCTCAGATTTGATGGCCACCTGAGAGAACATCTCTTGGATATCTGCAGCGCCGGCTACCTCTCCTTGACGAAATTTAAATACAATTGTTTGCAAAGACTGTGCATGCTCAGGTCCTTTAAGTAGGACTGAGTTTAACGAAACATTTGATGTGGCGGCGGCTGCGTCGAACACAATACGTAGCTTTCCTGGCTTGTGCGGGTTGACCACCCCGAAATGTGGTAGGTACCACGTCCTAGAATTTACAAGCACGGCCTCTTCTGGGTCCATTAATCTGGCGTAGCCTTTATCTATATATTTTTCAATTTCGCGTTTATAATCGGCGGCGTAGTTGACATCTTTGGCCATGCGAACTTCAAGCTTTTGTAACCGATGAAATGCCATATCATAACTTTGAGGAAGCACGGTATCGTCTAGCCTCCACAACAGACCAACCTCATATTTATGACCAAGGAACTTTGTAGATTTTTCCAAAATCTCTCTTGCACGACGTGTTTCGTCCGATTCCAAAACTACATCTGTACTTCGCACGCCAAAACTCTCTACTAAAAAATATTCATTGACCAACCTATGTAAAGCACTTAGCAACTGCGATTGTGATTCGCGAATGCATAGAACGTGTGGATGGCAGACTGTATTGCAAGAGGTCGGGCCGTAGGCTACCCAACCGAGACGTGTTTCAATAGCTATTGGCTGTTCTGGTCCTGCATCAACTACCTTCTGTGAAATACCCAGGTAGCTGTTGTCTATATATTGGCTTAGCGTTCACGTAACTCATTATTGGCAATGATATGAAATTACTAAATTTATTTTTATCAAAGGTTTGTTGTGGCAAATTTAATGACTTGACGGTGTGGACGTTCTTGAGGTTGTATTCGGCAAATTCACCCTTAATATTGACAGAAACCTTACGTGAATTTTCTTTGCTTTGGCCCTCACCATACCATTGCAATGTTAATGGCACCTTGGGACCACGTATACCTAACTGAACCGCTATATTTTCTTCTAGAAGTGTAATGGACGATCCTTCGTCGAACATGGCATAGGCTGACAAACTTCCATTGGGCCCTGACAAAACTATAGGTATGATTTTAAAAAGACTAGTTTGATTTTCGAATAAACAATTTAACACATGTTGCACATTTTCCGTGTTTGCCTGGTTTGTATCCTGATGTAGCGATGTATGGTGCATACGTTTGCACCCGTTAACTGCGCATACCTTACTTAGCCGACAATTTGACAAACCATGCCCTCTGTGTAGACACCCAAAACATAAATGGTTTCCTTTAACAAAACTCCATTTTGATTGAATATCACGTTCTGAAAACTGGGGACATTCAACGAGCTTATGTGTCTGTCCGCAATCCAAGCAATTGTTATTTTGTTCATGTTGTATATCATTATTGTACAAAACTCTACGAGTAGCACCGCTGCTCTGACGAATAGGATTTCGTGGTTGTGCAGCGGATGTCGACTGCACGACGTTAGCTTGTATATTACGCAACGATAAGTCAGAAACCCCCGGCAATAAAGAAACAAATCTGGCTATATTACTTAACCACTCACTGAAATGCTCAATGGTTGCGAATGGTAATATGTTGACGGCACGTTGGCTCCATTCGTATTGTTTGGATGGAGGCAACTTTCCCACCAAACTCTCTAATAATGTAGGATTCATTAAATGATGTCCGCATTTTGCAGACTTAAAAAAGGCGACGATATTTCGAACCCTATTGGCAAAGTCAAGAATTTGATCCAACTGGTTCTCATTTATTGAAGGAAAACGTTGCACCTTTTGCAATTGCGACTTAATGAGCAGCTCAGGACGCCCAAAGTTGAACTCAAGCTCTTTAATAACATTTGGCACGTCTTCCGGATAAATTAAAAGTGATGTTACAGCTGTTTTAGCTGCACCTTGCAAAGCTTTATGTAGACGCATAAGATTTTGTCTGTGACTGTACTGGAACTAGAGGGTCGTGTCAATATAATTGGCCAAAAACAGGGGCCAATCTTCAGGATTTCCGTCGAAAGATGGCAATGGAAATAATTTTGCGGCGGAATTGTCCATAAATGTCAAAGATGTTGTGTTGTTAATCGGCATTGACATATTACGAGGCGGTATTTGCGCAGATGTAAATTGAGTTTGAGATACGGTAGGCGCAGGCGTTTGCGCCATATGTGGCGGAATTTGAGTGGATACGAATTGAGGCTGAGATTCGACTGGCGCAGGCGTTTGCACCATTTGAGTGGATACGAATTGAGGCTGAGATTCGACTGGTGCAGGCGTTTGCACCATTTGTGGCGGAATTTGTGTTGACGAAAATTGAGGCTGATATTCGGTTTGTGCGGTAGTTTGCGTTGACGTTGGCATACCAGGCGCGGCGTTATAGGGTGCGGCAGCGTTGGCAGAGCTGTCACCATTTTGTGGCCTAGTACGCAAAGTATCATTACGCAATTCTTCAACAACCTCCCGAAGTGAGGTTATACATGAAACCAGTGAAGCAATTTGGTCGCATGGTATTGAAATATGTTGTTCTGATGTTTCTTCTGCATTTTCCATATCGTGGAAACTATGATCTGAATCGTAAGTTGACTCGGAACTGCTTTCGCTGTGCTCTGCTTCCGTTGTACGCAACTCCTCCGTGGAATTCACAAAACCCTTTGTCCTTTTTGATCTAGTTATCATTGATACGCAGTAAAGCTCGCAGGAAACAATTTTTGAAACTATGTTGTCGAAATAAACAAAACGGCGATTTGTAGTATGTTGTAGTACATTTGTATTTATTCAATAAATATACTTTCCTTTTAAAATAGATTTAAATGTTGCCTCGTAGGACTTGTTCAAAAATTGTGTGTTTCCTCGCATTTGTTACAAATGGAATGAATGCTGTTTCTAGGAATATGTTATATAATGCAAAGTTCGAAAAATGTATACTTATTTACAAATTAAGATACATGAAAGGAGAATATAAAATAGGTAAATCAAAGTAGAAAACAATCAAATTCAAATTTCCGAACACACATGCACGTTATATATTCACAAATACATACATTAAACTGAGCGCGCTGAGAGGATTCGAAATTAATAAAATAAATGAGAGAATTCGAAATTAGATACATACATAGATCTCATAGACATCTGATTTTACTTATTTACCCACAGGGTTGTATTTGATGATATAATAAAGGTGTTCACTAAATCGCGGCGACAGGGCTCTCAAGATTTTGGTTGATATACAAACGAAGGAATAAATAAATTGCCCTTTGGTGGCAACCTAGGTGGCATCCCTTTCTGCACCCGCGCCTCAAAAGTTCTAAAACCAAACAAAAACCAAATTCGAAAAAAGAAAAATAAAACAACCAAGTTTGGTTAGAAACACCACCAGCCGTGAACTTGGCACCGAATCACCGACATCTCAAATCCAATCACCGATCCAAAAATCGGGAGTGATTTGGTATGACCAGTGGAACCTTCTAGGTCATGTCATCCCTCCATCCGTAAGGAAGGAGAAGATGGGTAATGAGAGGTGAGGGACAGCATATCCGTAGATCAACCATCGATTTAGCACGTAAATACAGTGCATATAAGTCGCCTATTACGACCGGTATGCCTACCTTAGAAATATTATAAGCCCCTAACCCGTCCATACCAACCTTACAGCATGCGCCAGTAGCTCGTCACAGATCTATCTACCGGTCCACCGGTCATTGGTGGTATGGCACCGATTCACCGTCTAGCGAATGTTTTTCCAGCGATGCTCCACTCCTCCACCCGTCAGTACCTTGTCATGTATCCCCAGCTTCCCAAATTACCGGTTGCGCCAACAAAATAAACAGCTACCTCACCGAATTCTAGTCCGCAGTATCAAGCAGCGGTGTGCGCACCTACCGATCAGACCCATTCACATTAAAAGACTAAATACGCATCTGTGGTGTGTGTATCCAACTGAAATAGCGTCATCAATTCAATGTGCTCTTTTTATTCAAGGAGCGGGAATTAAACTCGACTCTGGATTGGTTGAGTATCTAATACGCACCGTTAAATGAAACACATCTAACAAAAGTTTTTGACTGACTGAATGAAGTTGATTTATTAAGTAAAAGCTGACCCGAAAGAAATTTTCCTGTACGGAAATTGGTTTGAATATTTGGTAAATTGTCCGCAGATTCTTAGTTCTGCTTTCTTGTTTTCAGGCCTTTCACCTTCTGCTTCTCCTTCGCATCCCTCCCGTTCTTCATTCAATTTTTTTTTTGCATATAATAATCCGTATATGCCCCTCCCAATATCCTTTTAGCCTACTCAGTCTTTTACTCTCCATTTGTTTTCCCATCTAAATCGCCTTCATTTCCCCTTACAATCCTCAATCCTTTCTTTGTATTTGTACATTTTTCTTTCCCCTTCTCCGTTTTTACTTTTCCCATTTTCCCTTTATCTTTTCCCTTTTCCTCTTTCCATTTTAAATTCCCCCCTCCCTATTGCTTTTTAGCCTTTTACTTCCTATTTGTCTTTTCTATCTAAATCGCCCTCATCTCCCCTTACAACATTCAATCGTTTCTTTCCTTTTTACATAATCCTTTTCCCTCTTTCCATTTTTCCCTTTTCCTTTTTACCTTTTTCCATTTTTCCCTTTGCCATTGTCACTTTTTCCTTTTCCATTTTTCTTTTCCCCTTTTCCATTTTTACATTTTAGACTTTTCCGTTTAAACCTTATACCTACATAGGGTCTAAAATATACTCCCAACTTTATTTTTATTGTTTATAGATAGAGTAGCTGAACATCGAGTAAGCAAGTAAAAGGAGTTTTAAAACTCAAAATCTAACTAAACTCAGGCATGAATGCTCAAATCAATTTCAAAGTAATTTTAGCAATGAAAAAATGATCTAATATTTTTAGCATAACGATATTATTAAGGCAAGTGAATTCTAGTATGAATGGGTTAAAAGGCAGTCAAGTGCCAGGTGAAAAGTTCAAAACATATGCTTGGATTAGGCAGTATGATCAACAATAATGATAGTTCCATTATTTTTAAAATAATTCCATGATGCTCTTTAGCTCGGAGTGCCCTTTTGAGCAATCACACGAATTTATTAACACAAGCATTAAAATAATCAACGAAAATATTATTTAACAAAAACGTTTAAGTTTAGTTAAACGATCATCGAGTGCGATTGAGTGATTTAAAAAAGTCGGCACTACTCAAGCGATGATTGATGTGTGAGGCAATTCGAGCTGCTAAAGTGAGTCAACTGTGAAGTTTCATTTCATTTTTTAGATTTTGCAAATTTTACTAGTCAATCCAGTAGATAACAAAGCAATTCGTAGCATAAGCGGGCATGTTGCTACTTCTCCTACACCAACACAAAACCAATTGTTAAGGCAACTAACACAGCACATCGCCAACAGCAACTGCAGAACAACGCTAAACGCCAAACACTTGCCTTTTTTACCGCATGACTGACGATCAGTGCAGATTTTTGACATTTAACGATTTTTTGGCGCGACTTAATTCACATGAATCACTAAGTAGGCATGCGGGCATGTGTGTTGCAACAAATTTTCGCCGCTCCATTCAAGGTGGCAGCATTCTTTGTGTGTTGCATTAAGGTGCAATAATGATGTTAACCTTTGCGGCACCGACGTCAACAACAACTCTTAATTGTTGCATGTGACTGACTGCGTGCGATTGTCGACACAGTTCTCATATATTTCGGTGGAGCTAATCGTATAAGTATGCTCAATGTATGCACATATAAAGGAATGTATTTAATGTAGTTAGCCAAGATAAAATATGTAATCTTATACAATATTTATTTCCTCTAATTATAAGCCTTATAATTCAAGTCCTGGAATCAGCTAATAGCTATATGACACTACGTATTTTCTCTGATTTTTTCTGGTATTTTTTATATTTATTGTGCGAAAGAAACGCTTTTATACAATTATCATATTGGTGCTATGTTAAAAAAACTAACGAAAAAACAAAGAAAATCCAAACTTGGCTGTAAAAAACCAACGAAAAAGTTTATATATTTTTTTGGCTTTTGAACGTTTCTCCTTTATTTTATGTAAAAATTTTTCTCAACATTTTTATATTGAAAGTTTTGTGCGCGAATTCACATAAAAAGCAATTTGGTTATGAAAAAAAAAAATAACAGTTTTCTGCTTCATTTTCGTGTGTTTCTTGTGAAAAAAAGTTCAGAAAAATTAAATAATTTTCATGTAAACAAAAACCTGTCAAACCGAATCCATTGTGCGCATGCGTGCGTGCAGTCTTTGTCTCTCTTCTTTTTAAACAAAAAATTGGAAGAAAAAACTCGGGCAAATAATAGTGAAAATATGGAGTGTCAAATACCTATAAGAAGTCAGAAACTTATCTAAATACTAAAGGAATTGTTGTCATAAGTTTACGCTAACTGAAATACCTCCATATGTCTGAGGCTAAAATTTTGTTCCAACATATCTATCTCTTTTTTTTTATTGTGTACGGTAGGCCAAATGTGTATCAAATGAAAGCTATTTTCGGCCGCATAACAAAAAAGATCATTTAAAGTGGGGTGGCCACCTAAGGTTGCACCTTACGGAATTTTATTTACCCTTCTTATTTTATCTTGGGAACCTATCGACCGATTTGTAAGAAATTTTGTTTATGAATAGAATGTTTCATTACACCGTACAAAAAATTTTAAATTTTGGGTGTCAAGCGGGAACGACGTGTAAACAATTGTACCCTGAAGATGTTTATCGTAGGCAACCGAAATAAGTTGTTTCATTTTGAAAAAAGCCCTTGACGTGAATCCGGCAAGAAGAAGTATTTGTTTTAAAAAGTTCGCAAAAAAATAATAATTTAAACAAGTAAGGAAGTCTAAGTTCGGGTGAACCGAACATTATATACCCAGCGGTAATTTTCGGAACGGGATAACAAAGATATATGCCCTAGGAGGATTTACCTAAAGTTTTTACTATCTTAGCTATTTACCTTACCGAATTATGTCAATTAATGTGATTTTCGAAATTTTCCATATCGAAAGTGGGCGTGGTCGGGAAGAGATCTCGTCCAATTACATCAGGTATGCTCCCTATTATGCTAGTATACCTTGTACCAATTTCATCGTTCTACCGTAATCAGTTTAAAAGTTATGACCCGTGAAATTTTCAAATATGCCTCCCTGAAAAATTTATCAAAAAATCATAATAGAATGACTAGGAGGTTCATCCTATCAAACTATATCATTTTAGCCATTTCCGTTACCGAATTATGTCAATTTATGTGATTTTCGAAATTTTCGATATCGAAAGTGGGCGTGATTGAGTGATTTTTTCCAGTTTCATCAGGTATACTCCCAACGATACTAGTTTGCTTTGTGCCAAATATCATCGTTACCCTAATCAGTTTAAAAATTACGACCAGTCGAATTTTCAAAAATGCCTCCCTTAAGAGTGGGCGGTGCCCCGCCCACTTTACAAAATTTGTAAAAAAATCATTATATTATAACCAGGGGGATTCACCTATAAAATTATATCATTTTAGCCATTTCCGTTACCGAATTATGTCAATTTAGGTGATTTTAGAAATGTTCGATATCGAAAGTGGGCGTGGTTGGAGGGCGATTTTATCCAATTTCATCAGATATACTCCCAACGATACTAGTATGCTTTGTGCCAAATTCCATCGTTCTATCTTAATCAGTTTAAAAGTTTCGCCCAGTCGAATTTTCAAAAATGCCCTCCTTAAAAGTGGGCGGTGCCACGCCCACTATAAACATTTTTTGGAAAAAATCATAAAAGAATGACCAGGGGGGTTCATCTATTAAATTATATCATTTTAGCCATTTCAGCTGCCGAGATATGCCAATTTGCGTGATTTTCGAAATTTTCGATATCGAAAAGGGGGGGGGGGGGGTTATCATCCGATTTCGCCCATTTTCAATAGCAACCTACCTTGGCCAGAAAGTAACCTGTATACAAAATTGCATGCAAATATCTCAATTTTTACTCAAGTTATCGTGTACACGGACGGACAGACGGACGGACATGCCTTAATCAACTCCTCTTTTAATCCTAAGAACTTTCATATATCTATCTCGATTATTTTGTGCCGTTACAAACAACCGTTATGTGAACAAAACTAATATACCCTTGTACTAGTACATGCAAATATCTCAATTTTTACTCAAGTTATCGTGTACACGGACGGACAGACGGACGGACATGCCTTAATCAACTCCTCTTTTAATCCTAAGAACTTTCATATATGGAACTCTATATCTATCTCGATTATTTTGTGCCGTTACAAACAACCGTTATGTGAACAAAACTAATATACCCTTGTACTAGTACATGCAAATATCTCAATTTTTACTCAAGTTATCGTGTACACGGACGGACAGACGGACGGACATGCCTTAATCAACTCCTCTTTTAATCCTAAGAACTTTCATATATGGAACTCTATATCTATCTCGATTATTTTGTGCCGTTACAAACAACCGTTATGTGAACAAAACTAATATACCCTTGTACTAGTACATGCAAATATCTCAATTTTTACTCAAGTTATCGTGTACACGGACGGACAGACGGACGGACATGCCTTAATCAACTCCTCTTTTAATCCTAAGAACTTTCATATATGGAACTCTATATCTATCTCGATTATTTTGTGCCGTTACAAACAACCGTTATGTGAACAAAACTAATATACCCTTGTACTAGTACTAGGTTTTTATATTTGGAGGCAAACAGATGTTCCATAGCGTAGAAGATTAGTCTATGGTCCGAGTGTCATTGGTTTATAACTCACAGCTGTTTGAGGCTCAGGAGAAACTGATCACCTTTTTTGGAGTGGAATTGTAGATTGGAGAACAACAAAAACAACCTTCCAGTGAATATTAAGATCTGTTTATACAAAAATACCAGCTTAAGTTCCTTTTTGCCAGTAATTACTTACAACATTTTTTGTTGTTTTCAAATTCGTATGTTATAAGTATAAGTTGTAGAAGTAAGAGGTCAGCAAATTGCTGGTGATTGTTGATTAAACGTTTTTAATGGTTTCATTAAATACTAGTGGTAATAACAATCTAGCGCAATAAAAGCGATTTAAATGCATATGGAAAAATATGTACGAGTATGTATTCATTGTGTTTTTACCCACGTCTTTCAAGACCCACAGCGAGGTGCCAATGTAATAAATTGATAAGTTTTCATATTATTAAAAGCAAGGACTGAAACCGAAACCGAAACCGTAACCGTAACCGATTAAAACCGTTACGGAAACCGTAACCGTTATTTTGATCTGAAAAAGAACGAAACCGCAACCGTTTCAAAAGCCGGAACCGGTTCCAACGGTTTTGAAGTTTTTTTATGCCTTTTTTCTTTTTATGGGAAGATATTTTCTTTTCTTTTTCGGCCGCCGTGGTGTAGCCGTTAAGTGTTCGGCCTTCTACACCAAGTCGTGGCGGTTCGATGCCCGACAAAAGCAATATAAAAAATTATTTAGAAAAAGAAACGGGGTCGCCCCTCGGCAGTAGTTTGGCAAACTCTCCGGGTGTATTTCTGCCATGAGAAGCTTCCCAGCAAAAAATTCATTTGCTTTGCAAGTGCCGTTCGGAGTCGGCAAAAAACTGTAGATCCCGCCAACTTGTAGGAAAACTCAAAAGCAACGCACCACAAGTTGGAAAAAGAAGCTCGGCTAAAAATCTCGTTAGAGGTTAGTTGGTACTCCGCCCCCATTAGTTTTTTTTTTTTTTTTTTTTTTTTTTTTCAAAGGGTACTCTGGAAAGCTTTCATGGAATATTGTATAGCAATTTTACAAAAGACACGTTTTGACCTCAGTATCAAATTCCTAAAGAGGAAATTTGGCTACATTTAGCTGAATGATAGCATCGAAAAAAATTTACGAGATCCGAGAAAAATGTGTTTAGTGACCCGTATCATATACATATTTTGACGATTTATTTCATTTAGTTTCCATTCTAACATTTTTCTATTAGAAAAAGTAGTAATTTTTTTAATATCATATTGCAGAAATTTCATCCATACATAGCGTTAATAATATTTATTACAATGCACAGCAGCCGGCTGGGTATTGGACCAAACCAACTTTTTTAAGTTTTTCGAAGTTAGCCTCCAAAACTGAGTTACGGGCTTTCGAAGTTGGAAGTTGGACCCTTCGAAAATTTGGGTTTCTAATTGTTTTGTTTAAAAAATTAAAAAAATACACTTTCAAATAAAAAGAAAGTGCACAATCAAGTAAGAGGAGTAAGAAGGCCACGCCCACATTTAACCTTTTTCAATTTTTTTCACAAAACAATTAGAAAACCAAATCTTGGAATGATCCAATTTCGAACTTCGAAAGCCCGTAACTAATTTTTGGAGGCTAACTTCAAAATTCAGGGAACGCCATTAAGTAAAAATACTTAGCTCTTAATCTCTTAATCTCCAGAAAAAAGTGGATTTTGTCGTACAGTGGTATTATATTGGAAAAATGTTATAAAAATTCAGACATATTTTGCAGCTACATACTTAAGTGTTGTACAATTTTTTGGCGTTCGTGTTTTTATTTGGAAACCGAAACCGGAACGAAACCGTAACCGAAATCGAAATAAATTTTGAAGAACGAATCCGGAACCGTAACCGAATCGTGTTACAAAACCGAAACCGAAACCGGAACGTTATTTTAATCGGTTTCATTCCTTGATTAAAAGTATGTGTCAAAGGTTAGAAAAAAGTATTAGTACATGGCAGAAAATAAGTGACTATGAGTTGACGCAGCTGGAAAATGATGTGTTAAATATCGTCACTGGCTTGCCAGAAGCATGAATGTGCCAAAATTTAAATTTTTGGGAAATCGTAATCGAAAGTTTATTGCTCTCGCAAAATTTGAAATTTTAGTTTTTTATTATACGAGTATATTATACTCTTTTCACTGTAATAGGTTTTAGGTTAATATTCCTTCAATTCCTCTTGCAAAGTTTCCAAAGTAAATTTTTTAAAGTTTTCGTTATGCCAGAACCATGAATGTGTTACGTATAAGTCATGGTCTATGTGGTTCAGTGCAATACATTGTTGTTTCTGGTTCAACGAAAATTTTTAAAAATTTAGAAATTCAGTTTTTACACATTTTCGTTCCGCCAGAAACATGAATCTGTAGCACATTCGTTTTTCTGGCACAATTTTCAGAGATTGAACTACACATTTATGAAAAGGGCAATGAAAATTTCCGTAGTTCCCTGTAATTTGGAAACCCGGGACTTTCGTGAATCGTAAGGAAACGAGAGTTTAGTCACATGAGCTTATTAACTAAAATCTGGAAAATGTTCACCTTCATGCCTCTGGCAAGCAAGCGACGATATGTGGTATAACTAGAAAATTTTTTGAGTTTTTAGGGAATAGTAAACACTGGAAAATGGTTGGATAGTTATTTCTAACTCGCAAATTCCTCTGCAGCACGGAAACGCCTAAATATAACAGTTCAAAATATAGGAGGTACGAGCTTTGAAAGTAATTCGTATGAGAGTCTCTTCTGTTTGGCAAGGAGCGGAAACAATGTCACACTGAGTTGGGTTTGAAATACTATACTCTATCGTTGCTTCTTTTTATACAGCTTTTATTTGTGTACTATCAAGTATATAATTGTATTCATTGACAACAAATCAAAACTGTAGTCGATCTCTTAAAGAGGTGGCACAACAAAACCGCGGCTTAATGGGCCCAGCCTCATTGAGGGAAACTAGAGGGCAGAAAAATTTTCCAGGCAGATGCTTTTGTCACATGCAAGAAAACTAATGCTAAAAAAATACACACTCTGTTAAGCCAACGAAAGATGGTAACCAACGAAATATGACAAAACAACCAAACCTGCAAATCTGGTGAAAATGTCTAAAATAATAGCAGTTGCCTTATTGGGAGGTTCGTAGAAAGAATAGGCGTATCCTATCAATGCTGCAGTAGCCCAACAAAACCGCGGCTTCTTCACATTGGTCCCAGACTCATTGAGGGAATCTCCAGAAAAGAGGAAAACTAATGCTAAGCCAACGAAAGTCGACAAAACAAGCCAACCTGGAAATCTGGTGGAAACGTCCAAACTAATAGTAGTACTTACCGCTTTATTGGGAGGTTTGTGGAGAGGTTAGGCCTATCCTATCAGCATTAATTTACCCCTCAAATGGTTGGTGGAGGTGGAGTAAAGGTACGTTATCGTGGTATTGTGACGGTTCTCTTAATGGTGACCCTGCGACAGGCATTGTAACTTAACCCTTGCTTTAACTTTTTTTAACTGAGATCTAGGAAAATCTACAAACGAATACTTGATTCGTTTTTCAACTTTCCTTTATATAAATGTATGTATTTGTGCATTCGTCTGTTTGCATTATGCAAATCTGCAAACACTACGGATACAGGAAAAATTAGGAAGTTTAGACACTAATACAATGACATAAAAACTTAGTATAAAAATAAAAATAAATTCAAACACACTTTTGCGTTTATACACAAAACGCAGTTAAACGCCAGTGACAGACGGCTAACTAAGCTGGTTAGAGCGATTCGTGGCTTTTTGGTCAAGACCAGTTAGTTAGTGGGGTAACTACCAAATGCGCATAACCAAACATGCTAGTAGCCACACTGCCTCTATCTACGGAGGCAAGCAGAGAGTTGCGCGCGGTATCGCGTGTGATAGGAAATAAATTTGCATGTGCAAAAGTTTCACTATCGCTGCTAAAGCGCACAGCATCTGAACACCCCCCAACTGCCTGCTTTTAAAGGAAATGCGAATGTATGCGTGTCTAGTTGTTTGTGTAAGTATACAATATACGATTAGTGTTAGCCCCGAAGGCAGTAGTGAATTTTCATCTCACCCCCACTACCTCTTTCTAATGCTATTCACAGCGATTGCGTTTGCCGAAAACAGAGAAAATGCCGCAGCCACATTACTGCCACGATAAATATCTGTTTGCTGATGCTGCTGCTAGCTGCCTATGGTGGCTGCATTTTCCTTAAAAGAGATTTATCTCGGTGGTCACTAGCTGCTGGCTGCCCAAAGACGCAGCTATCAACTTTGTATATACTTTTTGTGTTTGATCAGCTATTGATGTTGCTACGACTATTGCGGCATATCATGCTTATTGTTGTTGTTATTGTGGTAGTTATTGTTTGTTTTTGAATGTTGTTTTGTTATTATTTACCATTCGGTGGCTTTTGTGGTGGCTGCTTAAGTAAGTTGGTATGCTTAGGAGATATTTACTAATTGAATCAACACCAAAAATGCACAAAAACAACAGAAGCAACAAAAGCTAATAAAAAATACATTAGACAACAAACAATGTTGTTGTAGAAAATAAAATGAAAAAAGTCTATTGGCGGAAATGTGCACAGCACTAATCTACACCAAACAAACAGAGAGAAATGCAACTGAAAATTGAAGTTGGAAAAGGTTATAAAACGAAAAGGGAAAGAAAATAAGTCAGCAGAGGAATATAAGCAAAGGAGATGTGCTATCACAGACAGACTATGCAAAGAAAAGAAGTTATTCAGAAGCTTTTCTTAGCTTTAGAATAGCTAGTCTTTTTTAGGTTTTGAACTAAAAAAATAGTGAACTAAATCTTGTAATTGAATTAGTTCGTTCAGTAAAGTGAACTAAAAATTTCTGTGGCCATTTTTCCGATTTGTGTAAGTTATCTAGAAACTCACCCACTTATCCTTTGTCGAAACCGCTCTACAAGAAAATAATAATTTTTTTACTAAATTTTACTTTGGTTGTTAGATATTAAAAAATTAAATAAAATGCTCAACCAATGTTAAGTTAGGTTGTAATTAAAAATATTAAACTAGTTCAATTGGCCGAACTATAGTTACGATCCTAAAGAACTAGAAGCGAACTAATCTTTTCATTGAACTTAAAAACGCAACTCTCATTAAGAAACTACGGTACGCCAAAAATTAAACTAGCTAGCCTCATCCATGGTTTAGTGTAGGGGAAGAAGTTCAATGGGAAGCACAAATAGAACCAGGAGTAGCTTACTCCATTTACTCGTGAGGCGCGTGAGGAAAGTCTTTGAAGAGATGTACATCCAGTATGATCGAAACATATGTCGGCTTCCCTGGTGCTGTTATGCGTGGTTTACCAAAAAAAAAAAAAAAACACTTTGTTACAACAACAAAAATTGCTTTAAAAATCCCGTCGGCAGTTCAGCAATCTACCAAGCGTATGGTGAGACTAAGAAGTGTTTTGTAATTTGTTAAAATATCAGAGTAAGAAACTACATGTCTCAGCTAATAAACACATAGTTCAAGTTGACCACGAAATACTATCCTAAAACTACCCTGCAGCGAAAGCAACTAGTTGAAAACTACTTTACAACTAGTTGGTGCACCGGGCCCAACTAGTCAGTGTTCTGTCTTTTTTCCATATAAGCAACTGGTTTTTTACGTGTTGATGTCCTACGAGATGTCAATTGTCAGATTTCGACCAGAATATACCAGTTATCTACTAGTCAGGAAATACCAGTTTCATACTAGTTGTAAAATACCAGTTCCGTACTAGTTCAACCTGGACTAGTATAATTTCCATAAAACAAACTAGCCCACATACTAGTCCAAAAAATACTAGTGTAAAATGTACTAGTCCCATACTAGTTCAAGAAGCATTCAACCTGGACTAGTATGAGTTCTGCCAGACAATTATAGTTTTATACTAGTATTTTTCTGACAAGTTTGAGGTTTCGCTGCAGGGTATTCAGTTGAACTACTTCAGAAACAAAATAGTATATTTTAAACCTTAAGAGGTTTTCGGCATTCAAAGACCGTAGGTGCTAAAAAACTAAAAGGCCCAGATAATATAATTTTATAAGAAAAAAATGAAAATGAAGATACAATTACAGAAGGGCTTAGAACATGTCAGAACGAGGTGTCCTACAAATAGTATAAGGAGTGTACATACAACTATGAAAATAATAGGAAAATGTTACTCATACGCCGCGTAGGACCTATAAAAAGTGCACTATAATTGCAAAGTTTCAAGATGTACACAATTATTTGATTGTTACGCAATATGCTATAATACTTTAGAAATTCCAATGTCATTTTCTCGTCAATACGTCTTTTCAATATTCTTGCAAAGAATCCTTTAATCCTTTTAAAAATTCAAAGGTGGAGATTTGTTGCTCAGTCTTTTAAATATGAGGCAAATATTAAGAGTAAGTAATTTTCGAAGCCTTATTGGACTTTTTTGCCAACTTAGTGTATGGTGCTAGCAAGAACTTTAACTCAAAATCGGCACGGGGTGCCGTTATCCTATAACAATAAAACTTCGTACACATATTACTTAGATTAAAGCGCACCGATATAGAGGATATGCTTATCAAATTTCGAACATTTAGTTTTTTTCCATACAATTTTGGGATAGTCTAATGTATATAGATGAATGGTATTTATTTAAAATCAATTTAGATTTTTTCTGGTATGGACATTTCTTTGCCCCATTCTAGGAATGCGACGGAAAATTCTTCTTCTTGCAGCAGCAACGCTTCCTGACCAAAATGATTGATGGTCGTTTAGCGTGTTGATGAGCAAAAATATCAATAAAAACTCATTAAATCGCGCTAACAAATGATGAAGGTTTGCCAAAACGGTAAATGTTGTGCTGTGAGAATATTAACAGATTTTTTTTTCACGCAGTAAATTCCTTTGGCTGCGTGTGGCATTCGTGAATGATGCTCTAAAACGCTAGTTAGCATAAACGGTTTATAATACGTTTTTATTTTGTTTAAATGGCATTTTATAAATGATTTTGTAAGTATATTCGTATGTGTGCGCAAAGTTTTGGAACATATTTTCGCACTATGTCGTGCTGAAGTTCAATAAACTTGCGTTCGGTCATCTGCGTTTAGGCATCGCGTCAAGATACCGTCAGCAAATCGGCGATATGGCTAGAATATTAACCAACTCAAGCTGCATACAGTCAAAAAACAAGCAAATCTAAAACCACACCACAGAGTCAGCGGAAAAAATATCTCTATTCCATTACGAAGTACACAAACCTCCGCCAAGAAGGTAGTGCTTGTGTATTCTAGTGCTTATGCATTTTTCTTTTGTTAACAATTTGTTGTACTTACGCAAACACTATGTAGTCGGAGACGCAAACGAGCAAAAAGAAACTTTTTCGTTTTTTTAGTTTCTTTGGCTCAGTGCCTTTAACGATTTCGAGACTAGTTCAGGTTATTTCCATATGTTCCATAAGTAATTTTTTCGCCACTATACTCGTGATATTTTATATGCCCGTCCTAGCTTTAAGTCCAGCTTATGAGAGAACTATGCTTAATATAGACCAGGGCCCGGCAGCATTGGTATATTAGTGAAATAGCGGACATCGCACCATTACAATCTGTTATCTCTTTTTGCTCCTTCCCTCAGTAGCAAGTACCGAAGCAACAGCGTACATATGTTGTTGAGTCGTTGCTTGCAAGTAAGTGACTGAGCATAACCAACGACTTCTATTTATAACGCTCTCTCAAGCGCAGCAACAGTTTCTTTATTCGAGAAGCCAAGCAAAGACCGTAATAATTTGACGGAGTCAAAACAGATGGCATAATTCCATTGGTGCGATGACTGATCTTTCACTAACACAACCTTAGTTACAATTTTGCCGGGATCAGATCTAAAACCACTCAAAACCATATTTTAGTTCGCATAAAATTATGTTTTCTTTCCTCCCCAACTCGCCCCCAAAACTGCGCTAAAAAACACAACAGAGTCATCTAACTGAGAGTCTCTAAAACTGAGGAGGTACTGCAAAGGTTTATTCTTATTTATTTTAAATTCTCTTTTAACCCACGGCAATGAATTTAACAAAAGTAAGTGATCGGATATTTTAAATTTGAAAAGAGTTTTAGCTTCTCCATCAGAAAATATAGATTTTTCCAATATGCAGATACAAATTCATACACCAGGATGGGATAACAAAGACTCTCTAAATTGGAGAGGGACGAGGGTGGTTGTCATCTCGAAAGTCGGTAGGAGGGGCCAGACAAGCCCTTGGGACTTCAGACCTATTAGTCTTTCGTCGGTTGTTTTCAAAGCCTTCGAAAGACTTGTGGGCTTTCAAATAGGATAACTCTCAACACTTCAGCATGCATATTAACTCAACCGAGACTGCTTTACAATAGGTGTTGGAGAAGGTGGAAGCATCACTTAAGAGCAACAAGCTTCGACATTGAGGGTGCCTTGAACAATGTTAGACTGAAGGCGAAAGAAGACTTGCTTTCTGTCATTTCTAACAGCATGTACCCGGAAATATTTGTTGAAACGTAGTAAGATCAACTACATAAGCAAAATGCTGGGGAAACTTTAGCGAGCTGGCTGAGGTGAGTTCACTGGGTCGATTAGATCATGCCACGGAGAGCTTCTGAATTCCATATGCAACATGGCACCGATTGATTTCTTTATTAAGGAGACAGCATTCAAAGGTGCACTTGGTCTCAAGAGTTTGGACTTCCAAAATTGAAGATCCCTACATCAAAACTAAAACCAGCCAGCTACATCTTTTCCAGGGTAGTTTATGATACAACGGTTAATATTCTATTCTCATAGAGGAAGGAAAGAGATTCTGATCGAATTAAGAGGACATCACTGTAACAAATGCCAATGTCGAAAGCCTTGAAAAACTCACCGAATTTACAGGCACAAATACAATACAAAAAAACTCAAATAGAACAGCTGAACAAACACAAAAAATATGAAATTCTTATTTAAATAGATATTTGAAATCGGTCAAAGGTAGTGCTTAGCGCTTTAAACCGATCTTTACCATTCTATCGGCCACCACAAATTCCCTTTGAAGTAAAATTTAAGTTAACCTAAAGATTGAGCAGTGGATGAGATATTGGTGCTAAAAGTGGTTCATCTTGCATTGTACCAATTTTTTCTCTACTAATTAAATGGCTTAGTTCATGTATACCTATCAAATGCTCGGCAAACACCAAAAGGCTGCAATATGTTTTCCAAAAAATCAAAAATATTCCAACACTGTCAAAATGTCTTGCGGTTTACCCAAAATGGTGAAAGGCTTCATTTAGCCGGAGTCCAATAAGTCAAAGTTGCAATAAAATGCCAACAGTAGCAACTGTCACATTGACAGCACTATGTCAAATTTTATATAAGTTTGTTTTACCAAAATGGCCAATTCCCAATAAAGAAACCAAAAAAAAAAAAGAGCAAATACAAAATGAAAGTAAAATACACAAAAGTATACCACTGAAAGGCCACACTTCAGCAGTTTGAGATCCAGAATAAGGCGGTACATCAACGAGCAACGCCACCAACGACACTGACAGTGGCAGTCACATAAAAAAATTCTACAACTCATACTTCATAATGCAAGGCAACAAGAACAAAAAAATTGCAATGACAGTAAAACAACGGTAAGAAGCATACAAAAAAGAAAAAGAAAAATTAATAAGAATATGGAATGAAGCCGGTGATGCGGACGGACAGTTAATGCTAACAAAGGTATAAAAAATAATAAAAAATAAGAAAAGTGCAAAAAATACAATCCTCTAAAACAAGAAGCCACTCAAAATGAAAGACTCAAGCGACGAACTTGAGTAGCGTCTTAATAACAAAAAGTTAAAATGGCTGCCCATTTGGTTGTTACTCGATTGTGTGAGTGTGTGCTGATACTTTATTTTTTGTTGTTTTGTTTTCTTCTTATTTTTGCTGTTGCATTTACTGTTGCTACTGGTGCTGCAAATGACGCCATTGCTCTTGTTGTTGCTGATATTAATTTTTTTGCTGCTGCTGCCTCTGCTATTAAGTGAGTATCACATTCGTAGCACTAACTTTGGGATTTCAAGTATTTTTTTTTCTCTTAGAATACTCGTAGTCATGTGTTTGTGCTGGTATTTGTCTGCAGTTGGTGGCATGTCGTTGGGTAATTATGATTTGTGGTGATATAATATATGCGGCCTTATCTTTTGCTCATACGTTCACTACGAGTTCATGTTTCCCTATACGTTTCATACGTCTGTTCGTTGTCTTGGCATTGTTACTTCTTTACAACCTTAGTCGTTGTTCTTGTTGTTTGCTAGTAACTTTGCGGTGTTTATTTCTTTCTTTTTCAAGAACTTTTTGTTTGTGTGTGCGGTTCGAGGTTTCGTTCCCAATGTTACAGCAAATTAGCTGCCACCTTATCTTAAGACAAAAACGCTTGCATCTAAATACACACTAGAGTGGGGCGACATATTTTTGGAAAATATCGCAATCGCGTAAACTGTTCTCCGGCAATTTTAAGCAACTTTGCTGAAGAAACAATACGTCAAAAATTGGGTTGGAACCCCCGGAGATCGCGTTAAAGTTTCAGTGTACCAGTGAACATTTCATTTTTACGGTACATACCTTAATTTGCAGTTCTAGTCAAGCACATAAAAACTAAACAGCGAGAATTTCAAATACATGGTCAACATCTGGCAATAGATGACCAAAAACTCCATTTTCATTGTTAGAAGCATATATCGCTACATTTAATGAAATTGTAACATGCCGATGTCTGTACATTGCAGACAATTAAAAAAAATGATAGAGTTATTAGTTAGTAGATAAGCCAATAGAATCCAAATCAACCGTTTCTCGAATTTTTGTCTGTATGTTTGTGGTCGTATCACTCGATATCTGCTGAGTGGAATTACATAAAACTTTAACCATTGTATTAGTAGACGTTCAACTTAAAATTTAAGATATGCCTTATTTCGATAACTCAAACGGTTTCAGAGTTATCGACCAATAAGTGAACCAGAGGTGACCAAAAGTGTCTTAGTACAATATGGGTATCAAACGAAAGGAGCAAATCAACCCACTCTAATACACACACACATACTTGCATAGTTAGCATGTTGCTAATGTCTCATACACGTACGTATATAACATTTTTTGTATGAGTTCTACACTTGTTCGTATTAAGCATTTTCTGCTGCAGGTCTTGTGGTGCAATTCGCAAAACTTCATTCAAGCCGGCATTTTGTCAGCCATATTAATATTTTTGAACTAAGCGTTGGCACGACAATCATGAAATGTCCGTCAAACAAAATAAATACACAAATAAACGACAAAAAATGAAATAATAATAATATTCTATATGATGTAAGTACTTATATATGTGCTAGTTACCATGCAAAATGAAATGAAAGTCTGGTTTAACCGACAACCCCCATTTTAAATGAAGAAAGAGGTTGGGCTTAGCTTTCCTTGCTGACGAATTGCATGCTTTCATATTATGGCGTAAATTAATCTGCAACACGTCAGTGAACACAGTAATGGCGGATGCAGCGTTCTTACCATGGTTGAACCAATACCAAAAATGTGATATGTCAAGCGAAATCGTGAACTTACCTGAAAAAAGAAAGAAAAACAATTAAATTTTACTTAAATGAAATAAAATGTTGTTAAACTAAATTAAATTAAAATAAATAAAATGAAATTCAGCATACCGCGCGGTCTGCGCAGAGTGTGTTCTGGTCATTGCGGGGACCATACCGATATATCTCCTCGCTGAGGAAAAAAAAATTATGCATGACACTCGTGCAGAGGTACGTAGAGACGTTGCTACAACGCAGGTGTGCGGTGAATTGATCCGACGGTGGCAACTACAATGGAGCAGCAGTGCTGATGGAAGGTGGACCAGGGTATTAATCCCCGAACTGGGACCATGGCTGAATCGGCCGCATGGAGAAGTCGACTTTTACCTGACCCAATTCTTAACCGGACACTGTTATATCCGTGAGTACCTCCAAATAATGGGCAAGGTTCAAACCCCGAACTGCACCTACTGTGGAGCCATAGACGACGTATGCCATACCTTTTTAGAAAGCGAACAATTCGCTCAAGAAAGAAGGCGGGTGAAAGAGACAATTGGCGAGCTTTCCCCTTGCAGTGTCATTCGCAAGATGACCTCCGAAAATGCCAGATGGCATATAGTCAGGCGATACGATAGGAACGTCCTCCTCGCGAAACGGAAAGACGGTTGTCTAGCCAGTTAGCGTGGAGTAGCCAAAGGGCTCACGTAACACGCTTCCTTACCTGAAGTAATGCAAAGCACGGTCCCAGGTAAGAAAGAATGCGCAGGCCGTGGGAGGTTAGGTTTTAGTGCGTATACCACGAGATAAGAAGGGAGTCGCACACTCGGAGAATCCCGATGCTAGAGCATCTAGTAACGAGGGCTTAAGCATCACGAAGTTAGTGCATCACGAACACAAAAAACAAAAAAATAAAAAAACTATTGACAATTACCTTAAATAAAATTTACATATATACAATTAAAAAGCAATTAGTCTGTGCATCTATAATAAGGTTGAAGTAGACGATAGTTTAATTACCAAGATATTTTTTTTTAATATTTGCATATTTAATAATTAATATTATTGTTATGTTTAGTGTTACAAATAAAGCGAGAAGAAGTTATAATAAAAGTTATAATTATGAATCGTTTCAGTCATTGCAGCTGCGATTTCAACGTTTGATCGGCATTCGAATTCCTAATAAATAATGAATTGCGTATGCGCAAATTTTCCCAGTAAAGAGATACCAGCTTAGTTAAAATAAACAAGGGCGTCAACGTTGCTGTGTTGATATTATGTCGTCGCTCCTAACGAAGACTAACACGGTTCAGTTTTCTGCGTCGAAGACTAACACACTTCGTTCTCTGCGTCGAAGACTAACACTGTTCAGTTTTCTGCGTCGAAGACTAACACACTTCGTTCTCTGCGTCGAAGACTAACACACTTCGTTCTCTGCGTCGAAGACTAACACGGTTCAGTTTTCTGCGTCGAAGACTAACACACTTCAGTTTTCGGCTAACACAGTTTGCATAGAACGAAGTGTGTTAGACTTCGACGCAGAAAACTGAACCATGTTAGTCTTCGACGCAGAGAACGAACCGTGTTAGTCTTCCACGCTAATTGAACCGTGTTAGTCTTCGTTCGGAGCGACGATGTAATGAAGAGGCCGGTTGCTGTAACGTATGAGCTTAAGGCGTTCAGTTACATATATGCAGGTCTATGTTCTATATGAACACACGCGCAGGTAAGTGTGTATCTTTGTTAATTTCTGTGTACTTAAAGCTCTCGCATTTGTAGAAGATTCTCTATCTCTTTGGTAACGTTAGCCCATTATCAGGGGAAATTTAATCGACATTGACCACCATCGTTGAATTAGCCTTTTGGTGCTGGATATTATTCCATTCTTTGCTACCGTGTAATTTTTCATTAAGTCGACAAACGACTAAAATTGAAAAAATAAATTAGAATATCTATATATAAATACGCCACACGAAACACTTTAGAAACCTCCTGTGAGCGAACCGTTTGACCGATTTGAATGAAATATGCACCAATGGAAAGGAAATTGAAAAAACTGAGGTATAGGCGGTATATTTTCAGGGGCATCTCCGACATTTAAGTATGGAGGGTACGGGGCTAACGACCCCACGACCTCCTCCAGTAACCGCAACCAGATTTTATTGCTCAAATTTTCGATCACAAGCGATACTAGTATGCATAAAATTCTATGAGCAATATTCCGTGTAAAGCTTTTTCTGTACAAATCAGGTTTGTTTCTTAAGTCTTTCGTTCATATACTAACAATTACTCAGCACCCGCCGTATTACTGCTACACACCCGCAATTAGTCATTTGTGATAACTTAATAATACGGTGACAGTTACATATGTAAGAGTGCTATTTATTTGTAAAAATGTTAGATAGTTTGAATTCAAAGAATGCACATATAAAATAAAATATATAAAGAAAATGTATTTTGAACGGTACAAAAGTTAAAATGCTACTTCGATTTAAAATTTAAAATTGCAACATTTAGACAAACGTCGAAGTAAATGTAAAACTTGTTCAGAGCTGTTATTTATATTCACTGTGCAAACTAAACGGCTAAAAGTTCGGTTTTATGTGTCTATATCCCGATTTTTTTATTTATTAATAATTTTTTATTTATTTATTAGACCTCTATTGAGTCTAGATCATGACAATTATTTTAATATACTGAATATTAATGAGTTTAAGCCCATAAGAACTCTGTGGTTACATTTAATTCATTCATTAAAAATAAAGTAAGTAATACTATTTTCAAGTTATTGGCATAGACTTCGACGAAAATTAAATAAGTTTTTTAAGCTCTTATTAGTGCAAATTTATATGGAAATGTCAAGGTTTGCAAAGTCAGGAAAGAAACTTATAGGAGAAGCTTAAAAAAAACCAAATCAAAGGAAATAAGACAAAAAAAAATAAACTAAAAAAAAATATGAAAAATATAATAATATAAAATAAAATAAAATTAAATAAATTAAAACAGAATAAAATCGCAAACAAAAATACAATAAAATAAAATAGAGTAACATAAAATAAAATAAATAAAAAAATAAATAAATAGAAAAGAGAATAAAAAAATAAATAAATAAAATGAAGCAAAATAAAATAAAATAAAATAAAATAAAATAAAATAAAATAAAATAAAATAAAATAAAATAAAATAAAATAAAATAAAATAAAACAAAATAAAATAATTAAAAAAAAACAGTATAGTAAAATTAAACACTACATAACAAAACAAATATACAACATTACATAGCGCTAAATTGAAAGGCTTAACATAATACCAAAGAATATTACTTGTATCCTAACATTACTTAATAACTAACTACTTTGTTAACTACCGTTCAAATAAGGAATTCTTTTGGCGAATTTTCACAATTGTTTTCTCTTCTTGAGTTTTTTTTTAATCTATATAGGGATACGCCTTTTCTTCGCCCTTGTCTTTGCACTCTTTGGTATATTCTGGTTTTTCATTTCACAGCACATCTAGTTTTAGGCTAATTTACTGCTGAGCGAATGGTCCTCCACGCAACTCATTAACAAACCATTAAATAATCAGCCATGACCGTAAAAACAGGAAGTTGTCGAACGTTGCTTTGCATTCTCTTGCCGCCAAGCACACACAAACACCTGAATATACACTTGTATTTTACACATTCTTATTTGTTTGCGAAAAATAGAGAAATATCTCCAATAAGTTGTAGTTGCATTTACATACATATATGCAAAAAAAAGTCAAGTAGCTAATGTTAGTTTTTTGCAATTGCCTCTTCGCTATATTCAATGACTCTTTTGGTGGCAACGCGTTGTCAGCAGCTCGACGACGCTGCTGGCGCTCAAAAGTCGTTAGCTGGTTGGCACTTTACGTCTGCCATTTCGCAAAAATCATAAAATAGACTAAATTATTTGCAATTTCGCTAAAATGATATTTCAGCAGATAATACAAAAGTAACTTATTTACATTGGCAGCACATACAGACTTACAAAGATGGCTTAAGCCACCATGTTTGTAGGCTGTTGGTTGTTGTAAGCACTTTTCGGTTGCAGGTTGGTTAACTTGTTGTCACTATATAATGATGCAACACATAAGTAAGGAAGCAGATGTTAAGTAGTTGCAGGCAAGAAAAGCAGCAGACATTGCAATTGCTCATTTGACTTGTAATGGCGTATGCAAGGCGCGTAATGATGTATGGGCCATTCCAGCAGAAACAGTTTTTGGTAATGGTATGGTAATGGTATGGTAATGGTATGGTAATGGTATGGTAATGGTATGGTAATGGTATGGTAATGGTATGGTAATGGTATGGTAATGGTATGGTAATGGTATGGTAATGGTATGGTAATGGTATGGTAATGGTATGGTAATGGTATGGTAATGGTATGGTAATGGTATGGTAATGGTATGGTAATGGTATGGTAATGGTATGGTAATGGTATGGTAATGTATGGTAATGGTATGGTAATGGTATGGTAATGGTATGGTAATGGTATGGTAATGGTATGGTAATGGTATGGTAATGGTATGGTATGGTAATGGTATGGTAATGGTATGGTAATGGTATGGTAATGTGTGGTAATGGTATGGTAATGGTATGGTAATGGTATGGTAATGGTATGGTAATGGTATGGTAATGGTATGGTAATGGTATGGTAATGGTATGGTAATGGTATGGTAATGATGGTATGGTAATGGTATGGTAATGGTATGGTAATGGTATGGTAATGGTATGGTAATGGTATGGTAATGGTATGGTAATGGTATGGTAATGGTATGGTAATGGTATGGTAATGGTATGGTAATGGTATGGTAATGGTATGGTAATGGTATGGTAATGGTATGGTAATGGTATGGTAATGGTATGGTAATGGTATGGTAATGGTATGGTAATGGTATGGTAATGGTATGGTAATGGTATGGTAATGGTATGGTAATGGTATGGTAATGGTATGGTAATGGTATGGTAATGGTATGGTAATGGTATGGTAATGGTATGGTAATGGTATGGTAATGGTATGTAATGGTATGGTAATGGTATGGTAATGGTATGGTAATGGTATGGTAATGGTATGGTAATGGTATGGTAATGGTAATGGTATGGTAATGGTATGGTAATGGTATGGTAATGGTATGGTAATGGTATGGTAATGGTATGGTAATGGTATGGTAATGGTATGGTAATGGTATGGTAATGGTATGGTAATGGTATGGTAATGGTATGGTAATGGTATGGTAATGGTATGGTAATGGTATGGTAATGGTATGGTAATGGTATGGTAATGGTATGGTAATGGTATGGTAATGGTATGGTAATGGTATGGTAATGGTATGGTAATGGTATGGTAATGGTATGGTAATGGTATGGTAATGGTATGGTAATGGTATGGTAATGGTATGGTAATGGTATGGTAATGGTATGGTAATGGTATGGTAATGGTATGGTAATGGTATGGTAATGGTATGGTAATGGTATGGTAATGGTATGGTAATGGTATGGTAATGGTATGGTAATGGTATGGTAATGGTATGGTAATGGTATGGTAATGGTATGGTAATGGTATGGTAATGGTATGGTAATGGTATGGTAATGGTATGGTAATGGTATGGTAATGGTATGGTAATGGTATGGTAATGGTATGGTAATGGTATGGTAATGGTATGGTAATGGTATGGTAATGGTATGGTAATGGTATGGTAATGGTATGGTAATGGTATGGTAATGGTATGGTAATGGTATGGTAATGGTATGGTAATGGTATGGTAATGGTATGGTAATGGTATGGTAATGGTATGGTAATGGTATGGTAATGGTATGGTAATGGTATGGTAATGGTATGGTAATGGTATGGTAATGGTATGGTAATGGTATGGTAATGGTATGGTAATGGTATGGTAATGGTATGGTAATGGTATGGTAATGGTATGGTAATGGTATGGTAATGGTATGGTAATGGTATGGTAATGGTATGGTAATGGTATGGTAATGGTATGGTAATGGTATGGTAATGGTATGGTAATGGTATGGTAATGGTATGGTAATGGTATGGTAATGGTATGGTAATGGTATGGTAATGGTATGGTAATGGTATGGTAATGGTATGGTATGGTAATGGTGATGGTATGGTAATGGTATGGTAATGGTATGGTAATGGTATGGTAATGGTATGGTAATGGTATGGTAATGGTATGGTAATGGTATGGTAATGGTATGGTAATGGTATGGTAATGGTATGGTAATGGTATGGTAATGGTATGGTAATGGTATGGTAATGGTATGGTAATGGTATGGTAATGGTATGGTAATGGTATGGTAATGGTATGGTAATGGTATGGTAATGGTATGGTAATGGTATGGTAATGGTATGGTAATGGTATGGTAATGGTATGGTAATGGTATGGTAATGGTATGGTAATGGTATGGTAATGGTATGGTAATGGTATGGTAATGGTATGGTAATGGTATGGTAATGGTATGGTAATGGTATGGTAATGGTATGGTAATGGTATGGTAATGGTATGGTAATGGTATGGTAATGGTATGGTAATGGTATGGTAATGGTATGGTAATGGTATGGTAATGGTATGGTAATGGTATGGTAATGGTATGGTAATGGTATGGTAATGGTATGGTAATGGTATGGTAATGGTATGGTAATGGTATGGTAATGGTATGGTAATGGTATGGTAATGGTATGGTAATGGTATGGTAATGGTATGGTAATGGTATGGTAATGGTATGGTAATGGTATGGTAATGGTATGGTAATGGTATGGTAATGGTATGGTAATGGTATGGTAATGGTATGGTAATGGTATGGTAATGGTATGGTAATGGTATGGTAATGGTATGGTAATGGTATGGTAATGGTATGGTAATGGTATGGTAATGGTATGGTAATGGTATGGTAATGGTATGGTAATGGTATGGTAATGGTATGGTAATGGTATGGTAATGGTATGGTAATGGTATGGTAATGGTATGGTAATGGTATGGTAATGGTATGGTAATGGTATGGTAATGGTATGGTAATGGTATGGTAATGGTATGGTAATGGTATGGTAATGGTATGGTAATGGTATGGTAATGGTATGGTAATGGTATGGTAATGGTATGGTAATGGTATGGTAATGGTATGGTAATGGTATGGTAATGGTATGGTAATGGTATGGTAATGGTATGGTAATGGTATGGTAATGGTATGGTAATGGTATGGTAATGGTATGGTAATGGTATGGTAATGGTATGGTAATGGTATGGTAATGGTATGGTAATGGTATGGTAATGGTATGGTAATGGTATGGTAATGGTATGGTAATGGTATGGTAATGGTATGGTAATGGTATGGTAATGGTATGGTAATGGTATGGTAATGGTATGGTAATGGTATGGTAATGGTATGGTAATGGTATGGTAATGGTATGGTAATGGTATGGTAATGGTATGGTAATGGTATGGTAATGGTATGGTAATGGTATGGTAATGGTATGGTAATGGTATGGTAATGGTATGGTAATGGTATGGTAATGGTATGGTAATGGTATGGTAATGGTATGGTAATGGTATGGTAATGGTATGGTAATGGTATGGTAATGGTATGGTAATGGTATGGTAATGGTATGGTAATGGTATGGTAATGGTATGGTAATGGTATGGTAATGGTATGGTAATGGTATGGTAATGGTATGGTAATGGTATGGTAATGGTATGGTAATGGTATGGTAATGGTATGGTAATGGTATGGTAATGGTATGGTAATGGTATGGTAATGGTATGGTAATGGTATGGTAATGGTATGGTAATGGTATGGTAATGGTATGGTAATGGTATGGTAATGGTATGGTAATGGTATGGTAATGGTATGGTAATGGTATGGTAATGGTATGGTAATGGTATGGTAATGGTATGGTAATGGTATGGTAATGGTATGGTAATGGTATGGTAATGGTATGGTAATGGTATGGTAATGGTATGGTAATGGTATGGTAATGGTATGGTAATGGTATGGTAATGGTATGGTAATGGTATGGTAATGGTATGGTAATGGTATGGTAATGGTATGGTAATGGTATGGTAATGGTATGGTAATGGTATGGTAATGGTATGGTAATGGTATGGTAAATGGTATGGTAATGGTATGGTAATGGTATGGTAATGGTATGGTAATGGTATGGTAATGGTATGGTAATGGTATGGTAATGGTATGGTAATGGTATGGTAATGGTATGGTAATGGTATGGTAATGGTATGGTAATGGTATGGTAATGGTATGGTATGGTATGGTAATGGTATGGTAATGGTATGGTAATGGTATGGTAATGGTATGGTAATGGTATGGTAATGGTATGGTAATGGTATGGTAATGGTATGGTAATGGTATGGTAATGGTATGGTAATGGTATGGTAATGGTATGGTAATGGTATGGTAATGGTATGGTAATGGTATGGTAATGGTATGGTAATGGTATGGTAATGTATGGTAATGGTATGGTAATGGTATGGTAATGGTATGGTAATGGTATGGTAATGGTATGGTAATGGTATGGTAATGGTATGGTAATGGTATGGTAATGGTATGGTAATGGTATGGTAATGGTATGGTAATGGTATGGTAATGGTATGGTAATGATGGTATGGTAATGGTATGGTAATGGTATGGTAATGGTATGGTAATGGTATGGTAATGGTATGGTAATGGTATGGTAATGGTATGGTATGGTAAATGGTAATGGTATGGTAATGGTATGGTAATGGTATGGTAATGGTATGGTAATGGTATGGTAATGGTATGGTAATGGTATGGTAATGGTATGGTAATGGTATGGTAATGGTATGGTAATGGTATGGTAATGGTATGGTAATGGTATGGTAATGGTATGGTAATGGTATGGTAATGGTATGGTAATGGTATGGTAATGGTATGGTAATGGTATGGTAATGGTATGGTAATGGTATGGTAATGGTATGGTAATGGTATGGTAATGGTATGGTAATAGTGGAAATTTGGCTATATATGTTATGGAATCTCTTGGATGGATTTGAACGCTTCCAAAATCCATGTACTGCTGTGAACGCAGTTCAAAGGCACAATACTTTTGTTGTTTGCTAATTGTTGCAATTTAGTATGGAATAGCCCATTAACATACAAACATATCTCAGAAGTTTCTCAAGGCTGTATCTTTGTGCGTTCCTAGCGATGCATTTGCCAAAGTAGTTAATTTGTATGCTTTCTACTTTTAAATTTTTTTGTTTTTTCTCTACGTTTTTTGTGCAACTTCTCGTTACAACATGGGTGGCAACTAATTAAAAGCAAGCAGACGGACATAGATCATTTTATACTTTTATGCGTAAAAGCGGCAGTCGATTCGTAGATGTGGCTGATGATATTTAAAGCAAGGACTGAAACCGAAACCGTGACCGTAACCGTAACCGATTAAAACCGTTTAATTTTTCAAAACCGAAACCGTAACCGTAACCGTAACCGATTAAAACCGTTTCATTTTTCAAAACCGAAACCGAAACCGTAACCGTTATTTTGATCTGAAAAAGAACGAAACCGAAACAGTTTCAAAAGCCGTAACCGGTTCCAAACGGTTTTGAATTTTTTTATGCCGTTTTTCTTTTTATGGGAACATATTTTCTTTTACCAAAGGGTACTCTGGAAAGCTTTCATGGAAGATTGTCGACATGGAAGATTGTCGAGCAATTTTACAAAAGACACGTTTTGACCTCAGTATCAAATTCCCAAAGAGGGAATTTAGCTACATATAGCTGAATTATGGCATCGAAAAAAATTTAGTTTCCATTCTAATATTTTTCTATTAGAAAAAGTAGTATTTTTTTTTTTAATTATATTGCAGAAATTTCATCCATTCATAGCGTTAATAATATATATTACAATGCACAGCAGCCGGCTGGGTATTGGACCAAACCAACTTTTTTAAGTTTTTCGAAGTTAGCCTCCAAAAACTAAGTTACGGGCTTTCGAAGTTGGAAGTTGGACCCTTCGAAAATTAGGTTATCTAATTGTTTTGTTTAAGAAATTAAAAAAATACCCTTTCAAAAAAAAAAGAAAGTTTTTTTTTTTTTTTTGTATAAAAATTCAGACCTATTTTGCAGCTACATACTAAAGTTTTGTAAATTTTTTTGGCGTTCCTGTTTTTATTTGGAAACCGAAACCGTGACCGAAACCGAAATAAACTTTGAAGAATGAAACCGGAACCGAAACCGGAACGTTATTTTAATCGGTTTGATTCCTTGATTTAAAGTAGCATTTTAAGCAGCTTATAATGAACTTGTTACTCAAAACGCCCCTTTTACATCCATACAAATAGACACACAAACCCACGACATCGCAACAAAGTTAGCTAATGAGCAACAAGTGAGCTCGCTTGTGACTTTGACAATCGATCATAAAGTGGCAGCGTTAAGTTTGACGGAAATACAATTTTACACCCACGAAAAAGGTGCAACAAGCAAAATAATGTTGTAGAAGAATTTCAATTAAGATATGTAATAAAAATTGGTAATAAACATAAATCTTACAACTCATTTATACCTATGCTGGCATGAGAAAAAGGAAATAATTTTTAAATTCCAATATATTTGTGATTTAGTTATACAGTTTTACGACATGCATATCACTTCTTTTTAGTTAGTTTACTTATATTTCTTTTACTGTTTTTTTTTCTTATCTTTTAAGTTGTAAAGAAATTCATTAAAGTCGAGTTCATAGTGGCATAGCAATTAAGCTACGCATTGCAATACACATACATAAGTTATTTTGAAGCGACTAGTTGCAGCTACACGTAACTTAATCCTACTAAAATTTTTGGTTAGATTTATGCGAAATGAAAAAAATAAAAGAAATAAAATACAACAAGGTAACAAATATTAAAATAACACGAAATAAGATAAAGTAAAAAATAATACAAAATAAAATAACACAAAATAGAATTAAATTAAATTAAACTAAATAAATTAATATAACAAAAAGAAAGAAAAGCAAATTAAGTAAAGTAAATTTAAATAAAATAAAATAAAATAAAATAAATAAAATAAAATAAAATAGAAAAAATTAAATAAAAATAAAAAATGAATTAAATAAAAAAATAAAATAAAATAAAACAAAATAATGTGTTTTTTGAGAAAAATTTTTACCCACGCGCTGCAGGAACCAGACAAGCCGACATATGTTTCGATGATACTGGAATTACATCTCTTCATGGACTTTTCTTCCCAGCATTGTGAGAGTCGAACTCACAAACATATAAGTTAGCATTGAAATTAAAGAAATGTTCTATATGGAAGTATAAATATATGCATAAATGGACACTGAGAAGGGTTTACCTCCAAGCTGGGTAGTGGCCTAAGGTGTTAGACCTTCTAGCATACAAGTCACTACAGTGTTGTGAGTTCGACTCTCACAATGCCGGAAAGAAAAGTCCATGAAGAGATGTAATTCCAGTATCATCGAAACATATGTCGGCTTGTCTGGTTCCTGCAGCGCGTGGGTAAAAATTTTTCTCAAAAAACACATTTTCATACAATCCCGAAAATTGCTTCACAATACCGTCGGTATTTACAGTAATAGACTACAAGTCAAAAGCAACAAAGAGTTTAAAACAAAATAAAATAAAATAAAATAAAATAAAATAAAATAAAATAAAATAAAATAAAATAAAATAAAATAAAATAAAATAAAATAAAAAAAAATAAAATAAAATAAAATAAAATAAAATAAAATAAAATAAAATAAAATAAAATAAAATAAAATAAAATAAAATAAAATAAAATAAAATAAAATAAAATAAAATAAAATAAAATAAAATAAAATAAAATAAAATAAAATAAAATAAAATAAAATAAAATAAAATAAAATAAAATAAAATAAAATAAAATAAAATAAAATAAAATAAAATAAAATAAAATAAAATAAAATAAAATAAAATAAAATAAAATAAAATAAAATAAAATAAAATAAAATAAAATAAAATAAAATAAAATAAAATAAAATAAAATAAAAATAAAATAAAATAAAATAAAATAAAATAAAACATAAAATAAAATAAAAAAATAAAATAATTTAAATAAAAAAAAAAATTAAATAAATAAAATAAAATAAAATAAAATAAAATAAAATAAAATAAAATAAAATAAAATAAAATAAAATAAAATAAAATAAAATAAAATAAAATAAAATAAAATAAAATAAAATAAAATAAAATAAAATAAAATAAAATAAAATAAAATAAAATAAAATAAAATAAAATAAAATAAAATAAAATAAAATAAAATAAAATAAAATAAAATAAAATAAAATAAAATAAAATAAAATAAAATAAAATAAAATAAAATAAAATAAAATAAACAAATAAATTAAATAAAATACAATAAATTAAAAAAAATTAAAAAAATTAAAAAAAATTTAAAAAAAAAATCAATTAAATTAAATTAAATAAAAAAAATTGAAAAAAAAAATAAATAAAATAAAATTTAACAAAGTTAAATAAAAAAATAAAAATTAAATGGAATAAAGTAAAACAAAACAAAAAATAATAATATAAAAAAAATTTAAGTAAAATAAAATAAAAGAAAAAAAGGTGAAATAAACTAATATGAAATGGAATTAAAGCAAAATATATGCCAAATACAATCAAAAAACCATAAGACAATATAAAAAATTATATAAAATAAAATAGGATAAAATATAAGAAATTAATTTAAAATTAAATTAGATAACAAAAATTCAAATTCAATGTCTTAAAAATTATACTTAAAAATTAGTACGTCTCCTTATTAGCTTAGCTTTTCATTGCAGAGAATCTTAGCACAGTCACACAAACACACTGACAAGTGAACTAAGCACAACTAAGTTGCCTTAAGAATGCTTAATCAACCAGTGTAATCGTGGTTGAACAACAAAAGCTGCATCAGTACTTCTCTTCTACCCACCGCCAGTGCATTTTGTTTTTATTGCCATGCTCATAAAGTTGCTTTGAATTGATTTGTTATTGAATTCTTATGCGTTATAACCAATAAAATCAGCTCATTCCAAATCGTGCGTGCACAGACTCCCAACTTCATGCAAATGCGGCTCCCCTTTTAGTCTTTCTTCTTCTTCTTCGTTTTAGTCTTTCTATCCAATTTGCGTTTGCTTTTTCCATTCATTGGCTGTGTTTCTTTTGCTCTAGTAAAGCAGTCTTCAGGTTGTTAAGAGACTTTTACGAGCTTTTGAGTTGTCATAAAGTTTTGTATCGTTATTTGGTCGTAACTTATTGGTACGTCGCGTTATACCGTATTTATGTATGTAAATCTATACATAACGCCTAATGGTTAAATAAGAAAAGGTGTAGTGCCCCTTTTACCTTTTGTTGTTTTTAAACATAGCTTTAGTTCTATTCAGTAAGTGGTCATTAAGGAAGATATCATGCTAACATAAATTTAAGTGAATACCTTCATCTCGGTAATAAATGTAACGTATAAATTGCAGAGAGTATTAAATATAAATATTTGGATTTAGATAATATACAACTTAATAAATTATTTGTCATATCGAAACAAAATAAGTTAAGTCGTTTATTGTAAGTTTATTTCAAACCATAGGCTTTAATATGTGATTATATAGTGCATATGTTATGTATATAGGTATTTCACGATGGCCGCAGTGATTCATTAGACACATAAATAAGTAAGGGAGGCCGTACTACTAAAGCTTTATATCGTCGGTGATTCTGCAAAACGACGCATGCGACATTTTGAAAACGGCGTATGTGATATTTTAGTTTGGCGGTTTTACAGCTACAAGTTACTAAACTTTTACGCAACTCCGAATAAGATCTATCCTTTTTATTAATTTCCAACATAAAAGTAGGTTTCTTGAGAAAAAAATAAATGACTCTTAACGGCAGACGCTAAAAAAGTGTTTGTTACAAATGGCGCTTACGCTGTATCTTGGATGTCCATTACGTTGTTTTGCATAATCACCGAAGATATGGAACTCGATCGGACTTATTTTAAATTTTTTGGTTGGGAATTATTTCATAATAAAGTAACTATAAAATGAAATATCACCCAACGAAAAAAAACCTAGCTGAAGGGGTTCCGCTTTCCCTAGTAAACGAAGAAGAAGGAATTTCCGCAGCACATTTTACGCCCTGTCCCCTGCATTCGTGGTATTATGGGACAAAGACCTTTGCGGTCCTTTTTTCCAAGTACTACGGGGCGACTGGGATAAGTGTCTTGAGGCGGTTCCGACCCGTAGTTGCCCTTCAGGTTTGCGTCTTTATGAGAATCGGATTCCGTAACGGCACCTGATAGGAGTTTAGATCTGCAGGGGCGTCGTCGTAAGCCGTTGACAGCTCAATGGCGCTTACAGCCTTACTGGTGATAGATTTTATAAAGTCGCTCTTGTCCGACGAGTTTGTGGAGGCTGCCCTCTTGATGTTCAGAGTTCCCACGCGTAGTTTCCCTCGTTTGAAACATATAAATTGAAATTGAGGTGCCTTTTAAAGTTGTGTTCTCGCCTGCGCTAGCACTGCCTTCCTCCGGCAGAAAGAAGACGCAATTTTTGTTTGTTCAATTTGTATTCATCTTGTTCGTACGACCTTTGCGGGTAAGGCCAGGTTAGGCCCAAGGGTGGAGCAGAGGTATCGCGGTGAGATCGTAGTTACTCTCTCTGAGGCGGCTCGGTGACAGAGAGGCTCCGGTCGAATACAGTATGATTTACCTCCGGCATGCAACAAACATCCAAATGGCATGATGCCGCATAATACTCTGGATTTGAAGGGGGAATTTTGGAAAGCAGTAAGGATCATCAGATCGTCTGCATACAATAACAATTGAACAAAGCCAACAAGGCACTTACGCAGAACCCGGCAGAGATAAAAGTGAGGGTATATTAGTGAAAGAGCTGGCATCGCACCAATGAAATGATGTTATCTGATGGCACTTAAAGTACCGATCTCAGACACGGAGTATTCAAAGTTTATGATGAGATTCCTGTCCTCGCTGGCCTTCGCCTCGAACTTCTTTAAAATTAAAATCATTTGCTTGGAGGGGTGTAGTGACATATCAGGAAACTGCCATGCATATCTCTTTACTCGAGCTAGTACTTGCGAACCAGGCGGTACAGGGTATATTGACACAGAGGTCAATAGGTCATCAGGTTCCGTATCTATTAATCTATCGGTTAAGGGTTAGTGGGCCCGAGGTAGGCTTACCGGTCGTAAGAAGCGACTAATATGCACATATATAATGACGTGCTAACTCGATGATTGATCTACGGATATTATTGCCTCACACCTCGTATTACCTATATTCTCCTTTGTTTTGGGTGGAGGGATGGCATGACCTAGAAGGTTCCACCGGTGGAAGCACAAGAGCCAATTATTGCTTTGCTTTATACACTTCTTTATAGGTAGTTCGGAATTGATTTAAGACGACTTTTACTGAGCCTAAAAATGAGGAGTTAGCAGTCAAACTTTCGAAATGAATTTCTTTCAGCAAACAAACACTTAATTGATAAAAAAAAAAAAAAAAAAACTTGAAGATTATAGAAATGGGAAAAACTCACACCCAATCTTGTAATGCAAATAGTGTCTAAAGTCATTAAGTGTGGAATGCAGTAAAACATTAAAGCTGCTTCTATAATCTTCCGTTCCGATCAAGCTCGCTTAATTTAATTTCTATACCCATATAAAAGCAACCTCATTTCAATGCCAGCTCATTTATGTGAAAGCTTACATGCTCATTTTATGTTTCCCTTCTCAATAAATATAACTAACTGATAACATTTTATTTTTCTTATACAATTCTAATCAAAAGCGGCTATCACCTGGCATTGTAATTTTTCTTCACTCAACAGCAAATCATTACAGCAGATGATGCCAACAAGGTAACGACAGCAGCACTAAAAATAACAAGGGCTTGCGCACGTGTAACCAACACACGCACACACTCAGGTGGGCAGCACTGTGAAGTAGGTACTCGTATGTGTATTAAGAATACACAAATTATATAAAATTAATTAAAGATGGTAAAGATAATTGATTAGGAGCAACGATTATAAACAGCGCTGCTGCTGGTTAATTTGCGCATAACGCGAAAAATGAGGAAATGCATTAAAAAAGTGTAAGAAGATCAAAAAAAATGAAAAAAATAAAAATAAAAAAATAAAAAATCAGCAAGAAATAAAAATTGAATCGCCACAATCGCGATGGACCGTTAAAGAATTTTATTAAGAGCAAGATCGACTCGAATATACATAAATATGAGGTATAACAAGAAAGAGTTCAAAATGTGCAACAACAAAGAAGATCGTAATGCCCGTGTTGAGTTCATTCAGACTGACCAAGCGCTCAACAACAGCGAGCAACCGTTGAACGATGCGTAAGCGCGTAGCCAAAAGTGTTGAAAAACATGCGCCTGAAGAGGTTTAGAGAAGTAGAGATGCTACGGAAGTGACTTTATTGTTTCTGTAAAAAAATTTAATTTTGTCGATTTATTTTCTCACTTGCTTTTGAGGCAGTAACAAAAATATATATTTTTTTTTTTAATTTTGAATCGAGTCCGAATATGACTATATTAAAATCGAGAATTTGCTCGATTTTTTACAAAAACGGGGTACAGAGCCGCCAGACATCACTTATTTTATAATGGTTGAAATCATTAATTGTAGATAGTCCTCTCCGAATCTTCTACGAATGTGAAAATTTCAAAGCTATAGCTATTTAGGACAGGGTCCTAGGTAGTAAGGGCCCAAGTCGCCAAAAATGACCCTAATTTCACTTATTTTGTAATGAATGATTTTCATATATCTATCATAGAATTTTACCCTGACTTAATATCTAGTTAGACCTGTACCAGGGACAGGACTCCATGCCAGACACCCCAAGATCGCGGATTTCCCTATGGGAATTGGTTCGGTTTTAACGTTTTTAACGGATTTGGCTAACTTCGGATAATTTTAAAGCTCGATTTTTCTATATTTTTGTAGAATTCCAGCCTTAAGTAGAAACAGGCATTTTTAGATTTCTTCCCATGACAAAAGCGTCATCCAGACACGTCAAAGCCGGGGACTTTTCTTCACTTGTTGGTAAAAACTTTTACTGTTTTTAAATGACGGATCTTTACACATATGTCGCAGAACGCTATCCTTAAGTAGTATCAGTCTTTTTCAGACTTCGTCCCATGCTAAAAAACCTTCATCCATACGCCTTCAAGCCGGGGACCTTTCTTTATTCTTACTGCGATTTCACGTATTTAAGCGGGTTTGTCTAACTTTGGCTGTTTTTAAATGGCGGATCTTGACACATGTGTCGAAGAATGCTACTCTTAAGAAGTATCAGACATTTTTAGACTTCATCCCATGAAAAAACCTTCAGCCAGACACCTCAAAGCTGTGGACTTTTCTTTCATTCTTACTTCGAACGGTTTCGACATATCGTAATCGAAATCGAAGCCCTGTAACATCCCTAGTTCCCGGTGATGTGCGCTGTGTATGTAGAGTGTGTGCTTAAGTTTTGTTATATCGCTGATCTGAATTTTCATACTTATTTGTTTGCATTTTGTAGTGGAAACGCCAGTGAGCAAAATATGATATGAAATTTTTACGTTGAACGTCTGTCGTTTGCCCTCAAGTGTTGCAATGCGATGTACATATCTTTGTGTAGCACTTGCCACATAAGTACTTATTTACCAACACTTTCATATGTATCTTAGTATCGACAAGCTGATATGCATGTCTTTCGCGCTTTAAAAAGCCAATATTTAGTGAAAAGGACAAGCAAGACATTTATAATAATCTACCGTGTATCGCAGTTGTGTTGTAACGCCCTCTCAATTCACAGCAAAAGGCTACAAGTAATAATATACACAAAAGTGGAACGAAAGTTGCAGCTACGCCACGGTGAAAATGGGAGCAGAAGGGTGAATTTAATAAAGATATACTCTGCAAGATAACATGAAGTAGTGCGTCTAAAAGCCGAAGAAATAGTTTTATTAGTTGAAAATATACTCTCGCTAAACAGTGTATTTCAACACTCAGGAAAGTGTTTTCCTAAGAGAGTGATTACAGCTCGCGTTAAATCTTTCTTCTAGATACGTACACAGAGAAAAATGAGCAGGGAATGGATACGAATTGACCGCGATTTTCGTTGAACCAACCCATATTTTTGTTGAATCAACAGATATTTTGGTTGCTATGACCAACTCACTGTCAATTCTTAACCATCACCAGTACAATTTTCTCTGTGTGTAGTCAGGATTAAAATGAGCCATAGATTTCCTCTGGTCAAAACAACTTTTTTTTTCATACAAGGAAAAGCAGTTACTTCCATTTTAACCCCAAAGTGGGTCAGAAATCCCAAACAAGCACACATAGTGGATTCTCTTACTAATATAACCGTTACTAAATAAATACTTTCAACAAATTATTGAAGTATATTTTTTTTGATGAAAAATTGTTTTCCTAGCTACATAAAAGGGGATGAAAACGCTGTCATGCTTCTGTAAAGAGATTGCAATTACCATGCATTCATATAAGTATGTACATAAAATTTTATCTGCAGAATTTTCCGCAATTGAAAAACGTTACATTCGCCCATTTGGTGTGACTATTGCAATCGCCGCATTGACTTTTTATGCTGCTTACGTTAGCAAAATTTAATTAAATCTCCGACATTTCATTAAAGACTTCCTCTAATGTGCAATTAATCAACTAACGAACGCACCAAAAATACACAACAGCAGCCAACTAAGAGTGTGGCTTAAACTAAATTTGTGCAGCGGCTTGGCACAATCTAAATGTTCATCGGCAGAGTAGATGGCGGCTTAAACATAATAGAGCGGAGGATGTTTAGGCCGAGCTTCAATTCGTGGTGTGCTGATTTTATTTTGTCCCACAAATTGGTGAGTCCAGTCGTTTTAATTCCTGCTGAAAACTACAGAGGGTATACAGTTTTTCATCGCTTACTAAGGAATTCAGCTGTTAACTGGAACAAAGTTTGAACCTGGAACTTTTTAATTGTGAGCACTTATGCTTGGGATTTCCGACAAAAAAATACCCACCTTATACACCTTACTTAGTTCGATCAAGAAGCTTCCACTATCATAACTTTTTTATTATCGCCAACAGTTTTTGTAATGGGTAATAAATTGTGTTTAGATGTTTATGTTTTGGTCTGGAATGCAGTTGCTTAATGTAAAATTCATATGATACTTGCTCGAAGTAGCTGCTCGAAAATATTGATATAAATAAACAACTTCAAATGGCAGAGTCGCTGATAGAATAAGACAACAATAGATCTAGCTAAACGCTAACATGAAATGTGGGTGTTGATTTTACAACGAAACTTGCATGCTGTAATTATTTAGAAAATTTATAATTAATGTTTGATAAAAATTTAGAAACATGTTGGGCAAATAGTTATAGCAAGCAAGTGTGAATGCAACTATACCATGCAAAAAATCACGCGAGTAAACTCTAAAGATAATGGCCCGCGATTAATCTCTTTCGGCTCATTGATCGCATCTACTCTTTTATGTACAAAGTTGAGATAAGTAAATTTCATAATGCTATGCTACACACAGGGTAGAAAAAGGATTAGACCTAACGTACCTGTTCTGGTAAAACTTTTCTATCCACAGGATATTCTCATATTAATAGATCAGAAGAGTGCAGTGCACGCCAGTTGGAACGGTACTACGTAACGGCATAAAATAATCGAGATAGATATAGAGTTCCGTATAAGAAAGTTCTAAGGTTGAAAAGACGAGTTCATTAAGGCATGTCCGTCTGTCTGTCCGTCTATCCGTGTGCACGATAACTTGAGTACAAATTGAGATACTTGCATGAAATTTTGTATACAGGTTACTTTTTGGCCAAGGTTGGTTGCTATTGAAAATGGGCGAAATCGGATGATAACCACGCCCGCGTTTTCGATTCGAAAATTTCGAAAATCACATAAATTGACATATCTCGGTAGCTGAAATGGTCAAAATGATGTTATTTTTTATGTGAATCCCCTTGGTCATTCTCTCCATAAAGTTTTTATAGTGGGCGTGGCATTTTTGAAAAATCGACCGGTCGTAACTTTTAAACAGATTACGATAGAACGATGAAATGTGGTACAGAGCATACTCGTATCGTTTGGAGTATACCCGATGAAATTGGATAAAATCTCCTCCAACCACGCCCACTTTCGATATCGAAAATCACCTAAATTGACATAATTCGGTAAATGAAATGGCTAACATGATATAGTTTGATAGGATGAATACCATAGTCAATCTATTATGATTTTTTTGATAAATTTTTCAAAGTAGGCGTGGCACTGCCACATAACTTTTAAACTGATTACGGTAGAACGATGGTACAAGGTATACTAGCATAATAGGGAGTATACCTGATGTAATTGGACGAAATCGCTTCCCAACCACGCTCACTTCCGAAATGGAAAATTGCGAAAATCATATGAACACTACCTCTGGGTGTTTAGTGTTCGGTTTACCCGAACTTAGACTTCCTTAAATGTTAACATTTAAATTATTATCGAACTAGGAATTTTAAAGAAATTCGCGACAGATTGGTCCCAGAACAGCTAACTTTTATGGATAAGCAAAAAAGCATAACTGTATAAACGAATTTCATCCTTGTTGAAGAACTCATAAAATTATGAGTTTAAACCTCCTAAGTTACCGACTAATTAATTTAAAGCAATAAATTGCTTATTTATCTATAACACGCCTCGGCAGCTAGTGGAACAATTGTCCGAAAATCTAACAACAAAAATCACACACATTATTACGCTCTTTGTTTGGCCTCTCGAACAATGAAATTGTTGCTGCTCTTGAGAGAGCGCTAAGAAACCCTGTGCATCATTGAAAGATGGTGTGCTAACAAAGGGTTATCTATTATCCTCCGGGCATATCTACATTATGTTGGACAGTCACACCGCACTACGTGCCTTGCAGTCTTACACCCGAAGCTTGTTGATGAGTGCGTCGCAGTCCTTAATGATTTGCGAGCCAAAAACAAAGTTTTGTTAGGATGGGTCCCAGGGCATGGACGGTATGAGGGCAACGCAAAAGCAGATCACCTAGCAAGAAAAGGTGCTCTAACAGTATTTTATGGTCCGGAACGCTTTTGTCGGCTCACCAAGGACCACGTAAGGGAGACCATAAATAACTGGGAAACCAAACAGTTTTGGCAGCATTGGCTTAGCAGCCTAGGACAGAGCAGGTCAAACTCTTGAAAAAACCCTCAAAAATAGCATCGGCCAGGCTCATTAATCTAAGAGGGGTGAATTTAAGAACCCTCACTGCCCCCTCTGCGTTATTATCTGAGTAAGCTGAATCTGTCAGATACAATTTTTCGGTTTTGAGAACTGGACGATGAAACGCCGGTTCATATAATCTGCGAATGCATTGCGTTAGCAAGAAGGCGAGTTTGCTATCTAGGTGGTGTCACTCTCAAACCGGTCGTGATATGGAATAAAAAACCTGAGGAGATGCTAAAATTTATAAAGAGCCTCCGCATATAGCAATAAGCTGAAGTGCCACACAATAGATCGTGTGAATGGTCGCTGTTTAATAAGGTCTTATAATAATAATAATAATGATAATGATCACACGGAGTATTCAATGGATGTGATTGGTTATACTCAGTCGATCATTTGCAAGCAACTACTAAACAACATGCGCTACTACTTCGAGTCTTGCCACTACCTGAATAATAGTTAACATCATTTATTATTACTGTCTGTGTGAATAACAGTAAATATTAGTTAAACCACAATTCTTCAAAATCAACAGTTAAGTTTCTTGGGTAAAAATTCAATTAAAACTACTAACTTAACTCATTTCCTTTAGTATATGGCAGCTTACATGATGTTTGTAATGTTAGGAAAATGTGGGTGTTGCCAATTCATTTAACATTGGCAATAATCACTAACACAATGGACCATACGAAGCCACTAGATTTATTGGCTGTTAACAATAGGTAAATGCGTTCGGTGTAAAATTGCTGTTGACGTGTATTTTAGCATTTTGTGTGTGTTATATATATCTGTGTAACATGTGCAATGTTCACATGACTTTATATGTATCTTATTAAAAATTATGATACTTTCCGGTCCTTTTTTTTTAATTTAATTTTATTATGTGTTATTGCACTTTTTTGTGTTATTGCACTTTATTTTATTTCATTTTCTTTATATTTTTATTTTTTTTACTTTAATTAAGTTGTACCTGGGTTACCGAGCTCGCTCGTTGTTTTCGATTTAGTCCTATATTCTTACCTACCTACATTCTTTCCAATATTCTGTATTACCCACATAAACTTTTCAAAATAGATTTTCGAAAAAATATCTAAAAGGTGGCAATTTTTTAAACCGCCTTAAGTGGCAAATCCAAGTAGAAACTCATAGAATGAAGTACACTCATAGAATGAAGTACAAGCAAAATTTCTTCCAAACCGGTCAATATTTATACGAACAGTCTTAGAATCAAGCATACTATCTGTATGCCAAAATGATTCCAAAATGATCGGAAAATGATCCCAAAATGAACCTAAAATTATTCCAAAATGGTCCCAAAGTTACCCCAAAATTTATCACAAAATGATCCCAAAATGAACCCAAAATGACCCTAAAATGATCCTAAAATAATTCTAAAACTATCCCAAAACGACCCCAAAAAGACCCTAAATGACTCCAAAATAATCCGGATATGACCCAAAATTATCCAAAATTGTACCCAAAATTATTCCAAAATAGCCCCAAAATTATCTCAAAATGATCCTAAAATAATCCAAATATGATACCAAAATGATCATAAAATAATCCAAATATGATTCCAAAATGACCCGGTAAGCGGTAACCCTGAGCGGGAACCCTACTTGAAAATATTTTAGTTGGTATCTCGCCGGAAATATCTTTCATTTGATTCCCATATTGGTATATCTTGCCCCATAATAAAAAAATTAAGATAGGTGGCAACCCTGTATTTAATGGAGATAGATATAGGGTTCCATATATGAATGCTCTTAGGTTGATTAAGGCATGTCCGCCCGTCTGTCCGTCCGTGTACACGTTAACTTGAATAAATATTGAGATATTTGAATGAAATTTGGTATACAGGATACTTCTGGCGTTTTTAATTTAATTTAATTTTTTATTGTTAATTCATTTTGTATTATATTTTAGTTTTTTGTTTCATAGCGAGAAGAAAACAAAATCAAAGAAAAGATCGGATTCCTGTTCCCTAAAATGGAAGCTAATTAGGCAGAAACTAAATGTTTCTCAATACTCAGATGGAACAAAAAGAAAAACGTATCCATACCTAATTTCGGTCAATCATTCAATTTATTTTCGCTTAAAATTTATGAATGAAAATTGAACTTTGGTGCTGGCATGAGTGCGTATTCGTAACAGCAATGGCCATGGCATGGTCATGCAGCACATTTAATGGCAAATCAACATTTATGACCAAATATGCGGTAAAAATGCACACAAAACAAAATGTGTTGCGTACCGTTACCTGCGACTGTGTAGCAAGTAGCCTCAGTGCAGCCTTCGTTAGTAATGCTGTTTGCAATTTCGAAATTGTTTTTTGGAAAATTGCGAAAATGTGGTACGCAAACGCATTCACTTTTATGTGCATTGAGCGCAGCAGCCACCATAGGAGCAACAAAACCGTTTTTAATGTTGTCATATAAAATGATGGAAAATTCATTATGCTTTAGAGCCAACAAAAAACCGCCATAGCATCAAGTAGCGACAGCAGTCACGGCAACAGCAACAACAATGAACGGCGACAGCATACGGAAATGGGATTTTTTGAAGCCACATTGGCACTTAGCATTATCGATTACCATGTAAAGACTTTGCTCATTTCTGCTGCCTCGTGTCGGTATGTATACACAAGTAACAAAAGACTTAAGACAGCAACTTGCCTTTTTGCGCTTTAATGTCATTACGTTGCATTCTTTTTTTATGAGCCCATTATAAAGTCGATCGAATTGATTGAAGATTTATCTTACATGCGATTAATTAAAATTGAAATCCATGCAATGAGAAACATTAATGACTCACAATAACATTTGCAAATCAAACCACCAACACATAAATCGAATCTAGACAAGGTGTTAGAAGTGAATTGCATGTTCGAACTGCAAGTGGAAGACCTTCAGACGCCAATTGAGTTGCAATTAAAAATGGTATATAAAAATGTTGTAAATATTATACACTGCATATGCCATATTAGTGATAAACTTAGTGTTATTTGTAGCTGCCCATAGCTATTTAATTTGACTTAAAATTTATGGTAAGGTATTGTAAGTCATTGACGGTCACAGCAGGTTGTGGTGCCTCCCATTCGCCCACCTGCAGTTGACACTTGCTCATAAATAGATATGGAAATTAAAAAAAAAAAAAAAATAAGTAAGAAAGTCGCAGTTCGTATGAAAAGGAACTGAAAATAGGTGTGTTTATCGATCAAGTTTGGTTTATTTTGCTTTATTTTATATTATTCTGTTTTAAAATTTTTTAGTTTTAGTTTTATTTTTTATGTTAATTTATTTTATTATTTACTTTTTTATTTTATTTTAATTTAATCGTTTTTTTTTTTTTGTTTTAATGGTCTTGCATTTTTACATATAAGTAAGAATTTTTGTGACTATTTACCGGGACAATAATTCCTATTGAAACTTCATGATACTTTAGTTTCTTTATTTTATTTTACTTTAGTTTTTTTATTTTATTTTATTTTATTTTATTCTATTTTATTTATTTTATTTTATTTTATTTTGTTTCATTTTGTTTTATTTTATTTTGTTTTATTTTATTTTATTTTATTTTGTTTTATATTTATTTAATTTTATTTTTTTATTCTATCTTATCTTATTTTGTTATATTTAATTTTATTTTATCTTATTGTATTTTATTTTATTTTAATTTATTTTATTTTATTCTATTTTTTTGTTATTCAATTTAATTTCATTTAATTTAATTCCATTTATTTTATGATACTCTCTTTTATTTTATTTTATTAATTGATTCTTTTTAATTAGTTTAGTTTTGAGTAAACAACAAACAAAATTTTAACACCGCGAGAAGTTTATTCAATCTAACTAATCTATTTCGTTTTTCTAATATCACTTTAAATTATTCATTCATTCAGCCCATTTGTTCACCATAAATCTGATTGGTTATGCTAATTTGTGTTAATGAACTCGAGAGCGAAAAGCTTTTATGGGTTTTAATATCAGTTTCATTTGATTTACGGAAATGATGTCAACGTAGCTATATAATATTCTGCAAAAACGTATATACACACATTCATACGTAGATAATTATCATAGCAATTAAAACTAGATTTATGCAAAGTTGAACGCGAGAGTAAAGTAAATCATAATTAGTGTATACATTTGTTCATATTTGTGATTATGGCAATTCAAAGTTGTATAATATCGCTCCATGTGCATTCGATCAATACCAGTTCATATGTAGTCGTAAAGACTGTAGTTCAAACCTTTACTTTGCGTGCCTGTCTCTAATTTTTGCTGCTGGCATATGAGGTATATATGTATGTGCGCAAGTGTTCTTCGCCGGGGTAGGGACTAATTTGCAATAAATTATAATATGCGTGTAATTAGTAGAAAAGATCAGCATGAAGTCTGATCTACGAACAACAGAAATCTTTTGAAGTAGCAAAGTAGGGCTGTAAATACAGTTTATATGTAATTTCACTTGCCAACGTTTTGGTTGCAAGAGTTGTGGACTTTTATCAATTTGATTTGTTTAAGGTCACTTAAGAATAGCAGTCATGAGGATATTTCTAACATTGCCAAAGCAATAAATTATGCATGCGAGGGCGCTATACATAAATATCGTCACATTCAGAATACATTCATAGTTACATATTTTAAATCGCCTTGAGAAATATAACTAACAGAGAAATAATAAGTAAGATATACATCTGTTTCACTTCGAACGCCTATTTTTATTCCTGGAAATTCGACTAATCATATTTAATAACTAGTTTAAGCTAAATTTCGCTTTACCTTTTGCACTCACCTTCAATTCAGATTTTTAAAATTCTCTACTCTTATAGTAAGATTTTCCCCTTATACTGTTAAAAATAATTATAGTTTGCAGACAAACAAAGAAAATTTATGTGCATGCAGCATTCAGAGGCATTGACACTAGATAAACAAATAAGCCAAGATAAATAAAATGTTGAAAGAAAAGTTAAAATTGAAAGGAAAATATTACATGAATACAGAATTGGGGGAGTAAGGGTATAATTAAATTCCCAGGCAAAATCTTAAATGGCCCGCAACGTTAAATTCATTCGTAATTGGCAATTTATTCATAGCTTAAAGTGCAACTTCAGAAATATTTGTATTATGAAGTAGCAGACTTGCGAAAAATGGAAGGCATCAACTTATCTCTCGCCAGGTGAGATATTAATCTTAATCAAATCGCTCATACTCATTTTTCGATATGCGTCACCCATATGAATGACCGAGGAACAGGATATTATAAATTTATATAGTTGAATGTCTATGTTGAATGTCTAAATAGTTGAATGTCTAAATGTAATAAAATAAAAAAATAAAAATATAAAAGAATTGAAATAAAAAATAAATAAAAAAAATAAAAAATAAATTAATTAAATTTAAAAAAATTAAAAAAAAGAAAAAAGTTAATCAAAATAAAATTCAATATCTAAAATAAAAACCAAAAAAGATTGCAAAAAAATTATTTAATATTTTGATTTCAGATTCTCAAGCAATTTAGAACGCAGCTTTCTCATCCACTTGCTGCATCTTATAACAAGGTTCACTTATTCATGAAATGTAATGGTCCCAAGGAACACCCGAAACAATATTATTATACCCAGTGTACTAGTACTAGTACAAGGGTATATTAACTTTGTTCACATAACGGCTGTTTGTAACGGCACAAAATAATCGAGATAGATATAGAGTTCCATATATGAAAATTCTTAGGTTGAAAAGAGGAGTCCATTAAGACATGTCCGTCCGTCTGTCCGTCCGTCCGTCCGTCCGTCCGTCCGTCCGTCTGTGTACACGATAACTTGAGTAAAAATTGAGATATTTGTATGAAATTTTGTATACAGGTTACCTTTTGGCCAAGGTAGGTTGCTATTGAAAATGGGCGAAATCGGATGATAACCACGCCCCCTTTTTCGATATCGAAAATTTCGAAAATCACACAAATTGACTTATCTCGGCAGCTGAAATGGCTAAAATGATATAATTTTATAGGTGAGTCCCCCTGGTCATTCTCTTATGATTTTTCCATAAATTTTTTATAATGGGCGTGGCACCGCCCACTTTTAAGGGAGGCGTTTTTGAAAATTTGACTGGTCGTAACTTTTAAACTGATTACGATAGAACGATGGAATTCGGCACAAAGCATACTAGTATCGTTGGGAGTATACCTGATGAAACTGGATAAAATCGCCCTTCAACCACGCCCACTTTCGATATCAAAAATTTCGAAAATCACACAAATTGACTTATCTCGGCAGCTGAAATGGCTAAAATGATATAATTTTATAGGTGAGTCCCCCTGGTCATTCTCTTATGATTTTTTCATAAATTTTTTATAGTGGGCGTGGCACCGCCCACTTTTAAGGGAGGCGTTTTTGAAAATTTGACTGGTCTTAACTCTTAAACAGATTACGATAGAACGATGGAATGTGGCACAAAGCATGCTACACTGAAATAAAAAGTTTGAAAGTGCACATTGAAAGTAACATATCAAAACCACTTTCAAATCGATTATGACAATACTGTAAATATTATAGTATTTACTGTAAAATTGGCAGTAAAAACATGTAATTTTTGAAAAATATCAATTAATGATATGAGTCCACTTTCAAATTTACAGTAATTCATGTCAATATGATAGTGTCCACTTTCAAATTTACAGTAATTCATGTCAAGTTGATAGTATATTCGAAGAATGATAGGGGGTCACTTTCAAAATTGATATTACCCACTGTTGGACGAAAAATGACAGGGTTTACTCTTAATTTGACGGCCGTTTCTTGTATATTTTTTTTTTTCAGTGTAGTATCGTTGGGAGTATACCTGATGAAAATGGATAAAATCGCCCTCCAACCATGCCCACTTTCGATATCGAAAATTTCGAAAAACACATAAATTGACATAATTCGCTAACCGAAATGGGTAAAATTATATAATTTTATAGGTGAATCCCCATGGTCATTATATAATGATTTTTTGATAAATTTTCTAAAGTGGGCGTGGCCCCGCCCACTTTTAAGGGAGGCATTTTTATACCAAGCGTACTAGTACAGGGCGGCCACCGTGGTGTAGCGGTTAAGTGTTCGGCCTTCTACACCAAGTCGTGGCGGTTCGATGCCCGGCAAAGTAACATCAAAAATTAATTAGAAAAACAATTTTTCTAAACGGGGTCGCCCCTCGGCAGTAGTTTGGCAAACTCTCCGAGTGTATTTCTGCCATGAGAAGCTTCTCAGCAAAAAATTCATTTGCTTTGCAAGTGCCGTTCGGAGTCGGCAAAAAACTGTAGGTCCCGCCAACTTGTAGGAAAACTCAAAAGCAACACACCACAAGTTGGAAAGAGAAGCTCGGCTAAAAATCTCGTTAGAGGTTATGATAACCTGTTGGTATATCGCTGCCATTAGTAGTAGTAGTAGTACTAGTACAGGGGTATTATAATTTTGTCCACATAACTGTACTATGTACCGGCGCAAAATAATCAAGATCCATGTATGAAAGTTCTTCGGTTGAAAAGAGGAGTCTATTCAGGCATGTCCGTCCGTCTGTCCGTCCGTCCGTCCGTCTTTGTACACGATAACTTGAGTAAAAACAAGTAAGGAAAGTTGTCTTCGGCTGTGCCGAAGGCTAAATACCTTTCATGAATAAGCGTCCCGATTTTCACTGTTTGATCCCAGTGCAGCCTGTGTGAATTTAACTTTAGCTCATACCGAAGCTATCGGAACTATCGATTATATGGGGGCGATGTGTTTTATTGGTCCAATCTCATTGATTTTTAACATCGACATTCCACATTCTAAAACAGCAACAGTTACGAAATTTCACGTTCCTACCGATATAATTACAGGAGTTATCTACCAAAATCCGTTTATCGGAACAATCGATTGTATGGCTATGTGTAATATTTATCCCATTTCAATGATTTTCAACATCGATATTTTACATATAAAAATAGCGATGCTTCCAAAATTTCGCTTTCCTATGTGTTTAATTACAGGACTTATAGCCCAAAATCCGCTTATCGGAATAATCGATTGTATGGGAGCTATGTGAAATATTTACGCCATCTCAATGATTTTCAACATCGATATTTCGCATATAAAAATAGCAATACTTCCAAAATTTCACGTTCCTACCTATATAATTACAGGAGTTATCTACCAAAATCCGTTTATCGGAACAATCGATTGTATGGGGGCTATGTGAAATATTTATCCAATCTCGATGATTTTCAACATCGATATTTCACATATAAAAATAGCAATACGTCAAAAATTTCACGTTCCTACGTGTTTAATTACAGGAGTTATAGCCCAAAATCCGTTTATCGGAATAATCGATTGTATGGGAGCTATGTGAAATATTTATCCCATCTCTATGAGTTTCAACATCGATATTTCACATATAAAAATAGCAATACTTACAAAATTTCACGTTCCTACCTATATAATTACAGGAGTTATCTACCAAAATCCGTTTATCGGAACAATCGATTGTATGGGGGCTATGTGAAATATTTATCCAATCTCGATGATTTTCAACATCGATATTTCACATATAAAAACAGCAATACGTCCAAAATTTCACGTTCCTACGTGTTTAATTACAGGAGTTATAGCCCAAAATCCGTTTATCGGAATAATCGATTGTATGGGAGCTATGTGAAATATTTATCCCATCTCTATGATTTTCAGCATCGATATTTCACATATAAAAATAGCAACACTTATAAAATTTCACGTTCCTTCGTGTTTAATTACAGGAGTTATAGCCCAAAATCCGTTTATCGGAATAATCGGTTGTATGGGAGCTATATGTTATATTGGTCCGATCTTACTGGTTCCGACAAATGATTCCTATATTGGAAAATGGTGGCTGCATACCAAATTTCAGCCAAATATCTCAAAAACTGAGGGACTAGTTTGCGTTCAAACAGACAGACAGACAGACAGACAGACGGACAGACGGACAGACGGACAGACGGACAGACGGACAGACGGACATGGCTAAATCAACTCATCTCGTCATCCTGATCATTTCGGTATACTTATTGATGGGTCTATCTCTTCTTCTTCTCATATTTACAAACATCGGACCAAAGTTATAATACCATTTCATGTTCATGAAAGGTATAATTAAGATATTTGCATGAAATTTTATATACAGGTTACTTTTTGGCCCAGATAGCTTGCTATTGAAAATGGGCGAAATCGGATGATAACCATGCCCCCTTTTTCGAGATCGTAAATTTCGAAAATCATACAAATTAACATAACTTGAGTAAAAATTGAGGAATTTGCATGAAATTTGGTATACAGATTACTCGGATTATAGCCACGTCCCTTTTGTCGGTATCGAAAATTTCGAAAATCACATAAACTGATGTATATCGGTAGCTGAAATTGATAAAATGATATAATTTCATAGGTGAATCTCTCTTATCATTCTATTATGATTTTCTGTTAAATTTTAAAAAGTGGGCGTGGTACCGCCCACTTTCAAGGGAGGCATTTTTGAAAATTCGACTGGTCGTAACTTTTAAACAAATTATGGTAGAACGATGAAATTTGGCACAAATCATACTAGTACTGTTGGGAGTATACGTGATGAAATTGGATAAAATCCCCGTCCAACCACGGCTACTCTCGATATCGAAAATTTAGAAAATCACCTAAAAGACTGGTCGTAAGTTTTAAACTGATTACGGTAGAATCGTGAAATTCGGCACAAGGTATACTAGAGTTATAGGAAGTATACCTGTTGAAATTAAACGAAATCGCTTCCCAATCACGTCCACTTTCAATATGGAAAATTTCGAAAATCACATAAATTGACATAATTCGGTAAGGTAAATAACTAAAATAGTATAATTATAGTATAATTTGGTAGTTAAATTTGTAAGGAATTGTCTACTATTAACGAGTCTTAAAAGATGAGTTAATTTTGTTAAGTGAGCCACCTATAATTTTTTCGACGGCGATGTATTTTATTGAAAGTGGGTAGTATGGCTCAGAACGATTAAAGAAAAATACGTATACAATTTTTCGAAATTCGAATTATTTTGAAAGTTATATCTATCAACAGTTTTCGAAATTCCTCACTTTTTGACGATTTTCTCATGATTGGTCAAACCGATTTTGCTAATTTTTTAAATATATATAAAAGATGGTATCTTCTACAAAAGGACATTTCCAATTTTTGCAAAAAAAATTTGTTTGTAAGTATATTAGAAGTAAGAAATGCATTCAACTATAAGTAATATTTTGAGGGCACACGAACAATGTACATATATGTTATACCGTAGCATAAATAAATATTAATTTTATAAACTAACTAATAAATTTATTGAGTTCGTTTTTCCCAAATTATAATATATATAGAAAATATATAACTTATAGGTACTACTATTGTTTCCACAGATTGTTTCAAATCGCCAGATATGTATATACATAAGTAGATATATGTAGTTTAGGCAGACCTGCCAGTGCATAAACGATTAAACATATATGCGAATTGCCGAACCGAAAGCAATAGAAGCATGCTTTATTTCTATGGTAGCAAAGGCTCTTGCCGCAGTACGGATGTTGTTAGGTTTGTCTAGTTTGTGGAAATGTTTACTGTCTTACCGTTAATATAGAAACAAAAAAAAACAACAATAATAACAAAAAAGCATTTGCAATCGGCATTTGAAGTTATTTGGACTTTTAGTTTATTTTAGAGTGCAAGCAAGACGGCAAAAGGCAAGCATAAATGTCCGCCCACCACAAGCTGTTGTGTGGGACAGCGTCTGTTTGGCCTTAAACGCTGAACGCATTCTTAGATAGAAACACCAGTATTCACGTTTTCCTGCTTTTCTTATTTGTATACACGTTTTTTTTATTTCATATTTACTTCTATTTTCTCTGGCCAAAAAATTTGCAGCACAGCGTCATGGAAATCTCTCAGACAAAGCACGAATGATTTTCAAGTATACGCCCTGTTGTCTATATTATGGCATTCGATTTGACCACCATAATAAAAACAAATGAACAAACGAGTGCGAAAAATATTTACACTTGGCACTTAATCGTGTTCGAGTGTTACTCGCAACGAACTTTAGCTGCCGCACTTCGATGCTTGCATTGTCCTTATTTTAATATGAGTTTACCGGAAATCTCATTTGTATGACGAAGTTCGGGTGTTTAGTGGCAGCACATAATTACACTTTGACGGTTATGCGTCTTGCATTGTTTGTTCTGCTGGGATTTTTATTCTTATTTTATATTTACCTTGCTTTAAATGTCAATATCAAGAATCATTAAAGTTCAGTTGAGCACAAACAGCTGACAGTTAATTGAGGTGACAGTTTAGCGGTACTCCTCAGTTGACTTGCATTTTATATGTTTTGCAAAAACTGTTCATTCACTTAGTCAATGTTTATAGCGCCGTCGTGCTGTCGCCCACGGCTGGCTGGATGGATTTTTATGTTTTAAAATATGGTTCTTTTATTGGAAGATTTTTTTACTATAAAGCGCGTACGCTGTACTTCATTGAAACACTGCTCATTAAAATAATGTTAATCCACTCCAACAAAAAAAACTAAAATAAAGTAAGAAAAATTAAAAAAAAACTAAAATAAAAGAAAAAAATTAAAAAAAAATATTAAAAAAATAAAATAAAATAAAAGAGAATAAAATAAAATAGAATAAAATAGAAGAAAACAAAAAAAAATATAAAAAAACTAAAAAAAATAAAATTAAAAAATGAAATAAAGTAAAGATAATGAAAAAAAAAATCAAAATAAATGAAAAAAAATTAAATAAAATAAATTTAAAAAAATAGGGTAACTCAAAATAAGAGAAAATAAATATTTAAACTTTTGCACAAAATTTAAAATTAAAAAAAAATTTAATAAAATAAAATAAAAGAGAATAAAATAAAATAGAATAAAACAAAATAAAATTAAAACAAGTAAGGAAGTCTAAGTTCGGGTAAGCCGAACATTAAATACCCAGTGTATGGAAACAATAGTAGTACCTATAAGTTATATATTTTCTATATATATTATAATTTGGGAAAAACGAACTCAATAAATTTATTAGTTAGGTAGGTAGGTAGGTAGAAGTGGCTGCCGCAAAGGCACACCTAGGCCAGTAATAAAAGGCCCGTTGTGATACCACCAAACACTAGGAAAGTCAGTCCCGGGGCCCGGCCATATGGAAAATCCCAGTGCTGTCGGGACTCTCCATATAGCCGAAACCCGGGACTGACACTCCTAACCGACACCGCTACCCCTCCTCGAACCATTTTGATAACTTGATGAAGGCCATCAAGTCCTTTATGTCTAGCTCCGCGACCTGGCTTAAGCTAACCAGGAAGGGAACTCCCAGAGAGCGCCTTCTCGCTCCGCTTAAGGCCGGGCAGTTGCAGATGAGGTGCTCCACCGTTTCCTCTTCCTCATCCTCTTTGCAACTCCTGCAGCATCGTCGGTAGGGAACGCCTAGCCTTGCTGCGTGCCTACCAATAAGGCAGTGCCCGGTTAAAACACCTATTAATATGGAGATTTCCTTCCTTTTTAGGGCGTATATGTGTCTAGATCTTTTAAGATCGCATTTTGGCCAGGTTTGCTTGGATATCCGGCACCCTGGGGCTTGTAGCCATCTTTCGTTGGCTTCGCGGAGTGTATGCTCCTTCAGCATTAGCTTGCACGTGGCAAACGGCATACCTATGCGCTCTTTATCTTGAAGAATCTGCTTGGTCGTGCCCTGCCTGGCAAGTTCGTCTGCCCTACAGTTTCCCTCAATGTCCCTGTGTCCCGGGACCCATGTGAGGTTCACGCGGTTCTGTTGGGCCATCTCTTGAAGAGATCGACGACAGCTGAGCGTCAGTTCAGAGTTGAACGAGTAAGAGCCAAGGGATTTGATGGCCGCTTGGCTGTCGCTGAAAATACAGATATCCTGTCCGATGGTGCGTTCACCTATCCAAGTCACGGCGTCCATGATTGCAGAAACTTCAGCCTGGAAGACGCTGCAGTGATCAGGTAGTCTAAAGGAGAGTTCTAGGTCCAAATCCCTTGAGTAAACCCCTCCTCCGACTCTGCCGTCTAACTTCGAGCCGTCGGTGTATATAAAAGTGCCGCCATTAGTAGCGGGACACCGATCTATGTTCTCCCAGTCTTCCCTGCTGGGAATGTTTATTATAAAACAACAATCTCCGACTGTTGTGGTCGCACACCGATCTGTGCTCAGAGGGAGAAAGCTGTAAGATCTTAGAATACAGGAGTGTCCAATAGTGCTTGCGCCCCAGACGGACGTTTCCCTTAGAGGCACAGCCAATGCTGCTGCTGCCCGGTACCCTTCCAGATCGAGTGGCAAAAAGCCAAGAATGGCCTGGAGAGCTTCATTGGGCGTTGTTCTTAACGCCCCGCTTATACAGATCATGCTCGATCTGTGGACTTTCCCTAACAGATTTAGGTTTGTTGCCTTTCTGAGCGCAGGCCACCATACCACGACTCCATACAGCATAATTGGCTGGATTATCACAGTGTAGATCCATCTGCAAATTTTGGGGCTGAGCCCCCATTTTTTGCCAATGGCTCTTTTACACGTGTAAAGTGCAATGCACGCTTTCCTCTGGCGCTGGATGACATTCTCCTTCCAGTTAAGCTTTCTATCTAGAACTGTGCCTAGGAATTTGGCTTTATCAGCTAAGTTCAGGCGCACGCCATCTAGTTCTGGTAGGTTCAGCGGTGGTATCTTGTACCGCCTGGTATAAAGGACAAGCTCCACCTTTCCCGGGTTGATGCTAAGTCCGCAGCGAGAGGACCATGAAGAAACTTCTCGCAGTGCTACCTGCATCAAGTCACACAGGGTTTGTGGGAATTTGCCCCTATATGCAATAGCTAAATCGTCTGCATATGCCACTATCTTCCCGCCCCCCCACCTTGTGTCTCGTAGCAGCGAGTTTACGGTGAGGTTCCATAGGAGCGGGGAGAGAACACCACCCTGAGGCGTTCCTCTTGTGACATAGCGTGAAAGATCAACTGTTCCCAGTGAAGAAACTATTTTCCTTCCCTTTAGTAGTTGATCAATTAGACCAATAAGAGATCTATTTATGCCCAGGTTTGTTAAAGCAGTGTTAATAGCCTCCGGCCTTATATTGTTGAAAGCCCCTTCGATGTCCAGAAAGGCCACGAGACAGTACTCCTTTTCGTGCAATGATTTTTCAACAATAGAGACTAGGCTGTGGAGCGCAGTTTCCGTTGATTTACCTTTGGTGTATGCATGTTGATAGCTAGAAATAAGGTTGCTATCAATAGTAGAGGAGAGATAATCGCTAATTATCCTCTCGAAGGTTTTAAGTGCAAAAGACGAGAGACTGATCGGTCTGTAGTCTTTAGGCTCATAGTGTGAGGCCTTCCCAGCCTTTGGAATAAAGACTACCGTGGCGCTTCTCCAGGAGCACGGAATGTAATTAAGAGCCAGGCAGGCTGAATAGAGAACTACCAGCCATTTAGCTGATATTTCCAGCGTGTTTATGAGTTGTGCGGGGAAAATCCCGTCTGGCCCAGCTGCCTTGAACGGCTCAAAGCTTTTGATTGCCCACCTTACCCTTTCCTCCGTAATGGGTATGTTTACCGCCAGGTTTGTTGCAGATGCTACAGGTGCATCATACAAGTTCCCCGGAAAGTGTGTGTTCAGGAGCAGCTCCAGGGTTTCCCCTTCCGTGCTGGTCCAAGATCCGTCAGGCTTCCGTAAATAGCTAATGGCTGTTTGAGTTTTTGATAGCACTCGTCTAAGTCTCGCTGTATCATCGACTTTTTCGACCCCGGTGCAGAAATTTCTCCACGAAGTTCTCTTCGCTTGCCTTAGAGCCTTTTTATAGGCCCTCAGTTTAGCTTTATATTCGAGCCATTCAGGCTCCGTACCGATGCTCTTGGCCTTGTTAAATTGCTTCCTGCATGATACACGGAACGAATCCAGGTCGTAAGACCACCAGTGGGGTCTATGTTTGCCGCGTGGTTTTGGTACTGGACAAGCCTGCTCTAGGGCATTTGAGAGCGCCGTTGTAAAGGTCGTTACCAGATCATCCAGTTCTCCCACTGATGAGGGGGCTTGTGGAGGTAATACTGGTAGGTCCCTAGCTAATATTTGGTTATGTAGCTGCCAGTTAGTGTTGCGTGGATTTCGTTTCATAACTGGCTGCTCAACAATAAAGTCTAACACAATTTCTATGTACCGATGGCCAGAAAATGAATGCTCATCAAGAACACGCCATTTTCTGACCCACTCATAAGCGCCTTCGCTACAAACAGTGAGGTCTATAACCTCCCTACGAGCTTTAGTTATAAAAGTAGGCTCGTTACCCACGTTACAAACCACCAGGTTAGTTGTTAGTAGGTAGTCAAACAGAGACTCGCCCCTAGCGTTAATATCGGAGCTTCCCCACTGGACGTGATGAGCATTAGCGTCAGCTCCAATAATAAGATAGCCCGTACAGAAATTATCCACCAGATCTTTCACCTCCTTTTGTGGAGGAGGTTCTTCGGCGTCATAGGGCATATAGACCGACGCCATCGTTAGGCTGGTGCTGCCGACTGTTAAGCTGGCAGCTGTAACGTCACCATTTGAGTAGTTGGGTAATAGAAAGGTGTTTAGCTCAGACTTTACCAAAATACAGGTTCTGACCTTGCCCTCATCATTGGCTTGGATGAGCTTGTACCCCTTAGTCCCCAATCCATAGATCCTAGAGCTATTGACCCAGGGCTCTTGGATAAGGACCACGTCTACGTCGCCTTTAGAAAGACGACTGCTTAAAACAGCCGAGGCTGCTTTAGATTTGTGCAGATTTATCTGAAGCACCACCAACATGAGAGAGCTCAGACTTCCCCGCCGCCAGCGTGTCGTCGAGGTCTGGCCTGTTCCGGGGGCTGTCTCTCAACGAGGAGTTGTTCAGAGCACCTGCACGATTTGGCGTGGCGGGAACCCTGCTGTCTGAAGCAGCATCAACGTTAGTGTGCTCAGGTTTAGCCACGATCGTGACGTCGAGGCCTTCTTCGTCAAGCAGGCTTTCTTCTATCGCCGAGTTGTTCGCAGCACCATCGCAATTTGACGTGGCGGATAACATACTTTCCGCGTCGGACTCCTCTGCTTCCCCTTCCGATGCCTCGATCTCCGAGTCCTCCGGAGCGTCCGGAATAGCACGGATCACGATCTGACCCAAGCCGTAATGCACTCGTCCGTTGCACCGTTTAAGGGGCTCGAGCGCCTCCTTATTCAGAGTGATAACCACCTGTCTATTGGGCCCAACCACATCATCGACCAGATTGACGCCCCAATCCTGCGTCGGGAGAGACGGATTCCAGACCTGCAGCATCTCAAGAATATTCTCGGGTTCTGCAGGGACGGCAGGAATCCATGCCCTTGCCCTTGGCCGAGCAGGAATGTCCTTCCAGTCGACGACATCTAGTCTTGCCCCTGGGTAGACTTCACCCAGTCTTGCAACTGCTGCCTTATACAGTGCGACAGTTCTTGCATCCTCGCACGCGAATATTTTGATCTGACCTTGGTGCCAGCCCGCGTCAGTACCTCGCGGCGGACTACCCGGAGACTCACGCATTAAGCCGAGGAGGGCCCTGCCCATTTCATTCCGGACATACAGCCACTGGTCTTTGGGGATGGACCAACGGTCGTTACCTCGGTCAATGAAACCTATAAGGATTCTGTCCTTGGTTACTTCAGCAAAGCTGAGTTTTCCCACTACGGGGTTGACCTGATGCCGCTTCGGATGGGGGTCTACCTCTCCGTCCGATCTCTGGCGTTTGAAGGGATTACCGTTCACCCTCTTAGGCACATAGGGCCTCTGGAAATTTGGTATCAGAGCTTTCGCTTCCTCCACCATCTTCCGGCGACAGCTTCTCCTGCGATGCTCCCTCATATTTTTTAAGGATCCTTGCGGCCTTCCTTTTATCCCAGTACGCAGAGCGTCGGGGAGATGCCTCTTGGGGGGGATTCAGACTCGTAGTTGCCATCGCGGTCTCTCCCTTTGCGGCGTCTTCCTTCTCTTTCGAAACTCTGAAACCAGGTCGTGAGACCATTGCCCCAGATGTGAAGAGATTGGGTTTCGTACCAGCGCTTGATGGAAGTTTAGCTTCCGCCGTTTTCTGCTTGACTGCGTAGGCAGCCGCACTGCTGCTTGCTCCCATCAAGTCACTCTTACTTGATAGCAGTTTGGGGGATGACTGACCCGTAGTTTCCATCGCTGTCGGCCTCCCAGTTAACTTTGAGGCGGAGTTTGTCCTCCGGCGTTGTGTTTTCGCTTGCTCCAGCATAGTTCTTCTCTGCTGCGGAGTAAACGAAGTCGTTAATTGCTTTGTATTTTGTGTGTTCTTCATCTTGTTCGTACGACCCCTCGCCGGACAAGGCCAGCTTAGGGTCAAGGGTAGTGTAAGGGGAAGTGTGTCGTCCGCCGCGGCAGAGCCCCATACCGCGGTAAGACCATAGTTACTCCCTGAGGCGGCCCGGTATCAGTGAGGCACCGTTCGACTACAGCCACGATTTGCCTCCCGGCTGCAAACGTCCAATGGGCACGGTATCGCATAACACCCTGGATTGGGAGGGAAAAGTTTTGCACATTTATATAGCGAGCCGCTTGCTTCAAGACAGACGCCCGCTTACAGCCGCACCTCATGGTGTACAGACGCTGCGAAAAAGACCCCGGTGAGCCCTTAAACCAAGTATGTCAGAGTGGCCCCATCGGGGCTCCCTCTCTTTCTGCCGCGAGCCTAGGTAGCTCAACGTTGCCCAGAGTGCACGAACGAGGACGCAAGAGTCGGGATTGAGCGCGGTCACTCAGCAACCACACCCCATTACACTCCAACTTATTAGTTAGTTTATAAAATTAATATTTATTTATGCTACGGTATAACATATATGTACATTGTACTTATAGTTGAATGCATTTCTTACTTCTTATATAGTTACGCCCAACTTGTGACAAAGTTTTAAATTGAAAAAAATACGTTCGGGCCAGTTTTTCGAAATTCAAATTATTTTCAAAGTTATAGCTATCACCACTTTTCAAAATTCCTTACTTTTTGATGTAAATAACTTCCGCTCCCTTAAAGTGCCAAACAATTTTTTTTTGCTAATAGTTACTAATGCAATGCCCAACAACATCATACAAAAGCGCCATCTCGCCACGATGGAGAAGTTAAAAATTGCGAATAATGTTTGCAAAAAATTTTTTTTTGCAAAAATTGGAAATGTCCTTTTGTAGAAGATACCATCTTTTATATATATTTAAAAAATTAGCAAAATCGGTTTGACCAATCATGAGAAAATCGTCAAAAAGTGAGGAATTTCGAAAACTGTTGATAGATATAACTTTCGAAATAATTCGAATTTCGAAAAATTTTATACGTATTTTTGTTTAACCGTTCTGAGCCATACTACCCACTTTCAATAAAATTCATCGCCGTCGAAAAAATTATAGGTGGCTCACTTAACAAAATTAACTCATCTTTTAAGCCTCGTTAATAGTAGACAATTCCTTACAAATTTAACTACCAAATTATACTATAATTATACTATTTTAGTTATTTACCTTACCGAATTATGTCAATTTATGTGATTTTCGAAATTTTCCATATTGAAAGTGGACGTGATTGGGAAGCGATTTCGTTTAATTTCAACAGGTATACTTCCTATAACTCTAGTATACCTTGTGCCGAATTTCACGATTCTACCGTAATCAGTTTAAAACTTACGACCAGTCTTTTAGGTGATTTTCTAAATTTTCGATATCGAGAGTAGCCGTGGTTGGACGGGGATTTTATCCAATTTCATCACGTATACTCCCAACAGTACTAGTATGATTTGTGCCAAATTTCATCGTTCTACCATAATTTGTTTAAAAGTTACGACCAGTCGAATTTTCAAAAATGCCTCCCTTGAAAGTGGGCGGTACCACGCCCACTTTTTAAAATTTAACAGAAAATCATAATAGAATGATAAGAGAGATTCACCTATGAAATTATATCATTTTATCAATTTCAGCTACCGATATACGTCAGTTTATGTGATTTTCGATACCGACAAAAGGGACGTGGTTATAATCCGAGTAATCTGTATTCCTCAATTTTTACTCAAGTTATGTTAATTTGTATGATTTTCGAAATTTACGATCTCGAAAAAGGGGGCGTGGTTATCATCCGATTTCGCCCATTTTCAATAGCACGCTACCTGGGCCAAAAAGTAACCTGTATACAAAATTTCATGCAAATATCTCAATTTTTACTCAAGTTATAGTGTACAAAGACGGACGGACGGACGAACAGACGGACGGACATGCCTGAATAGACTCCTCTTTTCAACCGAAGAACTTTCATACATGGATCTTGATTATTTTGCGCCGGTACATAGTACAGTTATGTGGACAAAATTATAATACCCCTGTACTAGTACGCTTGGTATAAAAATGCCTCCCTTAAAAGTGGGCGGGGCCACGCCCACTATAGAAAATTTATCAAAAAATCATTATATAATGACCATGGGGATTCACCTATAAAATTCTATAATTTTACCCATTTCCGTTAGCGAATTATGTCAATTTATGTGTTTTTCGAAATTTTCGATATCGAAAGTGGGCATGGTTGGAGGGCGATTTTATCCATTTTCATCAGGTATACTTGCCAAATTCCATCGTTCGACCAGTCAAATTTTCAAAAATGCCTTCCTTAAAAGTGGGCGGTGCCACGCCCCCTATAAAAAATTTATAGAAAAGTCATAAGAGAATCACCAGGGGGATTCACCTATAAAATTATACTATTTTAGCCATTTCAGCTACCGAGATATGTCAATTTATGTGATTTTCGAAATTTTCGATATCGAAAGTGGGCGTGGTTGAAGGGCGATTTTATCCACTTTCATCAGGTATACTCCCAACGATACTAGTATGCTTTGTACCAAATTCCATCGTTCTATCGTAATCTGTTTAAGAGTTACGACCAGTCAAATTTTCAAAAACGCCTCCCTTAAAAGTGGGTGGTGCCACGCCCACTATAAACAATTTATGGAAAAATCATAAGAGAATGACCAGGGGGATTCACCTATAAAATTATATCATTTTAGCCATTTCAGCTGCCGAGATATGTCAATTTGTGTGATTTTCGAAATTTTCGATATCGAAAGGGGGCGTGGTTGAAGGGCGATTTTATCCAGTTTCATAAAATATACTCCCAACGATACTAGTATGCTTTGTGCCGAATTCCATCGTTCTATCGTAATCAGTTTAAAAGTTACGACCAGTCAAATTTTCAAAAACGCCTGCCTTAAAAGTGGGCGGTGCCACGCCTACTATAAAAAATTTATGGAAAAATCATAAGAGAATGACCAGGGGGACTCACCTATAAAATTATATGATTTTAGCCATTTCAGCTGCCGAGAGAAGTCAATTTGTGTGATTTTCGAAATTTTCGATATCGAAAAAGGGGGCGTGGTTATCATCCGATTTCGGCCATTTTCAATAGCAACCTACCTTGGCCAAAAGGTAACCTGTATACAAATTTTCATGCAAATATCTCAATTTTTACTCAAGTTATCGTGTACACAGACGGACGGACGGACGGACGGACGGATGGACGGACGGACGGACAGACGGACGGACATGTCTTAATGGACTCCTCTTTTCAACCTAAGAATTTTCATATATGGAACTCTATATCTATCTCGATTATTTTGTGCCGTTACAAACAGCCGTTATGTGAACAAAGTTAATGTACCCTTGTACTAGTACTAGTACACTGGGTATAAAAATAGAATAACTTAAAATTAGAGAAAATAATATTTAAACTTTTTCAAACTTTTGCACAAAATTTTCTTCACTCTCCTAACAGGTTCAAAATATAACAACCACAACAACTATCTCAGAGTAACTACTCAATTGGGAAGATTTCCTGAAAATCTATACAAAAGACTTAGGCAACGATCCCGAATTTTTACGTTCTTTGAAGTAAGAAAGTTTTTAAAATTTTCCATAAAATTGTTTCCAGTTTGCTGAGAGTTATAGGACTAAGTAAAACAATAATATCAACGAGTTCTGAGTTACTACTCAGTTGGAAAAAGTTTTTAAAAATTTATTCAAAAGACTCAAGCAACGAAATCGATAATATCATTCTTTGGAATTAGAAATTTTTGAAAAATTTACTTCCAGTTTCCAAAGAGTTGGAGGGCGAAGTATAACAATAACAACAACGAGCTCAGAGTTACCTACTACTTAACTTGAAAGAGTTTCTAAAAATGTATACAAAAGACTTAAGTAAGCACCAAACTCGATACTATCAATCTTTGGAATTAGAAATTTTTTCAATTCTTGTACAAAACTGTTGCATAATCTCAAAGCTGACCATATTTGCCTAAACAATATCCCAACGCAAGCGCAGCTGTAGCTTACAAACGATTATTGACAGCTAAGCAATTAATTAGCTAAATACGAGCAAATTTGTTGAAAAGTTAAAAAAATGCGCGGAATACTGCCCTGGCACATTTACGAAAGAGTATTTCTTCAGCACAACGCGCAATCATTATTTTACTAGTGTTAGAATTTCAAATTTGGGATTTTAATAGATTTGTATTTGGATTTTGATTGATTTGTCATATTTGGTTGTGGGTATCAAAATAATTGCATTCAACCTAAACCACTAAAACCAAAAATTTGCGATATCCAAACTAAATTTGGTAAGTTGTTTGCCACGATTTGTGCACGTAGTAATTTGAGGTACACGTTTGACATGACGAAAAATATGGTAAGCGCATGTGCGGTGCGTTCATTTGTTGTTGTACATATGTAAGTGCATTTGTAAAGTGGTATGTCACATCAAGTTGGTTGTGATTATGACAGACAGAACTGGCGCATTGTGATGGCGATGTCAGTGACGTTGTTGTTTTTGATGTCGTCGGCGAGACATAAATGTAAACGGATAGCTAGAGTGGTTTCTAATTTGTCAAAGGCGCTTGCAATGTTTGTGTGTAGCTAAATATGTGCGTTTGTAAGCTGAAGAAGTACGGCGTTATAAGAGCAGTCATTCATACTTTTTATTTATTTCGAAATTAACTAATAACTTGAAACACTAGCTGATTATTGTTGAGGGAGGAGCGCACTACCGCGTTTTGTTTAACAAATGCGGTTTTGTATGTTTCTCAGTCGCGTTTTGTATTTGTCGTACTTACAAGTATTTTGTTACATTAATTTGTGTTACTTTTTATTTCTTTTTTCTTTACTTTGCTTGTGTCAACTGTCTATCTACCTCAACATAAGTTGTTCACCTAACACGTTTGCTATTTGGTTGGTTGCATTGTATGGTATACTGGAGTGTTTGTTGTGGCCTGGTTGCTGCATGCTGTCTGCTTTGTTGTGACAGCGTAATTTGATGCTCAAGTCATTGGATTTTACATCAAATTACATGCATAAAGACCTACAAATAACCAAAAACGCTGGCTAAGATTAATTTGTGCATTTGCTCATTAACTTTTGTGTGCTTTAAAAAATTTTGTTGCGTAGATAATTCATTCGTCATTAAAAAGATTTCTTAAATAATTACAAATAAAAGGATTCATTATTATACTTTATTTTATTTTATTATTTTATTTTTTTTTATTTTACTTTTTTTATTTTTTTTTTTATTTTTGCGTGTTTTTATTTTGTTTTTTTTTTTTTCTAAATTTATTTGGTTTTGTTTTATTGTATTTATTTTATCAGTTTGTTTTATTTTAATTTATATTATTTTATTTTTTATAATTTTTTAATTAATTTTTATTTTCCTTTATTTCATTTTATTTTGTTCTATTTTGTTTTATTTTATTTTTGAATTTTTATTTTATTGTATTGTATTTTATTTAATGTAATTTAGTTTAATTTTATTTTATTTTTCTTTATTTAATTTAATTTTATTTCTTTTTATTTTGTTTTATTTTGTTTTATTTTATTTTATTTTATTTTATTTTATTTTATTTTATTTTATTTTATTATATTTTATTTTATTTTATTTTATTTTATTTTATTTTATTTTATTTTATTTTATTTTATTTTATTTTATTTTATTTTATTTTATTTTATTTTATTTTATTTTATTTTATTTTATTTTATTTTATTTTATTTTATTTTATTTTATTTTATTTTATTTTATTTTATTTTATTTTATTTTATTATATTTTATTTTATTTTATTTTATTTTATTTTATTTTATTTTATTTTATTTTATTTTATTTTATTTTATTTTATTTTATTTTATTTTATTTTATTTTATTTTATTTTATTTTATTTTATTTTATTTTATTTTATTTTATTTTATTTTATTTTATTTTATTTTATTTTATTTTATCTTCTACCTCCCATTTAATTCCCAAATTAACACGATTCAAGTGTTACTGATTCATTAACACTTTGTTGATCTAGCCAAGAACTTGAGTCACACAATTAGCTCTGAAGAAATAGTATACGTAAATATGTATGTGAATCTCTATCTTCTTATGAATCTTTCTAAAATTTTCTCGTGGAACTGGTATACTCTCGCTATCTTAAACTGATATATATCTGGTTATTTTTGTGACAGAACATGCTGTATGTTAAATGCATACGAACAAATAGAATGTGCCACATCTAATCTAATCTTGGCTTGCGTCATAATGACGCTTAACCGCCTAGGCGATTTTGGCCGTTTCGAATCAAAGCACGCCAGTCATTCCTTTTTAGCGATAACTGACGCCAATTGGAAACCCCAAGGGAGTACAAGTCATCCTCCACCTGTTGTTTCCATCTCAGTCGAGGCCTCCCCCTTCCTCTGCTGCCGAATTCGGGTGTCGATAGTAAAACTTTCTGTGCTGGAGCTTCTTTTTCCATTCGCATAACATGACCCAGCCAGCGGAGCCTTTGGGCTTTAATCCGCTGAACTATGGTCAGGTCTGCGTAAAGCTCGTACAGCTCATCGTTGAATTTCCTTCGATACTCGCCGTTGGCATCACGGGAAGGACCATAAATCTTCCGGAGAACTTTTCTCTCAAATACTCCAAGGGCCATCTCATCTTCTCTGGATACTGTCCATGATTCCGAGCCGTACATCAGGACTGGTATGATGAGAGACTTATAGAGCGTGATCTTTGTTCTTCGAGAGAGGACTTTACTTCTCAATTGCCTACTCAGTCCAAAGTAGCACTTGTTGGCAAGACTGATATTATTTTCGGTGTTAATGCTGGTTCCCAAATAGACGAAATCTCTCACCGTTTCAAACTTGTAGCCATCAACGGTGACTTGGCTGCCAAGGCGCAGGTGCGCCGATTCTTTCTTTGATGACAGTAGGTACTTCGTCTTGTCCTCGTTCACCGCAAGACCCACTTTTTTCGCTTCTTTATCCAGCCCAGAGAAGGCAGCACTTACGGCGCGGTTGTTAAGGCCAATAATATCAATATCATCGGCATACGCCAGCAATTGTACGCTCTTGTAGAAGACTGTGCCATTGCGGTTTAGCTCTGCTGCTCGAATTATCTTCTCCAGCATCAGGTTGAAGAAATCGCACGAAAGGGAGTCGCCCTGTCTGAAGCCTCGTTTGGTTTCAAATGGCTCAGAGAGGTCCTTCCCGATTCTGACGAAGCTGTTGGTATTGCTCAGCGTCATTTGGCAAAGCCGTATAAGCTTTGCAGGGAAGTCAAACTCAGACATGGCGGTATACAGGCAACTCCTTTTTGCGCTGTCAAAAGCGGCTTTAAAATCGACAAAGAGGTGGTGTGTATCGATCCTTTTATCATGGGTCTTCTCCAGGATTTGGCGTATCGTGAAAATCTGGTCGATGGTAGACTTACCAGGTCTAAAGCCACACTGATAAGATCCAATCAGTTTGTCTACGATGGGCTTCAGTCTTTCACACAATACGCTAGAAAGAACCTTATATGCGATATTAAGAAGACTGATTCCGCGGTAGTTGGTGGGGTTAGCGGGATCGCCTTTCTTGTGGATTGGGCAGAGCACACTTAAATTCCAATCTGGAGGCATGCACTCGTCTGACCATATTCTGCATAAGAGCTGATGCATGCTTTTTACCAGCTCTTCGCCTCCGTGTTTGAACAGCTCGGCGGGTAGTCCGTCTTTTCCAGGCGCTTTGTTGTTTTTGAGCCGGGATATAGCTATCCTCACTTCTTCATAGTCAGGTGGTGGGACGACCGTTCCATCGTCAGGGATTGGGGTATCGGGTTCAACGTCTCCCTCGCAGTTTAGCAGTGAGGAGAAGTGCTCCCTCCATAATTTAAGTACACTCTGGACGTCGGTTACCAGGTCGCCATTATTGTCCTTACAGGAACTTGCCCCGGTCTTTAAACCTTCCGTCATCCGCCGGATCTTTTCATAGAATTTTCGGGCATCGTTCCTGTCAGCCAGCGTCTCAAGCTCCTCACACTCACGCCTTTCGGCCTCACGTTTCTTTTTTCTGAAAAGGCGTCTCTCTTCCTTCTTCGCCTCACGAAGCGATAGCGTTGCCATACACTGCGGGTTGCGCCCATTCGCAACGTCTCCCTGTATGCAGCGTCCTTTTTTTCCGAGGCTGTGGTGCATTCCTCATCGTACCAGTTGTTCTTGCGGGCTCGCCGAAACCCTATAGTGGCTTCAGCGGCGGTACGTAATGAGTGAGAGATATGCTTCCATTGCTCGGTTACATCGTTAGGTCGAGGATTGCTCTCCGATAGCAGGTGTGAGAGTCGAGTGGAGAAATTATCAGCTGTCTGTGCCACGCGCAGCTTCTCGACGTCAAACTTTCCTTCCGTTACTGTGCGTACTTTCTTCGCTGCACAGAGCCGTGTGCGTATCTTGGCTGCAACAAGATAATGGTCCGAGTCGATATTGGGACCGCGTAGGGTACGCACGTCTAGCACGGTGGAGCTGTGTCTGCCGTCGATCATGACATGATCAATCTGGTTTCTTGTTCTTTGATCAGGGGACAGCCAGGTAGCTTGGTGTATTCGCTTATGCTGGAACCTGATACTACCATATTGCGGGAAGCGGCGAAGTCAATCAACCTAGTGCCGTTGGGGGATGTTACATCGTGGAGACTGAATTTTCCAACTGTAGGACCAAAGACTTCTTCCTTGCCCACCTTGGCATTAAAGTCGCCGAGCACGATTTTGATATCATGCAGGGGGCAGCGATCATAGGCTTGTTCAAGTTTATCGTAGAAGGAGTCCTTCTCTGCGTCGTCCGTCTCCTCAGTCGGCGCATAGGCGCAGATAAATGTTATGTTGAAAAACCTCGCCTTGATGCGGATCGCAGCGAGACGCTCGTCCACAGGAGTGAACGCTAGTACTTGGCGGCGAAGTCTCTTTCCCACCACAAATCCTACACCACGCGCTTTGCCGCGTGTCTGGCCGCTGTAGTATACGTCACAAGGACCGATGACCGTCTTTCCTTGCCCCGTCCATCGCATTTCCTGCAGGGCGGTGATGTCAGCCTTTGCGCTCGCGAGGACATCAACCAGTCGGGCAGCGGTACGCTCCCTAGAAAGGGTCCGGACATTCCACGTACATGCCCTAATATCCTTCTCATTGTCCTTACTTCGTTTTGCCGGGTCGTCAACATTAAAGGGGGTTCTCATCCGAGGCTTTTTCGATTTTTTCATTGGAATAGATTTTTTACGTGGCGGGTCCCAAACCCAGCGCACAACCCGTTTCGGGGTTTTGAAAATATTTTTACACATTTATATAGCGAGCCGCTTGCTTCAAGACAGACGCCCGCTTGCAGCCGCACCTCATGGTGAACAGACGCTGCGCAAAAGACCTCGGTGAGCCCTTAAACCAAGTATGTCAGAGTGGCCCCACCGAGGCTCCCTCTCTTTCTGCCGCGAGCCTAGAATAGCTCACGTTGCCCAGAGTGTACGAACGAGGACGCAAGAGTCGGGATTGGGCAAGGTCACACAGCAACCACACCCCAATACAAAATGTGCCACATAGCAAGGGAAATCTTGGTGAAAAATAGACTTATGTTCTTTAGCAATGTAAGCAATATAGAGGCCATTGTGTATAACATAAAGTGTGAAATGTAGCTTTGACAGAAATGTCAAAACACACTTCAACGTCAATCAAAACACACATCCATGTCAAAAATCTGGGTTGCTATTGTGGTTTCTGCAAACCAGGGCTTCGTGCAGGACCGTAAAACAATGAAACAGAGTTCTTGTTTGCAAAAAAGTGTTGCTGTGTTGCACAACTTTTTCAATCCAATTTGTAGGGAAATTTTTAAGCGAATCTTTCAGCTTACACTTTTATTACTTATATTGTGCAAAAAAATACAAAACTTAAAACGATTAAATTTTATTTATTTTACAGGAAAAATTTTAATGTTGGAAATAAGAAACCAGAAAATGAGAACACAATTTTTTAGATAGATTGTTTTTAATTTATAAACCAAGTACCAACATTAAAGCCGTGGAATTTCGCCAGCATAATGCAATTGGCCTGTCGTGAAATGTTGTTAAATCTTTACAAATTCTAAGAAGTACCAAATAATTTCTGAAAAGAGAGTGCTACAAGTTCAAAATGTAAAATAAACTTTATAAATTACAACTCTAAAGGCTGGTTTTCATTAGGTCAAAAGGTGACAAATTCCATCGACTTCATCGAGATTCGGTAATTGTCTACTTTAGCTGTCAACTGCTAATAAATTAGCTTAAAATTATGGGAGGGGCTCAAAAGGCGGAGTTTGGCCTCAGGATCACGAATCCGGAAGCGCTTTTTTTAATATTTTGCTTCTCTGAGGAGATATTTGCAATCCAAGTTTTCATGTGGTTGTTGTATTTACATTAGACTGCGCCTAAAAACGTCCAAAAAAGTGCGTACCGTGGCACGGTTCAGGCAACACCCCGGACTAGGGATGGCGTAGCCAAGGTTATTTCTTTATAACCGCGGCCGAAGGCCGCCAGCTCAGAAAGATGTTCTGCACAAAAATACCATGGATTCCGCCCCAATTTTGGTATCGAACCCGGGTAAATTTTCGGTTTTTGGACCATAACTTTTCACTGAAACCAAAAATTAAAAAATCGCTTCCGGATTCGTGATCCTGAGACCAAACCCCGTCTTTCGAGCCCCCTTCCATAATTTTAGCTAATATATCAGCAATTGACAGACAAAGTGTACAATTACCGTTTATTTCGATAAAGCCGATAGAAATAATCAAAATTTGACCTAATGAGAACCAGACTTAGGGCGGATTTCTCGACTGCCTGTTAACGTCAAAGTTCACTGTCAATTCACTGTCAGTTTAACAGCCAGTTCGTTTGCCCTTTATTTAACAGGATAAAATTTAAAGTGAGCGTTAAGTTGACGGCTACTTGAGAAATCCGCCCTTAAGAAGATTTCAACCATTATTTTTCACCTTATTTTATAAATTTAGAGAACTATTACTACTAATTTTTTTACGCAATCGAATGCAACTCGGCGCTTAATGATACTATTTTCCAAAACAGCAACTCTGATCATCAGGTGTTAAACTCACTTTGAAAATTTGACGTCTATAGAGAAGATTCCACACTTGTGCTGATACACAATGATAGAGGCAAAGGAGTAGTTATCGTTAAGTTGGTGATGTCGCGAATGGGAGAGTGATTGCAATGCCGAAGTATACTTATTAGACTGTTGTAGAATTTTAATTTGTAGATAGTAACTGTAAGCTTGAATGTTACTGCAACTATTCTTTGTTTTAGGTATGGTTGCAGTCTGGGTTATGGTGATGTTACGATTAAGGTTATGGCTACGGTTATAGCTTTGTTTATGGTTAAGGTTTTGGATATGGTTATGTTCACGGTACGGTTGTTATTATTGTCAAAGTGATGTTGATATTGATGATTAGGGTTATGTTTGCGGATACGGTTATGGTTATGGTTAAGAATACGGTTACGGTTATGGCATTTTTTTTCAATAATCCGAAATGGTGTGAATTTGAATGTGGAAGAAAAATACCAGAGACAAGGTATTCTCAAACTGTCTTATGTGAAGCTCTAGAAAGATATGCTACATAAACCGAACATGACATTATTATAGCTAAAACTGCAAATGCACAAAGTGCGCAATTGAAATTCAAAATGACAAGCAGATGGCTTTGGCGGTCTTCCCTGCTCCATCTACATATGCAAATGTATGACTACATAAGTATGTAACTACAAAATCCGAATGCAGGGTTTATAGGCAAACGAGTAATAAGCCAAAGAGTAAATAGGACAAAAAATTAATAAAAGAAGACAAACAGTGTATAGACAAGGACTAAATGAGAAAATTCAACATAAAATTCAAGCTACTTTGGACTATCTTTTTTCTTTCAAACAGGCTCAATGTTTAAAAGAAAGGAGAGAAAAGGGGAATCAGCTAGAGGAAAATTGTATCTCCACATATCGGAATAGGAAATGGTGGAAGCAACGGGGAAAAGAAAATATGGTTTTATTTTTGTTTAATTTTACTTTATTCTGTTATTCTATTCTATTTTATATTATCTCACTTTATTTTGTTTTATTTCATTTCTTATTTTATTTTATTTCATTTTAATTTTAGTTATTGTTAACATAGTTATTTTTACCTAAGTGCACATACCCAAAGCGACATTCTGTTGCTATTAACTGGTTCGATGACCAGTAAAGGTGATGAAAAATTTCTTAGCAACAATACAAAGCGGTTTGACAAGACCCTTCAACAAGGTCGAAATTGCAATCATCGTAGTTGGTATTGTTTGTAGCATCTTTCACCTTGTTTTCGCCAAAAAACTCAAAAGAATAATTTGATAAAAAGTATTCAACTCGTCAAAAGTCCACAAAATTTTCAAAGTTATTTTATTTTATTTTGTTTTATTTTAAGTTGTTTCTTTTTTATTTTATTTTATTTCATTTTACTTTTTATTTCATTTTGTTTTATTTAGTTCTTTATTTTGTATATCATTTGCTTTTATTTAATATTACTTTGTGAGTTTATTTTTGTTTTATTTTATTTTGTTTCATTTTTTATTTTTTTTATTCAACCAAGTTCAAAATTACATAAAGCTTAAACTTGTATGGAAAAATCGGAACTAAGTATGTCATAAAGTATGAGGACAAGTGAGCAAAGAAAAGCTGCTTGCAAATACATTTTACCCATAACTTTGCTGCTGTCGCTTCCGCAGTCGTTTTATACTAGCGTGCTTTTATTCGGTTGCTTGCGACTGCGGATGCGGAGGCGGCCTGTACAGCTGGCAGGTGGTTGATTATTTTTTGATGCTATATACAAACATATGCACATATTTATATTTCTTTTCTGTAGCAAACATGAATGAAGCCGGTTAAGTGTAGAGTATATGTTACATTGTGTGTGACATTGTAAAAGAGTGAATGTATTTCACATGACACTCAATTGACATTTAACATGAAAATTGCATAGCTTTTGTGGTTACTGTCTTAACTTACATACAAACATACAATTTTATAAACTTACAAAGGAACAATTGCATTCTTTCGTTTTTCCGTGAATTTGATTTCTATTATACGTATCACAAAATGTTTTTCGACATATCTACATCCAAACATACCTGAAAAGATTAGAACGAAGAATAATTAGTAAGTTAGTAAATACGTTTGGAAACTACACATTTGACTAGATAAATATGTGAATTTTGTCTTCAATGTCAAATTACTTAGAATAAGTACTTAAGTAGGCAGCAACTGTCTCGTTACGTTTTCAACAAAATCAAAAAAAAAAAAAAAATTGCAATGGATTTAGATATAATTTGAGTGGTAAGCAAATGGGAGCTTTCGAATAGTTCGATTATTAACACTCATGATTATTTTCTTAAAAAGAGAAAAATTTTATTTTTTGTTGCCTTACAAATGGCTGAATAAGCTCTCTGCTGTTGCTGTCAGATTCCTTATTTCCTATTCTCGATTGAGTCATTTTATGCGGGGAGCAGTAAGAGAAAACGTAAGTCAGCTTTCAATTAACCGAACTAGTAGCCCTCCAATGAAGAAACTGTGCGTTATAAATGTATAAAACAAAAGATATTCGATGAGGCAAGCATAAATAATAGAAGATCAAAGGAAGCGACAGTTAATGCAATGAAGCAAATTCAATTTGTAAAAAATAAATAAAACGAAGTAGGTATTTACATTTGTGTGTGTAGTTATTTTATTTTATTTTATTTTGTTTTATTTTATTTTATTTTATTTTATTTTATTTTATTTTATTTTATTTTATTTTATTTTATTTTATTTTATTTTATTTTATTTTATTTTATTTTATTTTATTTTATTTTATTTTATTTTATTTTATTTTATTTTATTTTATTTTATTTTATTTTATTTTATTTTATTTTATTTTATTTTATTTTATTTTATTTTATTTTATTTTATTTTATTTTATTTTATTTTATTTTATTTTATTTTATTTTATTTTATTTTATTTTATTTTATTTTATTTTATTTTATTTTATTTTATTTTATTTTATTTTATTTTTTTTATTTTATTTTATTTTATTTTATTTTCTTTTATTTTATTTTGTTTTACTTTATTTTTGTTTTATTTTTTATTTTTTTTATTTTAGTTTTTTTGTATTTTATTTTGTTTTTTATTTTATTGCGTTGCATTTCGTCGCTCCCAACGAAGACTAATACAGTTCAGTTTGCGTGGAAGACTAACACAGTTCGCTCTCTGCGTCGAAGACTAACACACTTCGTTCTCTGCGTCGAAGACTAGGTTAGGTTAGGTTCAAGTGGCTGCCGCAGAGGCACACTTAGGCCAGTTTTGAAAGGCCCGTTGTGATACCACCAACACAAGGAAAGTCAGTCCCGGGACCCAGCCATATGGAAAATCCCTTAGTTGTTGGGATTTTCCACATAGCACAATTCCGGTACTGACACTCCTAATCCGACACCGTTACTCCTACTCGAACCACTTAGATGACTTTATGAAGGCCATCAAGTCTTTTATGTCCAGTTCCGCGATCTGGCTTAGGCTATCCGGGAAGGAAACTCCCAACCGCATAAAGTCGGACAGTTGCATAGGAGGTGCTTCACTGTTTCCTCCTCCTCATCATCTTTGCAACTCCTGCAGCATCGTCGGTAGGGCACACCTAGCCTTTCTGCATGCCTACCAATGTGGCAGTGACCGGTTAATACCCCTATCAATATGGAGATTTCCCTCCTAGTTAGGGCATAAATGCGTCTACACCTCCTAAGATCCCATTTTGGCCAGGTTTGTTTCGATATCCGGCACCCTGGGGTTTGCAGCCATCTTTCGTTGGCTTGACGGAGTGTGTGCTCCTTCAGCATTAGTTTGCATGGGGCAAACGGCATACCTAAGAGCTCTTTATCCTGAAGAACCTGCTTGGTCGTGCCCTGCTGGGCAAGCTCGTCTGTCTTACAGTTTCCCTCAATGTCCTGAAGCGATCGACGACAGCTGAGCGTCAGTTCAGAGTTTAATGTGTATAAGCCGAGGGATTTTATGGCCGCTTGGCTATCGCTGAAAATAACGATATCTTCTAAGATAACACGTTTGCTTATCCAGGCCGCGGCGTCCAGGATTGCCGAGATTTCCGCCTGGAACTCTGCCGTCCAACTTCGAGCCGTCGGTGTATATGGAAGTGCCACCATTTGTTTCAGGGCACCAATCCGTCCTCTCCCAGTCTTCTCTTCTGGGAATGTTTATTTTGAAACAGCTATCCCCGCACAACGATCTGTGCTTAGAGGTTTGCCACATCCCGGAGGTTGCCTATCCACGACGAGTTGTTCCGATTAACTGCCCGATATGTCGTTGCGGGAGTCCTGCTGTCTGTAGCGTTAGTCTTCCTCGCAGAGAACGAAGTGTGTTAGTCTTCGACGCAGAAACCTGAAGTGTGTTAGTCTTCCACGCAGAAAACTGAAATGTATTAGCCTTCGAAGCAGAGAACGAAGTGTGTTAGTTTTCGACGCAGAAATCTGAAGTGTGTTAGTTTTCCACGCAGAAAACTGAAGTGTGTTAGTCTTCCACGCAGAGAACGAAGTGTGTTAGTTTTCGACGCAGAAAACTGAAGTGTGTTAGTCTTCCACGCAGAGAACGAAGTGTGTTAGTCTTCGACGCAGAAAACTCAACCGTGTTAGTATTCGTTGGCACCGACGATTTATTTTATTTTGTTTATCTATTTTTTCTTTGTAAATCTTCGTTTTAGGATAAAAAAATGTTTTGGAACCTGAACTGGTCGACTCTGATTATGTAAACATCGGACATGGAAATGCCTAACTCTAGCTATAGTTATTTATCTTTTCGAGCCCTCTAAAACGAGCCTATTTAAAATATAGGAATGATTAGTCGTAAAAGGAATACTTCAATATTTTACAAATAAAAATTCAATTGAAATATATCAACGTTTGTGAAAACCCCACTCACAATATTGCGTACATGTCTACAAAAATATCTGATCTTTAAGATATTTGAAACCATAAAAACTCGCAAATTTAAATAAAAGATCAAACTTGCTATAAAGCAAGCTAAAAAACTTTTGTATTTACTATTTATTTAGCTTAAAAGTGAACATTTTTACCTTTTGTTGTTATTTTCACTGGTTTAATATCCAAATAAATGAATAAACCTATTAATATATATTAGTTTTTAATGCTAATTAATAATTAAATCAACCCTGTTCATTTTATTGTTTTACCACAAAAAGCTTTTTAATTTACTTAGCTAGCTGTACAGCTTGTTCGTTTAATTTAATTTGCATATTCCTGAGCTCATAGTTAGATATGTATTTAGAAGTCATTAGATCATTGAATACCATGCTTAAGAATACCGAAATAATGAGTGTTTCTCTAGTTCGAAATACATCTCTATGCTTCCAATATTTTTATTTAACAAAAAATTCCAATCCGTTGTACCAAATAGCACAACACTACCTACTCTGCCGTCTTTAGCAAAAAGGCAGTATTTTATAAAAATTGATTATCGAGAAAACTGAAGTTGAAGTATGGGTATGTTCGAACTAAATACTAGTTATTTTGCTGCAAAACAGATATAAATGAATATTGAGATATTAAAAGGCTTCATGAAGAATCATTTGCATCTGGATATAGGCGAAAATTATCCCTGGAGCCTTAAAGGATCAGCGAACTGCCTTTCTGCTTTGTAAATCGAAAAGCAGTAAAATATTATTTACTGCTTTTTTGGATTGCAAAACAATCCCTTTATATTTTTGTGAGATACTGCCTTTCTGCTTTGTAAATCCAAAATAAATAAAGATTCGTTTACTGCCTTTTTGGTTTGTAAGTTATTGCTTTTCTCTCCATATATTCCAAGCAGCATTCTTATCTTTCTGAGTATAAATGCAGTATATTTTCATTTATACTGCCTTTTTACACTGTGATACCTTTATACTGCTTTTTTGTCCGGGAGAGATACAAGAGATTCTACATATATCTCTAACTCAAACCTTGTTTCATCGTTGAAATTGCATTCTGACCGATAGTTTTTATAATCAGTGGATTGTAAGACATTAAAATAACATAATGGTATCAAAATTCGTAAAAGGCAGTAAAATGATTTTACTGTCTTCTTGCTTAGGACGGCGGTACTATCTATCATACCAACTTTATAAATAAAAATACATTTTTTTTTCTCCAAACATTTCTGCCGTTAAATGTCAAGAAAAACCAACTATGCTATCCTACCTATTAATTTCGATATTCCACAAAATGTTTCGGGATTGAATGCACGTAACTGTTAGAATAATCTGTAGACTAAAATCCAAAAAGGTTATATGGATAATTGAATATTAATGAGATGAAGGTTTTCAACAGCATCACGCTAAACACAAAAACTTAACTACTGTCACAAGCTAGGTAATTAAGTCTTTCAAACATTTTATAGCTTTTTAATAGCCAACGAATTAAAGATGAACAACAATGGAATATAAAAATTTGCACTCAAGTTATTGGCATTCAAATATTTAGTTTGAATCTATATTCATTTTTATAAGCTTAGCTTTGACAAAACGTTATGGTAAATTAGACGGTTTTGGAAAATTTAATTGATTTTTTTAAATGCCGAAAAACCTTAAATATAGATTTTCTGTATATGTCGACTCCAACGTCACCCAGCCCAGTTTGTTGTATCATCAGAGTTTTTTTATTGCATATCAAGCATACATAACACTATAGTCTATGTCGAGAGGACTTATCGAAAGAATACAACGTTGAAATTCGGCAATCGTCCTTTAAAAAGGTTTTAAACCAATCCTGAAATGAACCCGAAACAGTCCCGAGACGGTCTTAAAAACAATCTCAAAAAGTTAAGAAAAGATCTCAAGACGATTTCGAAAAGGTACTCAAACAATAATGAAATTATAACAAAAAAATTCTGAAAATGTTACGAAATTATCATTAAAAAATTTCGGAAAGGTCCTGAGATAGTCCGAAAAACAACTTTGAAACAATACCGAAATTACCCCTATTGAGTCACTTCATTATTCCTAATGGATCTGAAAAACGTCCCTACATATTTTCGACCAAAAATAAGTAATCCCGGCAAAAATCGATTTTTGGTTCAGATATTGCTATTTTCCTGTAAGCCAAGTTAATGAGGTAGCTTTCTTCAAGTTTACTACTAAAATTTTCTACAAATATTCCGAGCAACATATGCATTCATTTTCAAAAATGAGCGACAATATTGAGTTTCCTGATATTTTTCAGCTATTTCTGTTTTGCAGGTGCATAGTTTCGTCTTAGATATTGAATTCAATGGGTACTGAGTACAGGTGAAAGAACTCACATAATGAGCCCATTATTTTTGCAGACCACTGATTTATGAAAAAAATTACGATGGTGTCGGAAAAGTTCCTTGGAATGGTTAGAATTGGTCTAGTACCTGACGCTACTATGTATAGAATTAAATAATGTCAAAGACATTTAAGTATACTACATTCCAAGCTAACCTTGACCGTGCACTTTTATTTAACCGCATGCCTAAAGAAGCCATACAAACTTTCTTTTTTCCATACATATGTTGAAATACAGTTTCCTACAACAATTAATCTTAATATGACTGCTAAAAGATTCAAAAGGATATCAGCAATTGAAACGTGTACCTACAAACATATACAAAGACATATGATACGATACTTCTCAATCATTTGCAAAAGTGTTCATCACCTTTAATATACATAACTATTCAAATAGATTTGTAAATATAAATAAGATAAATTACTCTTTCTCTACCGAACAACTAAGAGGTAATTACATTTTGGTTTCACTTTTTGTAAGAAGCCATATAAATGATTCAATGCTCTACTGATCATAGCGATTTCACTTCTCTACACAATATATTGAAAAAGTGGTTCATTTAGAAGGTAGGACAATAGGAAGATGAAATACATCTGTGAGCTGAAGTTCTGCTCATAATACTCCAGAATCAGCTTAAAGAAACCTTCGATAGGGAGTTACCTTGTTAATAAGCCTTTTTGACTTTGGACTGGTTAAGAGATGTATTTCACAATAGTTGCTGTCAATATAATTATTAGCGAGTGTTAAATCAGGTTTCGAAACTATTTATTTATGAAAATGCAAGTAGGGGAGACTGGGCTACCGGCTTTGGGGTACATTCGGCAATTGCGTTTTCCGTATGAAGGAATTATCTGACATGATCATTAGGTAGTGAAAACATACCCACCCCTAGTAAGAATTATCGATTTGATGTCTCACATCTCTCTTATAACATTCTACAAAGTTACACTTGTTTTTGTGTGTTTCGGGAGTGTTGATGGTGTTTTCGTTTGGTAAGTGAAAAAGTGTTGAGGTTTTGGTTGTGCTTTTTTTTACAAAATTCAATAAAACGGAATGGTAAGAATGTTAGTTTTAAGAAAAAGTGTTATTTAGGGATGAAAAAAGTCAACCGTTGAAAAAAATAGGGAAAAGTGATGCTTCGGGGGATGCGCCCCGGACAGAAATACAGGATCGCCGAATGTACACCGCATAGTCTTAAGTAAACTTTTTTCTTGTTTATATATTTATCTAGGTATTTAAAAATGGTTTATATGAAATAAAACCTGATACTATTTAAAAACGACTTTTTACTTGATAACTATATCCCACAACATGGACGACGAAGGTGTCCCGGCAATTGCTGGAGCTACCCCGGCACGGGGCACATTCAGCAAATTGGGCTTTTTTCATATAACTTAAAATAAATTAATCTCCGCTAAAATTTCAAGAAATGGCTTCACATCATCTTATTTTAAATAATGAGATATTAGTTTACGGTTATATAAGTCGCGACAAGTTGAATATTTTGTGAGATATGCAGGTTCGAAAAAAAGTGCCGAAGGTACCCCAGTCTCCCCTACCTTCTTTTGAGAGTTTACACGCGAACGCGAAATTAAAAAAAAACAATGTCGCAAGTGAAGATAAAAAATTCACATCGTTTATGTTTTCGAAGAGGAACCCACAAATCCACATCCTTCGCGAACAAATAAGTAAAATATTTTGTGTAGTAATGCTCTCACGAGTGCATTCGGGTATTAATGTTGGTGCGTTCTTGAGTGCATTCGTCGTTCATATTCATAAGTTTTGAGTAGTAAATTTGACGGGATCATTTTTGGATTAGCTTCGAAGTTATTTCGAAACATTTTCGGCGATCATTTCGAGATCATTTGAGACTTTTTAATGATCTTTTGAGGATTGATCTCCTTAAAGTTGGGCTTGTTCGGATGCATTCGCACTTCAATTGGTGCATTTTCAAACGGGTCTACATGTGACTGCGATGCATTCACGAACTTTTTTATTGTCCTTTATCTTCATAAATGAATACTAGGTATGTTAAATGGAATATTAGCAGAAGGTTGAGGTAGTACATTTCGACACCCTACACTTACTAGTTACAGGGATATCGAACCTAAAATGGCTTTTCGCCGTATCTTTAAAGTTTTATTCGGGAACATCTGAGGTATTCGTTCGTCTCGTTACCTACGTAATCATAGCGTTACAATTTCCCATTACTAATTTTGGGACTATGTATTTCAGGACTATTTCGAAACTTTTTCGCGGACCGGGACTGTTTCTAGATTACTTCGGTATTATTTTGAGACCATATTGGTGTTGTTATCGGAACTTACTCGATACAATTTCAGCATCATTTTGGAATTTTTCTGGTTCATTTCGGGTTTGTTTTCAAAACTTTTTCGGAAACAATTCAGGATCATCTCGGAACGTTTCGGCATTATTTCAGGACTGTTTCGCAATTCTTTTGGATGTTATTAGGAATCCATGCTTTGTGATTGGAGCTTGTTCCCCTCTGCGTACTTTTTACTTTGTACTAGAATATTATAATTTTTGTTAAGAATTTATGATTTTTTGTACTTAGAGGAAAGTGGCATTATTAGGAATCGTTTCAGCATCATTTCGGCGTTGAGAGACTTGTACGTGTATATTTATATGTCTTTAGTTTGAGGCAGTAGCTATAGTTTTTTCCAGCGCAAACTCTTTCGCTTGTAGTTCTTCCTAAGAAATCAGAAAAAATCAGATGAAAAAACCCTACATTTCGTTTGTGATGTAAGTGTATACTGGTATAACGACCTAAATATTGATTACATACAAAGTGAATATTGAACACCTTACAATGCTGGTTGTCAAGTGTCACACATGACAGCTGTCAGTGATGACAAGGACAGAGTGCAAATGAGTTTGAGAAGTTGCTCTTCGGTTTTTTCTAAAACTGCAAGTTAAAGGAAGCTCGAGAAATAATTATTGTTTGTGATTTTTGGAGCTAACTTTCGAATTACTATAAATAAATGCATACAAAAAAAAAAAAAAACAATAATTTCAGGCTGAAACTTCAAAAAGTTAAATCAGAGAACTTAACTTAGGTATGATATTAATTTGAAAAGTGCATTGGACTGAAAAGCCAATCTCTCTTTATTTTTAACTACTTTGAGCTCTTGTACGAGCAGTTTTACCAAGATGGGTCATGTTTAAATTTTTACGGTCTACTCCATTCAGTCACCCAGCAATGCGACTGATTTTAATATGCTCTAAAAATTTATGTTCTACTAAAATAGTTCGCTTGAAAAACTCAGAATTTATAAAATCTATAAACAGATCTTATTAAATAGCAAAACATGTATTAAGCTTATGAGCCTGCTTCTCATCCTACTCCCAAAGGAGTTATCCCTCAACCAAATATGGCTTGAAGTGAATGCGTGAATAAAAATCTGAAAAATTGTTGTGTAGTATAATACTTATTAATAACACATAAGAACTATATTTTTGAATTACTCCATAAACGATTAAATGCATTGCTTACTGAGCGCTGCTGGCTAGACTACATACCAACATACCTACATGTGCTCTAGTTGCAGGGGACGAAGAATTGCATTCAATTATAAAAATGCAGCACATAAAGTGAGCTCGTGTGCTCGCATTGCTATGTAATTCTGCACATGCATTCCAACGATGAAGGTGCTGACTTGAACGCTAGTAATTAATGTAATTAATATATGTATTAGTTATGTAGCGAATGTTTGCATTCGTATTCGGAAATCTTTTAATATACCTAGAATAGATCCTACTCAATTCTCACGGAATACTCTGGACCATTGGTAGAAATCAACATCAGATTTCATCGAGTTTTTTTCTCATTTCTCGTGGATCCGGGGTACCTACTCGACTTATTTAAAGAGGTCTTTAGAAAATATAACTTTTTTATTTGGCCCGAAAGAATTTTTATCGGATAATGCTACATGTTCGTTCCACCATCAGTCAAAGTTCTGCTTCTTGGAGTTGTATAAAATTGCCTTCGATAAATTGCTGGATGCCTAGCTTGAAAGTTGACAGCGCTTTTTGGGCGGGTTATTTCTTTTTTATATATAGTTTCACGAAAAGTAGCCTCGATCGCGCTATTATAAACAAATCGAAAAACTCGTGGCTTTGTTACTCCTTCGCCGTTACTCCGTCACCGACGAAATCTCAATCCCAATGCTTATATAAATGTCAGTCTCGATGGCTATGTGATGTTGTTATTGCTGTCGGTATTAGTGCTGCTTTTCTAGTTTTTGTTAACACTTGAATGCTCTCAGTAGACGCATAATCTTAACGAGATCGCGTCAGTATGCGCTCGACTTGATGCACTGGAAATGAAAAAATGTCCACGGTTTAACAGAAAAAGTAAAAAAATCAATAAGTTGCATTGTGGGACAGCATGAAGTCGTAGGCTTGATTGCGTTGGGCAAGCGCAAATGTCAATACAAATCCATTTCAGCTGATTTGAATGTAGCGACGATCGTTCGTCGCTATGGAAGACGAGAATATGAGTCAACAATGTCTAGAGATATTGAATTTTTGCTTTTGCTCAATACTCATAAAGTAAGAATATTGGACCTTTGGGTTTGAAATCTGACTGTCGAATTTCAAGACCATTTCCCTTCAGTAGAGATTCACTTATCGATATACATATTGCAGGGGTGACCAAAATCCATATTCTAATTTAAGTGCGCATAGGCTTCTGCAGTGATTGTCGCTGTTATCACACGCATTTTATAAATGTAATTTTCCCAAGCCACGATGAACCAATATTGTTATATCGTTATGGCTGTGTGTGTTTGAATAACACTGATGTCTGAGAGCAATCGGCGCGCGATATTTTTGGCCAATTTTTGGTTTCAGCCAGGAAGAATGTTTTGCTTCTGAGTGATACTGACCATTGTCTCAACCCGAAATACTTGAAACGAAGGGTATTACAAAATAAATATGACAGAGGTTTCTAAAGGCAAGCTACTTCAGAAACAATAAATTCGACTTTGTAACAATTGACGGGGCCATACTTTCGTTATCGAGGAAGTACGCCCACTCATTCCGTGATAAGGCAGGATATGACTTATTCGATAAAAAATGAAGTGTAATACCATCTTTGTGAATGCCAATTATATTCATGTGTGGAGGAGAAGACTTCTGCATAACACGAACAGGTCAGTGTGCACCCTAATATAACTACGGTTCAGGTTGTGATCACAATGCAATATTATGGAAATGAAGTGCCGATTGGTGGCGCGTGGGTCGCTATATTTTCAAAAATCGCATAAATGGTCCAATTTTGCTGTAATTCGGAACATGTATTACTTCCATGAAAAGAAGTATTTTCTTAAGAAAAACTCCGGTGGGTGGAGCTGAGATCGCTATTTTTAAGAAATTCCAATGTCTGTTTTCGGTATCGTTGCACTCGTTTTTCCACTAACTTCCCGCTTAGGTAGGATCTTCAAATTTCCTTAACGTTAAGTTTTTACCCCTACGCAATATACTGTAAAAAAATACCGATAGGTGAAGCAATTTCATTCCTAGAGATTTTGCTTTCCTAATGAACTAACCGCTTTGGAAGTATTCGAGAGAAAAATTCTTCGAAAAATTTATTGACTCCTAAAAGTTGGCGACCGCGAGTAAGGCTCAGACGTCGTAGTTCAGCGAATTAAAATACAGCGGCGGTGGTGGAAGAAGAGGAAGAGGGAGATCACCATTCCGATGGCAGGCAGATTTAAAAACACGCGGTGTCCGAAGTCCGAAAGATGGCGCGCGGGCAGCTTTATATGCAAACACCACATTTATGGTCCGATTTGGCTGGAATTTGAAATATACATTACTGTCTCTTAAAGAAATTGTTGCACAAAATAATTTAAAAATAAAAATAAATGTAACCGTAAATACACGGCCGAAAACTAACACACTTCGTTCTCTGCGTCGAAGACTAACACAGTTCGCATAGAACTGAACTGAAACTGAAGTGTGTTATTCTTCGACGCAGAAAGCTGAAGTGTGTTAGTCTTCCACGCAGAAAACTGAAATGTGTTAGTCTTCGACGCAGAGCACGAAGTGTGTTAGTTTTCGACGCAGAAAGCTGAGGTGTGTTAGTTTTCGACGCAGAGAACGAAGTGTGTTAGTCTTCGACGCAGAAAACTCAACCGTGTTAGTCTTCGTTGGGAGCGACGATATGTACCCGCGATAGTTTTTTATTTCAAATTTACTACTCCCTGCTTTGGCAAACATTCCATGCAACATATGTGTACTTCAGTTTTTAAAGCTAAACGACAGGAAGAACCCTCCTACCGAGATTCGAAAATGGATCCGTGAAACATTCCACACAACATATGATTTCGCATTGAAGAGGAACGACAAAAGAAAGTTCCCACATAGATTCGAGAATAATTTGCGAATGCGTTAATATTATAAAATGAATAATTCCGAGCCCCACCTATGGATTGACAACTATAACGGGTAAGGTTTTCGACTAAACTTGCGTTAAGGTAAGTATGCCTGTCCTAAGAGCACTAGTTCAGGGGCGTATCATTTCCCTCATCCTTTAGACAGCCTTTTTAGCTACTCAAAAGAAAACATCAAGTCGTGTGATGTTTGTAAGTTGTAAGAAAAAGGAAGTAGATGTTGCAATCGGTTGGCGAAACCCTCCACTTTTGGCCTAAACCACACCGCTGCATCTAAAAAACATTTCCAATCATTTGTCGTTCCTATTTCAAGTGCATATTAATCTACAGCCTCTTTCTCATTCCATATTTCAGTATATCAATAACAACCGCAAAAAATGGCCAGAGAAGCACAAAAACCTCATCGAATAGCAAGTGTCATAGAAGAAGTGAAATAAGTCAGTTACTTAGCAACTATTCAACCACTGCTGTTGGACGGACGTGATTCACCCGCATGTTGTAATGATTTCGCCAGTTTTTTTTGTTCTTGATATTTGTTGCTGTTGCTCTACCAGCACAAATACTCCAGAGATTTGTGTTGACCGCATTGTAGGGTATTTATTGTTTTTACTTTCGGTTTCGTTCGTTCATTCAAAGCGCTCATAAAAATGCGACACATCAACCAAAGCAACGAATGCAACGACGAAAACGAGTTGTCTGCCTCCTTCACGTTGCTATTGCAATAGTTAGATGCGAATTATTGTTGCTGTTGCTGCGTTCGCCGCTACATGTTGTAGGGACCATAAATGCGACCTAAAAATAACCTTGCCACAGAAAGAACTACACGCCCGACAAACCCCTTTTGCTGTTGCCTTGTCGATTGAATCGATTGGATTGGTGTTGTAAGGGCAATGCATTGCCAATGTGCGGCTGATCAGCAGTCCCTTTGCACACACAGTGTTGCTGACAATGCACGCAGTACCCTCTGGTGGCTTTTTTCGCCGTTTTGGTGTTTTTAAGTTTGTGTTCACGATTGCAGCCTCTACTTTGTATGCGGCTTGTTTAGGAACTTAATTCGCTAGGCTCCTTTTGTTTTTAATTGATGTCGTTGTTTGTTGTAATTTAATGAAATTCATTTCATTTCGTTTGCGGTTTGTTGTCGTACAATTCACATCCCTCCCCCTCGACAGTACTGCTTGTATGTTACAAGAATGCAACCCTTCAAAGACCTCAACTGTCAAGCGATCTCTGTGGCTTTCGTATGGCTGCTGCTGCATCCTATCTGCAAGCTCCAGTGCGCATGCGTAGCGTATTGCTTTTTTGTTGTATTGGTTTTTAATTTTAGTATTGCGGACATTTCGACGTGTCCTCGAAATAATTCATTAACACTTTGTCTTTGTGATTTTCTGTCGGAATGTATTGTTGTTAAAGTGAATTGTTTTTCTACTTGTTTCTTTTGTAGTTTCGTTATTTTGTGGTTCTGTGGTTTGTTTTTATGTTGTTTTTGTTTTGTTGTTGCCAATGTCAACGAAGTATTTGTCATTACTGCATTGCAAGCTGGTTGTTTTTGTTGTTGCTATGTCATTTGTTTTGCTTGTTTTGGCGTGTTGGTGGTACTAAATGTTACATACCTAAGTAATTCAACAAAAGTGCAAAAGTGACAGCCAACATAACATGCACTCAATTCAAACAAATATACGGCAATCATCAACAACACAAAACAAGTTCAAGCACAAAAAACATTGAATTTTAATTTATTTAAACAATATTTATTAAAACTTTGGAGTTTAATTGACACGGAAATGATGCACTATGTAATGATGTGGCTCCCCAATTTGAGTAAGTAATTCCAGCGAATGCAAGCTTTTTGAAGTGAACCTTTCAAGAAAGAAATAGTTATGGTCCCCTAAACGTTAGCGACGGCGAGTACTGAAGAAGTTTTAATGATGATCTGTATGAGCTAGACGCAAACGTCGAATGAACGAAGATGCTGCAGCGAGGAACACACCGTTGGAAGCAGAAGAAAAGGGAGACCACCAATCCGACTGAGGGGCCAAGTGGCGTCATTTGGCTCAACAAAAAAGCGACTGTCGAACTATGTTGGACGGTCCAAATCGCCCAAACGATTAAAAAGGCTATTGAAAGTAAAGGAAAGTGATATAAATCCCCAAAATAACATTGTAAAGAAGGCGACTGGGTATTGAGTCAAATAAGCTGTGTTGAAGATATTGAGACCTAAGTAAAAAAAAAGTAATTTCCTCGATTTTCGATGATCGACACCGATCGTTTATCGGTTCAAGAGCTTTGACAGTCTCTGCGAATACTCAAAAATGGAATCTTATAACTTTAAATGACCTAAACTTGTATATTTGTACATTTCGCCGGTTCCAAAGTAAAGAGAAGTAATTATTTTTGAAACGGCATTAAAAATTTCATTTTTACAATGGAGTTCTATGAAAAAATAAAAGTTTGAAATGCTGTTTTCCCAAAAATTTTAAAAAGTAAATACATCTGTTTACTTTGGAACCGGCGATTTATATATTTGTATATCCAGACTATCTCGGGAACCGCTTGATCGATTTGGATGAAATTTTGAATATAGATAGTATGGTTAATTCTAAGACTATCCACTTGGGGGGTGTACGGGGCTGCCACCGATCTCAATTTTTTTAAATTATGGAGTGGATATGCCACTATGGGTATTAATTGACAGGTATTTTCGCCGACATACCAACTAAAATATATTCAAGTAGGGTTGCCGCCCAGTGTTACCATATTACCGCATTGTATTTGTATACAATAGGCAGGTATATTTTTAGGATCATATTTGGCTTATTTTGGTATCATTTTGTGATCATTTAGGGGTCATTTTATGATAATTTTGGGGGGCTATTTTTAGATCATTTTGGGTTCAATTTTGGATTACTTTGGGACAATTTTGGGATAATTTTCGGACCATTTTGGATAATTTTTCGATCATTTTGGGATAATTTGTGGGACATTTTAGGAACATTTGAGGGTCTTTTAAAAATATCGTTGAGCCAGAATCATGAATGTGTTGCACTCGACAACATACACCATGGCGTATACGTAACTATTTTGCTACATAATCGTGTTTCTGGCACAAAGAAAATTTTAAAATATTTCGAAATTAAATTTTTAAACATTTTCGTTGCGCCAGAAACGTGAATGTGCTACAGATTCATGCTTCTGGCGCATCGGAAATTTTTAAAAGATGGATGTGCTGTATCTCGAGTAAGTTAAGGAGCATTAACGTAAAAACTAAATCAAGGGAAAAAGTATAAATTGTCAAATTTTGCGAGAGAAATAAACTTTCAAATACGATTTCCCAAAACTTTAATTTTGGCACATTCATGCTTTTGGCAAGCGAGCGACGCGTCGCGCCATGACAAAAAATCCAAAATGACTCCGATCCGATGAGTTAGGGGAGTTTTATGAGTCACTAGCTAAGTAACAAATTCATTTTTGGGGAGTACAAGGAAAGAGCGTAATTACGCATGATAGTTGAGGAGATAGGACAGAAACAGTTTATCGATTAAAATTCTTAATATTATTACATATACTTACATGCATATATTTGTATAAATTTCTGATAAAAACATTTACTTCAGCTTGCTGCAAATTAGCTTACCTGTAGAGAAAAGAAAAGTTAAAAATACATATTAGTGCATTCATAATAAGTTTTAAAGGAGTATTTATTTAGCTAAACGAATAGGTAGGTACATACTTCTTATTTTCGAAATAACCTTTGTACACCTATACCATGAAACTTGATCGCTATATCTAAAATAACCAACTTGTCAAGCTGAATACACTTTTATGTCCATCAAGTTTTTGGGAATTTGTTGTTGCCGAAAGAATCAAATTTGATCTTTTCTCTTTCCACAGAAGGTACAGTTTGATTGAATTTATGCAACAAAAATCGACAGAAAACTGAACTGACTACATATTTAAGAAAAATATTTAAATGGATGTTTGCTTGTAAACTTTAGCATATAGGTACCCTTAAAAAAAAACTATGCAGCTTGTATAGGCCTCAGCCAGATTAAGGCATGCATAAGAATTATATAAAATAATTTTCTCTGATATATTTATAATTACTTAACAAAATTTTGGTGGGTGTACTTACGAACACTATGTGATCATTACTGCTATCAAGTAAACTGCATGCTGCTTAGTATGAACTTTTGATTATTTTATTTTGTGAAATTTGATATTTTTGCTGTTTAATGAAACGTATGCACAAATTAACTAACTTGTGAGCAGGCGCAGTTTTGTTAACATGTATTAATTACGGTACTAGCAACAGCAAAAACAAAAACAAATTTAAAAAAATATAAATAATAATACATCAACAGCAAAATAAACAGCAGCAGCATAGTCATTTAAGCATGTTTCTCACCACCAAACATGATGGCCTGGTTTTTAAGGAACCGTATTGGTTATGATTTTTTTATAAATCAAGGTTATTCGGTTTTTCGGTTTTTGCGGCTCTCATATTTTGGGTCAAGTGTAAAAGTACTTAGGTTAGGTTCAAGTGGCTGCCGCAGAGGCACACTTAGGCCAGTTTTGAAAGGCCCGTTGTGATACCACCAAAACAAGGAAAGTCAGTCCCGGGACCCAGCCAAATGGAAAATCCCTGAGTTGTTGGGATTATCCACATAGCAGAATCCCGGGACTGACACTCCTAAACCAACACCGTTACTCCTCCTTGAACCACTTAGATGACTTTATGAAGGCCATCAAGTCCTTTATGTCCAGTTCCGCGATCTGGCTTAGGATATCCAGGAACGGAGCTCCCAAAAAGCTTGTTCTCGCGCCGCTTAAAGCCGGACAGTTGCAGATGAGGTGTTCCACTCTTTCCTCCTCCTCATCATCTTTGCAACTCCTGCAGCATCGTCGGTAGGGCACACTTAGCCTTTCTGCATGTCTACCCATGAGGCCGTTGTCCGGTTAATACCCCTATCAATATGCAGATTTCCCTCCTAGTTAGGGCATAAATGCGTCTAGAACTTTTAAGATCCCATTTTGGCCAGGTTTGTTTCGATATCCGACACCCTGGGGATTGCAGCCATCTTTCGTTGGCTTGACGGAGTCTGTGCTCCTTCAGCATTAGTTGGCATGTGGCAAACGGCATACCTAAGCGCTCTTTATCCTGAAGAACCTGCTTGGTCGTGCCCTGCCTGGCAAGCTCGTCTGCCTTACAGTTTCCCTCAATGTCCCTATGTCCCGGGACCCATATGAGGTTTACGCGGTTCTGTTGGGCCATCTCCTCAAGAGATCGACGACAGCTGAGCGTCAGTTCAGAGTTGAACGTGTATGAGCCAAGGGATTTGATGGCCGCTTGGCTATCGCTGAAAATAGCGATATCTTCTCCGATAACACGTTTGCTTAACCAGGCCGCGGCGTCTAGGATTGCCGAGACTTCCGCCTGGAAGACGCTACAATGATCAGGTAGTCTGAAGGAGAGCTCAAGGTCCAAATCCCTTGAATAAACCCCTCCTCCAACTCTGCCGTCCAACTTCGAGCCGTCGGTGTATATGGAAGTGCCACTATTTGTTTCGGGACACCAATCCGTCCTCTCCCAGTCTTCTCTGCTGGGAATGTTTCTTTTGAAACAGCTATCGCCGACTGTAGTAGTCGCACAACGATCTGTGCTTAGAGGGAGAAAGCTGTAAGATTCCAGAATACTGGAGTGTCCAATAGTACCCGCACCCCAACTGGAGGTTTCTCTTAGGCGCAGAGCTGATGCCGCTGCTGACCGAAACCCTTCCAGATCAAGTGGCAAAATGCCCAGAATGACCTGGAGGGCTTCGTTGGGCGTTGTCCTTAGCGCACCGCTTATACAGATCATATTGGATCTATGGACTTTCCGCAACAGATTCAGGTATGTTGCCTTGCTCAGCGCAGGCCACCATACGACGACTCCATATAGCATGATTGGACGAATGATGGCCGTGTAGATCCAACTGCATACTCTAGGGCTGAGCCCCCATTTTTTGCCAATGGCTCTTTTGCATGTGTAAAGAGCGATGCAAGCTTTCTTCTGGCGCTGAAGAACATTCTCCTTCCAATTCAGTTTCCTGTCCAGAACTATGCCTAGAAACTTGGCCTTATCCGACAAGCACAGGCGCGTGTCATCTAGTTCTGGTAGACTTAGTGGCGGTATTTTGTACCGGTTGGTGAAGAGGACAAGTTCCACTTTCCCCGGGTTGATACTAAGTCCGCAGCGAGAGGACCACGTCGAAACTTCTCGCAGTGCTACTTGCATCAGGTCACACAGAGTTTGTGGGAACGTGCCTCTAAATGCAATAGCTAAATCGTCTGCGTATGCCACTATCTTCCCGCCCCCCCAGCTTGTGTCACGTAGCAACGAGTTGACTGTGAGGTTCCATAAAAGCGGGGAAAGAACACCACCCTGGGGTGTTTTCCGCTTGTGACATAGCGTGATAACTCAACCGTACCAAGTGAAGAAGCTATTTTCCTTCCCATTAAAAGTTGGTCAATTAAACCAGTTAGGGGTCTATCTACGCCCAGATTAGTTAGAGCGGAGTTGATAGCCTCCGGGCTTATATTGTTGAAAGCCCCCTCAATGTCTAGGAAGGCCACGAGACAGTAGTCCTTTTCACACAGCGATTTCTCAATGACAGATACTAGGCTGTGCAGAGCGGTTTCTGTTGATTTACCCTTGGTGTATGCATGCTGATAGCTAGAGATTAGGTTGCTATCAATAGTCGTTGAGAGGTAGTCGCTTAGTATCCTCTCAAAGGTTTTGAGTACAAAGGACGAGAGACTGATCGGTCTGTAGTCTTTTGGCTCGTAGTGGGATGCCTTCCCAGCCTTAGGGATAAACACTACCGTGGCGCTTCTCCAGGAGCCCGGAATGTGGTTGAGAGCCAGGCAGGCTGTGAAGAGAAATACCAGCCATTTAGCTGATGTCTCCAACGTGTTTATAACTTGCGCGGGGATAATCCCGTCCGGCCCGGCAGCCTTATACGGTTCAAAGCTCTTAACTGCCCAACTTACCCTTTCCTCAGTGATGGGTATTTTTACTGCCAGGTTTGTTGCAGGTGCTAGTGGTGCGTCATGCAGATTCCCCGGAAAATGTGTATTCAAGAGCAGCTCAAGGGTTTCCTCTTCCGTGCTGGTCCAGGATCCGTCAGGTTTTCGCAAATAGCTGATGGGTGTTTGACTTTTCGAGAGGACTCGTCTAAGTCTCGCTGTGTCGTCGACCTTTTCGACGCCAGTGCAGAAATTTCTCCACGAGGTTCTCTTCGCCTGTCTCAGAGCTTTTTTGTAGGCCCTAATTTTAGCTTTATATTCGTGCCAATGAGGCTCAGAGCCGAGGCTCTTGGCCTTGTTAAATTGTTTCCGGCATGATTTGCGGAACGAGTCCAAATCGTAGGACCACCAATGTGGCCTGTGTTTACCCCGTGGTTTTGGCACTGGACAACCCTGTCCTAGAGCATTTGAGAGCGCCGATGTAAATGTAGTAACAAGATCCTCCAGCTCCTCTACTGATGAGGGTGCTTGTGAGGGCAGTACTGGGAGGTCTCTGTCTAATATTTCATTGTGTAACTGCCAATTTGTGTTACGTGGATTGCGCTTGATGATTGGTTGTTCTACAATAAAGTCTAAAACCATTTCTATGTAACGGTGGTCGGAGAATGAATGTTCTTCCAGAACCCGCCACTTTCTGACCCACCCATAAGCGCCTTCACTACAGATAGTGAGGTCTATGACCTCCCTACGGGTCTTAGTGATAAAAGTAGGCTCATTACCCACGTTGCAAATTACCAGGTTGGTTGTTAAGGGAAATCAACAGAGACTCGCCCCTGGCATTGATATCGGAACTCCCCCATCGGACATGGTGAGCATTAGCGTCCGCTCCAATAATAAGATTACCCGTGCAGAAATTTGACACCAGGTCTTTCACCTCCGTTTGTGGTGGGGGTTCTTCGGCGTCGTAGGGCATATAGACCGACGCCACCGTCAGGCGGGTGCTGTCGACCGTTAGACTGATAGCGGTAATATCACCATTGGAGTAGTTAGGTAGAAGAAAGGAGTTCAACTCAGACTTGACCAAAATACACGTTCTGACTTTGCTCTCCTCGCTGGCTCGAATGAGCTTGAAGCCCTTAGTCCCCAATCCGCAGATTCTCGAGCTATTGACCCAGGGTTCTTGGATGAGGACCACATCCACGTCGCCTTTAGAAAGACGACTACTTAAAGCAGCCGAAGCCACTTTAGATTTGTGCAGATTAATCTGAAGCACCACCAACATGAGAGCGCACAGACTTCCCTGCCGTCCCCATGTCGTCGAGGTTTGCCCCATCCCGGAGGTTGCCTATCAACGACGAGTTGTTCCGATTAACTGCCCGATATGGCGTTGCAGGAGTCCTGCTGCCTGTAGCGTTAGATGTTAATCGCTCAGCGTTGGCTGCTACCACCGTGACGTCGAGGACTTCCTCGTCCTGTAGGCTGTCCTCCATCTCCGAGTTGTTCACAGCAATATCGGCAAGGGACGTGGCGGATAACATGCTTTCCGCATCGGAATCCTCCGCTTCCTCTTCTGGTAGTTCGTCTTCCGGTTCCCCCGGAGCAGCCCAGAAGGCAGCGCGCTGAGCATCACCACGATATACGTGGATAACGATCTGGCCTACGCTGTAGTGTACTAGGCCATTGCACCTTTTGAGAGGCTCGATTGACTCTTTATTCATGGTGAACACCACCTGTCTGTCGGGCCCCACCGCATCCCCGACCAGATTGACACTCCAGTCATGCGTTGGGAGGGACGGATTCATTAGCCGTAGCATCCCGAGAATTCTGTCGGGTTCGTCAGGGATGGCCGGAATCCACGCCCTTGCCCTTGGACGAGCTGGAATGTCCTTCCAGTCGACGACCTCTATCTTTGCGCCCTTGTAGACTTCACCCAGTTTAGCAGCTGCTGCCTTATACAGTGCTACGGTTTTAGCATCCTCGCATGCGAGTAATTTGATCTGACCCTGGTGCCAGCCCGCATCCGTTACTCGCGCCGAACTACCCGGAAACTCCGGAGCAACGTTGAGAAGAATGTTGCCGAGTTTATTTCGCACGTAACGCCACCGGTCCTTGGGGATGGCCATACGGTCATTGCCTCGGTCAAGGACGCCTATAAGGATCCTGTCCTTGGTTACCTCAGCAAAGCTTAGTTTGCCCGCTCCAGAGGTATTCTGATGCCGCTTGGGAGGGGGATTTAACTCCAGGTCCGATGTCTGGCGCTTGAAAGGGTTAACTTTTAACCTCTTTGGCATGTAAGATTTTTGGAAATCCGGTATC
>CAXKVI010000003.1:46852746-46884532 GCA_964058755.1 Campiglossa producta | reverse complement strand
AAACGCCTTTCAGTTGATATAGTACAAACATGCTCTGAGTCACACCTGGTCCACAATTAGTTTAAAATGTCGGAACTAAGATCCCCACCCTGGTAAAACCCTTATCAGTGCCTTTCTTTTGATACCCATATTGCAGAAACAGCTTCCATGTTCACATGTGCTCCACATTTAGGTCAATATCTCGGAATCGGATTCGCATATGGAACTAAGAACCACACCCTGTTAAAACCCTCATAAACACCTTTCATTTGGTAGCCATATTATCCAAACACCCACTAAGGTTACACCTGGTCCACTGGTTCGATATCTCGGAAGCGGCTTTACAAATGGGACTTGAAACAAATTCCCCCCAAAACTCGTATTGACACCTTTCAGTTGATACCCATATCGCAAAAATCTAGTTATTTACTAGTGTCTCTTCCTACTACTATGATGTTTGACGGCAGGGAATATACCTGCCATTCCACACACGTATCCAGTCAAAGTTTAGTTCTTTTTACATAATAAACACTGTTGTTGTTGTTGTTGTTGTTGTTGTTGTTGTTGTTGTTGTTAACAACAAAACACTCCCCGAAGGTTTTAGGGAGTGATGCCGAAGTTGACAGTCCTTGGCCGGATATGACCCCGGTACGCTGCGGTACTCCCTTGCGGTACTGCCCGACTGTCGTGGTAGCGATTTGGTATGACCAGTGGAACCTTCTAGGTCATGGCATCCCTCCATCCATGAGGAAGGAGAAGATGGGTAATGAGAGGTGAGAGGCATCATATCCGTAGATCAACCATCGAGTAGCACGTCAATTACCTATGTGCATATTAGTCGCCTCTTACGACCGGTATGCCTACCTCGGGCATATTCTAAACCCCTTACCCGCACGGGGTCATGCCATAATAAACACTCGACGCTTTTACTTATCCAAACACTTGAAATTTCCTAAGGGAATTTGTATGGGTAATGGGAATGTGATTTATTTAGCATATGCTTTTATTTATGTGTTAAATTATTTAAGAGGGTGAAATCTCGGATTATTAATATGTGCCCAAGCAATTATACTTGTAAGTCTATCCACTTTTACATGCCGACCGTCCTAATCAGACTTTGTAGAATCTGATAAAGCTTTTCTTACTGCAGTTTATCCCTTTCAAATATACATAATCCTCATTACATTTTTTCTTGTTATTCCAATTATTTCCAGACAGACACGGTACCTTGTGCTTACGCATGCGGGTGCGAACCGTAGCGTCGCGACGCGCCCTCCCCCCAGTCATTTTTATTTTAAATCTTTTGCCCCTTATAACTTCAAAATCAAGACTTGAAAAATTTTGTTTACTTTGTAACAATCTACAAAATGTTTGCATGAATTGCAGAAAGATAATATGCATACTTAAGAAAAACTGCGTATAGCCAGTACACGTGAAAGAAGTTAACTTCTTAAGTTCAGAAAAAACGAAATATGAATAAGATGTATTCGAGAATGGTTTAGATTCACAATATTTTACTTCCGGGAAGTGGACCAGGGAAATGATCCATTCAAAAATATCTTTTATATGGTGCGTTTTCCTTAAAATTTGGTACATGGGTAGAATTTGGCCTAACTTAACTGGGGCCAAAACTAATGGGATATAAAGGAAGAGGGGAGTGGTAGAAGGAAAGAGGACAATGAAGAGCAAAAGGGAGGGAGATGGGAAGACTAGGTGGGAAGTGTGCTTAAAATTTAAATATTTGGAACACGGTAGCAAATACCTTTCACTTGATACCCATATAGGCATATCTTGCTCAAAATTAAAAAAAAAAAAAGTAGATGGGTGGCAACCCTTTGAACCGCCCCAAGTGGCAACCGCCATGTATATAGCCTTAGAATGAATCATACTACTAATAATGCCGAATTTAATACAAAACGGCAAAATCGGTTCCCGAGATATAAGGAAAAATAAATAAAATAAGGTTTGGGGGCAACCCTAGCTGGTAACTCTGCTAGAAATTTTCATATTTGAAATGCGACCGAAAATACCTTTCATTTGATACCCATATTGGCATATATTGCTCAATATTAAAAAAAAAAAATGAGATAGGTGGCAACCCTGTGAACAGCCCCAAATGGAAACACCCACGCATATAATCTTAGAATGAATCATACTATCTATAATGCGAAACTTTATCCAAATCGGTTGAGCGGTTCCCTAGATATAGAGAAAAATAAATAAAATGCGGTTGAGTGGCAACCCTTGTTGAGATTTACATATTTGGAATACGGTCGAAAATACTTTCATTTGATACCCATATTGGCATATTCTGCTCAATATTAAAAAAAAATTGAGATAGGTGGCAACCCTGTGAACCGCCCCAAGTGGCCACACCCACGCGTATAATCTTAGAATAAATCATACTATCTATAATGTCAAACTTTATCCAAATCGGTAGAGCGGTTCCCGAGATATAGATAAAAATAAATAAAATGCGGTTTGGTGGCAACCCCGCTTGAGATTTCCATATTTGGAATACGGTCGAAAATACCTTTCATTTGATGCCCATATTGGCATATCTTGCGCACTATTTAAAAAAAATTTGACATTTGACAACCCTGTTAACCGCCCCAAGTGGCATCACCCACGCATATAATCTTAGAATGAATCATACTATCTATAATGCCAAATTTTATCCACATCGGTCAAGCGGTTCCCGAGATATTAATAAAAATAAATAAAATGCGGTTAGAGGGCAACCCTAGGTGGCAACCCTACTTGAGATTTACATATTTGAAATACGGTCGTAAATAACTTTCATTTGCTACCAATATTGGCATATCTTGTTCAGTATTTAAAAAAAATTGAGATAGGTGGCAACCCTGTGAACCGCCCCAAGTGGCATCACCCGCGCATATAATCATAGAATGAATCATACTATATATAATGCCAAATTTTATCAGCATCGGTCAACGGTTCCCGAGATATCAATAAAAATAAATAAAATGTGGTTAGGTGGCAACCCTAGATGGTAACCCTGCTTAAGATTTAAATATTTGGAATACGGTCGATAATACCTTTCATTTTATACCCATATTGGCATATCTTGCTCAATATTTAAAAAAAATTGAGATAGGTGGCAACCCTGTGAACCGCTTCAAGTGGCAACACCCACGCACATAATATTATAATGAATCATACTATCTATAATGTCAAACTTTATCCAAATCTGTCGAGCGATTCCCGGGATATAAGAAAAACGCCTACGCCTGAAAGTCTGCAACATACGCCTGAAAGTCGGCTATTTCCGTGCCATCCATTTTCTCAAATTTTACTCTCGATCAAAACTTCATATCGCCGGCTAAGAAGTTAACTTCAAAAATACCTTGTTTAACATAAGTGTTATTTATAGAGAAACCATCATTAACAACTACTCAGAAAACCGGTCAAATCATTTCCGTATTAGCTTCCCCTGCATTTCTTTTATTGGTTCAAAACGCTCTACCTTGGTCTAATCATTCATTTCCCTCCCACGTTCTTTAAAGATAGAATTCGCTTCTTCGAATTCCTGTCAAATATTTGACTAACCAACAGGTTATCATATCCTCTGCTTTTGATTTTTTTCCAACTCCGAACGGCACAGGCAATGTAGATGAATTTTTGCTGATAAGCTTTCATGGCAGAGATTGGCAAACTACTGCCGAGAGGCGACCCCGATTAGAAAAAACTTTTCTCTAAATAATTGATGTTGCTTTTACCGTGTTGCGATACCCCAATACTTGGTGTAGTAGGTCGAGCACACTACCGCTACAGCACGGCGATCGATAACTGATTGATGATATATGTATAACACTTGTTTTGATACATAGGTATTGGCCAGTATAATATATAATGCAATGCACAGTGATGCGGAAAAAAGTTTGACTTATTTCTTAAAGCAATTCAATAACACAAATTTGTGTCATTTCACATTCAGTTGAGCAATAACACAAATTTGGTTTATTGCCATTTGGGTTATCTCACCCCCACTAATTTAATGATTTACGCAAAATTTAAAATTTGCTATACGAGTATCTAGTCAATTGCCAAAGCAGATGATTTCCAATACTTGAAATTTTCCCTAGAGAAAGGAATTGAATGAACTTTTCCAAAAGAATACAAAATTCCTAGGGAGAAAAATTCCAGGAGAATATGTAGAATTGCTCTGATAGTGTCTTTGTTCGACTAACTCGTAGAAAGTGTTACCAAAGATACCCGGATCTTAAAGATACCCCATTTACGTGTAGGTAAAATGTTTTACGCCCTAAGTTGTTAATTGATACACGGAGGGAAATCTATAGATAGAATATCCATAATTATTGATACCACATTAAATAAGAAATGATAATCCTGTCCCATCAACGAATATGGATTTTTGATAAATCACTATTGAAGTGGTATCCATATAAACTATTGATAAATTCTAAATAGTTTAAAAAACAAAACTTCATACAATTTGACACCTGGTTTTAGTAAGATTCGAACCCTGCTCCTCTTGCACGTTAGCCCAGTGTTCTACCTTTCGGCTACGGTATATTATAGAATTTTTAAAAATATGTTCAAATGAAATTAAAAAAATTGTGAATCCAAAAAACGTTCCAACAAGTTGTAATATTGTTAGGTAATCCATAATAAAAATTGTTATGCGTCCCAGAAAAATTTACATTTCGCCCATATATACGAGTATTAATACACTGCCTCTACCATTATTAATATGCAGTAAATATAGATATGGATATAGCGACAATAGAAATTCAAATTACGACCATACTTAGATATTGACATGCCGTTCAAGTATATGTATTAGTATTCTATCCATAAATATAAAAACAGTACAATAATATTTGATAACTTGCTCATTCTAAATGAATATTGCATCAAAGTCGTCGCTATCAATAGTGGTATTGTCACAACATTCAAGGCATTCCTCTCAGTGTAAGAAAAAAAGCCTTGCAAAAAATTAGCCTGTTTCTTAACCCTTGCAGGTCGCTATTTTTTGCCCTTTCTCATATACATATGGGCGTTTTAATTTTGTATGGAAAAAATTTTTTTACTATGTAAAAAACGTTGGCGGCCGCCGTGGTGTAGCGGTTAAGTGTTCGGCCTTCTACACCAAGTCGTGGCGGTTCGATGCCCGGCAAAAGTAACATCAAAAATTATTTAGAAAAAGAATTTTTCTAAAACGGGGTCGCCCCTCGGCAGTAGTTTGGCAAACTCTCCGGGTGTATTTCTGCCATGAGAAGCTTCTCAGCAAAAAATTCATTTGCTTTGCAAGTGCCGTTCGGAGTCGGCAAAAAACTGTAGGTCCCGCCAACTTGTAGGAAAAACTCAAAAAGCAACACACCACAAGTTGGAAAGAGAAGCTCGGCTAAAAATCTCGTTAGAGGTTATGATGATAACCTGTAGGTATATCGCCGCCATTAGTTTTTTTTTTTTTTTTTTTAACAGAAATATGAAACGATTACTTACAAAAAGCTTTCCTTATCCTAGCTTTCTGTTGGCTTTTAAGAACTCATTACTTTCACCTTTAATTTATCCTTAAAGGTTTTGTAGCTTAATATTTGGCAATTGGCAGGAAATGGCCAATATTTGAAGTACTTCGAATAGACCTGAAACTGGAAAGTACAAAAAAAGAGTTAGTTTCCATAACAACCAAGAAAATCGCGGCTAAAATACGGTATTTGTTAAAAAAGTAAAATAAAACACGCGATATTCTTGGTTGCTATGGAAACTAAATCTCTTTTTGTACTTTCCAGTTTGAGGTCTATTCGAAGTGATTCAAATCCCAGCACCGATTAAAGATCTGAGCAACACGGGCTTTGCGGTGATGATGTAAGTTTGAATAATTTTCCTACCGGGTATTAGTATATAAAATTATATATATACGAACTTATGTATACATACAGAAAAATGAATATGTAGAAATATAGATACATATCGTTACCTTAATTCACAAAGGCACTAATTGTCACATTTTTCGAAAACGAGTTTTTTACATGTTTATGTATGATATATTAAAAAAACACACTCACTACAAATTTTAAGGAGTTACTAGCAGTAATAACGAAGATATTCCAAATTTACAAAGCTATATTTACATGCGTTCAATTTAAACAAATTTTTGTTTTTTTGCTTTTCCTGTAAATTTTTTTATGTCAGTTAGGGCCTTTGTGAATTAAGCAAGGACTCAAACCGAAACCGTAACCGTAACCGATTAAAACCGATTCATTTTTCAAAACCGAAACCGAAACCGTTATTTTTTTCTGAAAAAGAACGAAACTGAAACCGTTTCAAAAGCCGGAACCGGTTTCAAACGGTTTTGAATTTTTTTGTGGACACATATTTTATTTTAAAAGAGGCTACCCTGAATAATTTTCATGGAAGATGATTAAGCAAGACACTTTTTGACCTCAATATCAAAATTTCGAAGGAATTGAACTATGGGCGAATGAAGCCATCGAAACAAATTTACGACATCCGAAAAAAAGAGACGGTCACTCAGAAAGCATCATCATATTAACGTTCCATTTTAACATTTTTCTAATATAAAAAGTAGAGTTAATTTTTTAAACTTATCGGTCAAAAGTCCACCAAATGTTCAAAGATTTTTAAATTAATGACCACTAGCTTATAACATGCATACTTATATTGAAGAAAACATTTTTCCATAAATAGCGGAAGTAATATTTATTACTTTACATTGGAGAAAATTCCTAATGAAAACCGGAGTAAAGTTATAAAAATTCAGACTTATTTTGCATTTAGGTACATATTTGAGTTTTTGTAGCAGCACAATTTTTTTGTGTTGGTGTCTTTATTTGGAAACCGAAACCGGAACGAAACCTTAACCGAAACCGAAATAAATGTTGAAGAACGAAACCGGAACCGAAACCGAAACTCGTTATAAAACCGTAACGGAAACCGAGAAACGGGTTGTGCGTAGGGTTTGGGACCCACCACATAAAACAAAATTCCAATGAGATCTAACAGACAGGCCTCGGATATGATAACTCATTTTTCAGATAACGATCACAGCAAACGAACTAGGACTACGATTAATGAAATCAGGGCATGCTCGTGGAATGTCCGAACCCTTACTAGGGAAGGTGACGATGCCCGCCTAGTTGAGATCCTCAGTAAGGCAAAAGCTGACATCACCGCTATACAAGAAATGCGATGGACGGGGCAAGGTTATAAGACCATGCGAACCTGTAATGTCTACTAGAGCGGCCATACTGATGAGTGCAGATTCGGCGTCGGTTTTGTGGTATGAAAGAGACTTGTGAAACATGTAGTACCCTTCACGGCCGTGAATGAGCGTCTCGCCACAATCCGAATAAAACTACGATTTTCACAATATCGTTTTCTGCGTGCACGCACCGACCGAGGCAAGGGCGACGTAGAAAAAGATGCATTCTACGCGAAATTAGAAGAAACTTATGAGCGCTGCCCCGTCATGATATCAAAGTCATGCTTGGCGACTTTAACGCCAGGGTGGGCAAAGAGGGTGTATTTGGCCCCACTGTCGGAAAGTTCAGCCTCCATGATGAGACTTCGCCAAATGAATTCAGACTAATTGACTTCGCCGGTGCACGAAACATGGTCGTATCCAGCACCAGGTTCAGGCATAAAAAGATCCATCAAACAAGATGGCTATCGCCAGATCGGAAAACACGCAACCAGATCGGTCACTTTGTGATAGACGGACGGCACGCTTCCAGCGTTATAGACGTACGTACATTGGCATTTTTAGTTTTTGGCTGAGTTGTTTCTTGCCAATTAACCCTTTAGGGGGAATGTGATATATGCTATAAAAATTCAAAAAAGTGCATATTTTCCAAAAAGAAGCAGCTAGGATTTCAAAAGGAAGTGATTTGTGATCAGGAGAGCATCCCAGACGATGTGGCATTATCAGTTTTTGATGTCAGTTTAGGCCAACCTATTCTTCGTTCAGGAGCAGTGTGAAGGGTTCAGTTACAGCGCTAATTTTTAGGGGGTAGGAACAAAAATTTATTTGCATCACCCTAATGTGCATTGATGTACTCCGCTTTCTTTGAAACAAACAAAGAAGTCATTAAAAACCTTAAGCGTAAATTTTACCACAAACAAAGGACAAAAAGTAAAAGTAATAACAGCACGGCCGAGACTACCTAATCTTTGGGCTGAAAAGAACTTAATTTTGTCGTTGGCTTGTTCCTTGCCGTTTTGTTATTTTTTGAATGTTTCGGCACAAAGCTAACAAAGCTTTGGAAAAACAAAAGCACAACAAGAGAAAAACAACAACAATTATTAGAGAGATAAAGAGAGTTGTATGAGAAATGTGCATTAGTACGTTTTTCTACTACTACTTTCTCTAAAGCTACTACTTAAAAAATATTTTTTTTTAAATATTTGTATGTATATATTGCAAAATGAATCGACTTGTAAATAAATAAATGTATATGGAGCCCCCTCCCTTCCCTAAAAGTTGGCGACGGTGAGTACCGAAGAAGATATAATGATGAGCTGTATGAGCTTTACGCAGATGTGGACATAGATCAGCGAATTAAAACCAGCGGCTCCGCTGGCTAAGACACGTGGTGCGAATGAACGAAGACACTCCGGCCCAGAAGGTATTTTTATCGGCACCCGCCGGTGGAAGTAGAGGAAGAGGGAGACCACCACTTCGATAGTAGGACCATGTAGAGGCAGACCTGCGAGCACGCGGTGTCTCTAATTGGCGCCAGTTGGCTCAACAAAGAACCGACTGGCGTAACATGTTGGACGGCCAAAATCGCCTAGGCAGTTAAAGACTATTTTGAGTAAGTATATGGAGGCCAAAGGAATGTCAATAATGCGCTGCTTAACATAAAGTCGACTTCAGTCAATGGTTATCCCGCTTTTCGTAGTTATTGCCAAAAAATGTATGTTTTTGTGTTCGTACTAACGCAACACCGTTTGAGAATTGGTTGTCGAGGTTGAGAGAGAATGTTTTTTTTTTTCAGTTGTTTAGTGTTTCCGCAACCTTCTTGCCATTGTGTATCAATACCAAGTGTGAACTCTTCTTTTGACAACACACATTAAAATGTCGGTTTGTTTACATCCTGCACATATTAAAATGTCGCCAGCACCGAATAACAGAAAAGCAATGGCGTTGTTTTAACATCCTGCACACATCAACATGGCGGTCTCCTATCTTTTACCTAATGGTAGAAAGAGATGGGAAGATGGAAAGAAGTTATTTTTTTATTTAGATCTTAAATCGAATTCAAAAGTAATTGAAACTCTTTAAGTTAATTGGAAGGTCTAAAATATTTTAAAAAAAAAGTTTAAAAATCGCTTAAACTTTAGACGGGTTTAAAATTTAGGCTTTAGCTCAAAATTTTTAACCGTGCATGTGTTTATACTGTTTACTACTTAGTAGGATTTTAATACTAACCAAGTATCGCTTACGGATTGTTGCATTGGAGTCATTTTTATACCTTTCATGAAAATGAAATGGTATAATAACTTTGGTCCGATGTTTGTAAGTATGAGAAGAAGAAGAGATGGACCCATCAATAAGTATACCGAAATGATCAGGATGACAAGCTGAGTTGATTTAGCCATGTCCGTCTGTCCGTCTGTCCGTCTGTCTGTTTGAACGCAAACTAGTCCCTCAATTTTTGAGATATCTGGCTGAAATTTTGTATGTGGCCACCATTTTGTAATATAGGAATCATTTGTCGGAACTGACAAGATCGGACCAGTATAACATATAGCCCCCATACAACCGATTGTTCAGATTTAAGGTTTTTTGGCCAAAACTTCTGCAATTAAAAAGTTAGGACCGTAAAATTTTGCAACTCGAGTACTTTCTGTTTATGTAGTGTATATAGTGAAAATCAACAAGATCGGGCTAATGTAACATATAGCCCCCATACAACCGATTGTTCAGATATAAGGTTTCTTGGCCAAAACTTCTGCAATTAAAAAGTTAGGAACGTAAAATTTTGCATCTCGAGTACTTTCTATTTATGTAGTGTATATAGTGAAAATCAACAAGATCGGGCAAATGTAACATATAGCCCCCATACAACCGATTGTTCAGATATAAGGTTTTTTGGCCAAAACTTCTGCAATTAAAAAGTTAGGACCGTCAAATTTTGCAACTCGACTACTTTCTATTTATGTAGTGTATATAGTGAAAATCAACAAGATCGGGCAAATGTAACATATAGCCCCCATACAACCGATTGTTCAGATATAAGGTTTTTTGGCCAATACTTCCGCATTTAAAAAGTTAGGAACGTAAAATATTGCACCTTTAGTACTTTCTACATATGTAATGTGTATAGTGTAAGTCAGTACAATTGAACGCGTATAATATATAGCCTCCATACAATCGATTGTTCCGATAACTCGGATCCTATTATTTTGTAAGTTTTTTTAAATTATAACAAAGATGTGTAATGTGTATAGTAAATATAGTTAAATTGACACAGGCTGTACTGGGGATCGAACAGTGAAAATCGTGACGCTTATTCATGAAAGGTATATAGCCTTCGGCACAGCCGAAGACAGCTTTCCTTACTTGTTTTAGTTGCAGTTAGTAAATAAAAAATGTTAATTTTACGGTGGTTTTCGATTTTTTTTTTTTCGGTGTATAAACAGAACGATGACAGTAACGGAAAAGTGATAATGACGAAACGATAAAAAGTGACTGGAATAGTGATGATGAAAGTACGACTGCAGTTATTACGAATTGAATGTTGACCGTATCGAGAACAGGGATCGTGAAGGGAAGGATGAAAGGACCGTAGTAGTGATAAAGATCAAACGATGAGTCAACATAAAAGGAATGGAATGTTGGCAGTGACCGAAACTATAATCATGAACGGAGCCGTGACAATCACCTGAACAGCGATCGCCAAAGTTGCTGGGTAACGCTCCGTCAGGATTGTGAATGGCCTTTCCCAGCCCTACGGGATCAACTGAAGTTTCAGACAAGGCGAATACCTCTCGTGCGATTTCTTTAACTCGATGTTAGACAAGAAAGTCCAGCAGCGGTACCGTAACCGTTATTTTGATTTGAAAAAGAACGCAGCCGAAACCGTTTCAAAGGCCGGAAGCGATTCCAACCAGTTTTGAATTATTTATCGAAATATATCGAATCCACGTGAAACCTTTCCCTTTCGTGTGCTACCCATAATGTATGGAAACTTTAAGGTTTTTGGGCAATCACATTTTCACCGATAACTCAGTTATTGATAAATTTATTGAAATATGTCGAAGTCCAAATATAACCTGGGTCCTTCCCCTTTCGTTTAATACCCATATTGTATGAAAATTTTAAGGTTTTTTGGCAATCACATTTTGACCGATAACTCAGTTATCGATAAATTTATCGAAATATATCGAAGTCCAAATATAACCTCGGTCCTTTCCCTTTCGTTTAATACCCATGTTGTAGTGAAATTTTAAGGTTTTTGGGCAATCACATTATGGCCGATAACTCAGTTATCGAATAATTTATCGATATATATCGAAGCCCAAATATAACCCGGGGCAAAGCCCTCTTGATCGGCAGTATTTAATAATGAAACGTAAAATTTTGAAAAGAAAGCGAGTTTCGTGGCCGTGGAGACCGTTAAGAAAGCCAGAGGCGTTATGCATCGGTATTGTTCAATGCTCTCCACTTTTGACGCCCTGTTTTACCTTTATGTTTAGCAGCTTCGAAGGCGCCCTCAGACTGCTGCTGTTGCCGCGCTCTACGGTGACTCCAGCTTCCAGGAGTGACCCAACTGTATACAACCTCGACTTCAGTACTATATACGTAGTATCTATTATAGCTATAGAAAAGGCAATGAAGTTTAATACCCATGTTGTAACTAGTGAAATTTTAAGGTTTTTGGGCAATCACATTATGGCCGATAACTCAGTTATCGATAAATTTATCGATATATATCGAAGTCCAAATATAACCCTGGGCAAAGCCCTCTTGATCGGCAGTATTTAATGATGAAACGTAAAATTTTGAAAAGAAAGCGAGTTTCGTGGCCGTGGAGACCGTTAAGAAAGCCAGAGGCGTTATGCTTCGGTATTGTTCAATGCTCTCCACTTTTGACGCCTTGTTTTACCTTTATGTTTAGCAGCTTAGAAGGCGCCCTCAGACTGCTGCTGTTGCCGCGCTCTACGGTGCCTCCAGCTTCCAGGAGTGACCCAACTGTATACAACCTGGACTTCAGTACTATATACGTAGTATCTATTATAGCTATAGAAAAGGTAATGCAATCAGAGACAATCTCCACTGCCTAGGACATCACCAGGGATGCATGACGAATCAATATCGAATCGCATGCACAAGCCCTGCGCATCATTGAAAGATGGCGTACCAACAAAGGGTTATCTCAATAAAACCGTATTGGTGCCTTTCACTCGGCGAAGAAAGCTGTCTATGCTAGATCCATCCCTAGGAAGCTGCCGTATAAGTTTTTCAGCGGAAGCAAAATACCTAGTAACAGTCCTATATTGCAAGTAAGTAATGCATAACTCCTACGATCAGGATCACGCGAAACGAAAGCTTCGTCGGAATAGCTGATAGACCCCAATATTAAATAATATGTAGTATGGCCACAAACAACCACCCTTTTAATCGCAATTGATTGTGTACGCTCATGAACCTTCATTAGCTTTTCAATTACTTTTGCAATTCCTTTGAGGAATTGGAAATTTTCAAGTACATTTTCCATTCCTTGTAATGTAATTGAACAAATTTCAATTACATTTTCAATTCCTTTCAAACGTAATGGCGCGGCAATTACATTTTGTACTTGAGCCTCAAAACGATCAAATACTTTTGGTATTTTTTTTTTAGGAATTGATTACTTTTCCCAATTACATGTAATGGGGAATTGGAAGTAATTTAATCCCTAAAGTAATGATTACTACCCAGCTCTGTTTAAAATTATGTATATTTTATTGTGATGAACGAAGTAACACGAAATGAACAGCGATTTTTACCATTTTCATCAGGAATATTTCCTATACCACAATGAAATCTGACTACACGAATTTTTAAATATGCGCCCCTTAAAAATTCACGGGGCGAGTCACCTTATGTTTAACAAAAAATTATACTATTTTAGCTATTTACCTTTCCGAACTTTGTCAATTTTTGTGATTTTGGAAATTTTCTATATCGAAAATGGGCGTGGTCGGGAAGCGACTTTGTCCAACTTCATCGGGTATACTCCATATAATGGTAGTATACTTTGTGCCAAATTTCATAATTCATCCGTAATCAGTTTAAAAGTTATGACCAGTTGAATTTTCAAGAATGCCTCCACAAAAGGGGACGATGTCACGCCCACTTAACAAAATTTATCAAAAAAACCATAATATAATGTTCAGGGGGATTCACCTATAAAATAATATTATTTTGGCCATTTCAGCTACCGAGATGTATAAATTTATGAGATTTTCCAAATTTTCGATATCGAAAAAGAAGGCGTGGTTATATCCGATTTCGCCCATTTTCAATTGCAAGTTACCTGACCCATAAAGTAACCTGTATACAAAATTGCATGCAAATATCTCAATTTTTACTCCAGTTATGTCAATTTATATGATTTTCGAAATTTTCGATATCGCCCATTTTCAATAGCAACCAACCTATAAGTAGCCTGTATACCAAATTTCTTGCAAATATCGAAATTTTATCTCAAGTTATCGTGTATACGGACGGACAAACGGACGAACATGCCTCAATGAACTCCTCTTTTCAACCTAAAAACTTTCATATATGGAACCCTATATCTATCTCGATTATTTTGTGCCGTTACGTAGTACCGTGGCATCAAAACTAATCACTACAACGAATTACAACAATGTAGTAAACAAGTTACCAAAAATATCCCAAAAAAAAAAACAATAAACTAACCAAACTGCAAATTAATTCAAATGAACGAAAAAAACTCTGAAATGCCGAAAGTTGAAAGCGCAACGAAAACAAAATAACAGCAACAAAAGCAATAGCGTGCTGAAAAGTTGATGATTAAGGTCAAATAATACGGCAAATAATCAGTAAGTGCAAAAATTACATGGAACAGCAATAGCAAAAGCAACAACAATATGCAGCCAACAGCATCAATAATAACACCAATGATAACAACGGTATGCAATTTCAACAGAATTCAGCGATAAAGCAAAAATTCCCAATCGAACTCTGGATGGCAACTTATAATATATAATTACATATGATTGTAAGTGTGTTTGTGTGTCGAAGTCGAGATATGTAGCAACAATGTTGCAAGAGTCGAGGATGTAGATATATATACATATATACTTAGCGCAAAGTGGAGAAAATACAGGATATGATCGTGCATATTTATGAATTGTATGTGCAGATGTTCTAAGGCATGCAAAGACAGCCCGTGAGTCAAACATTCAATATATACGAAGTATAAAATTACCATATTTACCGCTATCGAGATACAAGTAAGCGAATAATTCTGATTCCCATATCATTTTCAAAACCAAATTGCCAAAAAATTTGCTTAACTTTACTTCATATAAGGATTTTTTATGTTCATTAGTATATTGCAGAACAATTCTGTCTAGTTTATGTCAGTGGGTCGGATATACTTTTCATTTCCACACAATTCTTGTTTTTTTTTTTTCAATTATATGTCTACGGTAGTGCATATAGGCCCACATTTTTTTTATTCTATTCAGTTATATATAGTTTTTATTTTGTTTATATTTTATTTTGATTTATTCAATTTAAATTTATTTTATTTTTTCTTTCGTTTTCTAATCTTGACTTGCGTCATTTATTGACGTTTAACCGCCTAGGCGATTTTGGCCCTTTCCTTTCATTCATTATACCTTTCATGAACATGAAATGGTATTATAACTTTGGTCCGATGTTTGTAAATATGAGAAGAAGAAGAGATAGACCCATCAATAAGTATACCGAAATGATCAGGATGACGAGATGAGTTGATTTAGCCATGTCCGTCTGTCCGTCTGTCCGTCTGTCTGTCTGTCTGTCTGTTTGTCTGTCTGTTTGAACGCCAACTAGTCCCTCAGTTTTTGAGATATTTGGCTGAAATTTGGTATGCGGCCACCATTTTCCAATATAGGAATCATTTGTCGGAACCAGCAAGATCGGACCAATATAACATATAGCTCCCATACAACCGATTATTCCGATAAACGGATTTTGGGCTATAACTCCTGTAATTAAACACGTAGGAACGTGAAATTTTGTAAATATTGCTCTTTTTATATGTGAAATATCGATGTTGAAATTCATAGAGATGGGATAAATATTTCAAATAGCTCCCATACAATCGATTATTCCGATAAACGGATTTTGGGCTATAGCTCCTGTAATTAAACACGTAGGAACGTGAAATTTTGGACGTATTTTTTTTTTTATATGTGAAATATCGATGTTGAAAATCATCGAGATTGGATAAATATTTCACATAGCCCCCATACAATCGATTGTTCCGATAAACGGATTTTGGTAGATAACTCCTGTAATTATATAGGTAGGAACGTGAAATTTTGGAAGTATTGCTATTTTTATATGCGAAATATCGATGTTGAAAATCATTGCGATGGCATAAATATTTCAAATAGCTCCCATACAATCGATTATTCCGATAAACGGATTTTGGGCTATAGCTCCTGTAATTAAACACGTAGGAACGTGAAATTTTGGACGTATTTTTTTTTTTATATGTGAAATATCGATGTTGAAAATCATCGAGATTGGATAAATATTTCACATAGCCCCCATACAATCGATTATTCCGATAAGCGGATTTTGGGCTATAACTCCTGTAATTAAACACGTAGGAACGTGAAATTTTGTAAGTGTTGCTATTTTTATATGTGAAATATCGATGTTGAAAATCATCGAGATTGGATAAATATTTCACATAGCCCCCATACAATCGATTATTCCGATAAGCGGATTTTGGGCTATAAGTCCTGTAATTAAACACATAGGAACGCGAAATTTTGGAAGCATCGCTATTTTTATATGTAAAATATCGATGTTGAAAATCATTGAAATGGGATAAATATTTCACATAGCCCCCATACAATCGATTGTTCCGATAAACGGATTTTGGTAGATAACTTCTGTAATTATATCGGTAGGAACGTGAAATTTCGTAAATAATGCTATTTTAGAATGTGGAATGTCGATGCTAAAAATGAATGAGATTGGACCAATATAACACATCGTCCCCATATAATCGATAGCTCCGATAATTTCGGTATGAGCTAAAGTTAAATTCATACAGGCTGTACTGGGGATCAAACCGTGAAAATCGTGACGCTTATTCATGAAAGGTATTTAGCCTTCGGCACAGCCGAAGACAGCTTTCCTTACTTGTTTTAATTTATTTTATTTTGTCTTATATTATTTTATTTTGTTTATCTTTTTTTTTGCTTTATTTTAATTTATCTTATGAGAATCCAATTCTCCTTCAGTTAGTACTTTGATTCATACCAGTATTTATTTTTTATTTTTTATTTATGTTATTTTATTTTATTCCATTTTTTAATTTTATTTTTTTTAATTCGATTTTGTTTTATTTTATTTGTATTTTATTGTATTGTATTTTTTTTATTTTATTTTGTTTTGTTTTAGTTTACTTTATTATATTTATTTTTTAAGTTTATTTAAATTGTTTTTTTAATTTTTTTATATATTTTTTTTAAATTTTTTTTTTTAATTTTTTTACATCATTTTATTTATGTAATTCTACTTTATTTTTTTTTTTTTTGTTTTGTTTCATTTTATTTGATTTTATTTTAGTTTACTTTTAATTCTTTATTTTTTTATTGTTTATTTTTTTATTTACATTGTTTTTTTGTATCATTTTGTAGCTTTTTTATTATATGAGCTGTTGGCCTGTGTAGTCAATGATCATTCAGTTAGTACTGATATTCATAAAAATATGTAATCAATAATTTATTTTTTTTTTTGTATTTTTAACAAAAGTTTCAGGGAAATAATTTACTTTAATAATATAAAAGCTCTCACTTTTTAATATTTTATCACACAAAAGCACTAAAATGTTTAAAAATGAATGGACAATAAAAAAAATTACATCTAATCATAATAAATTTGACGTTAACTACACAAGCCAGAAATACAAAAAAGTGCTTGTCATAAAATGATTGACAATTTAATTTTCAGCCAAATATGCATTCAAATGACTTGCCAATAACCTGTTAATCGGCAAATGGAAATATAAAAGTATTTACGAAAATACTAAAAAAACCGTCAAAGCAACCAAATAGTATACAAAAAAAATAAAATTTCTAAACAAGAAAACAATCGAAGAAGTGCTTCAACAGCTTTGAAGCGGAAGTGAACAGTTTAAATGTTATCAAGAAAACTGAATGAAAGAGCACCAGAATAAAAATTTTGATGAAAAAAAGTGACTGAAATAACAGTCGTTATGAATCAAACAAAACATAATTTAATGTATTTTTGAGAAAAATTTACCCAAACACTGCAGGACAAGACTAGGCGACATTCAAAGACTTTTCTCCCGGCGTTGTGAGTCAAATTCACAACATTGTAGTGACTTCTGTGCTAGAACTCTAACCACTTTATCCACTACCTAGCTTGGAGTAAACCTTTCTCAATGCCCAGTTATGCGAGCGTCGTCATTATTTGATTTAAAATAATTAAATTAAGTTAAATTTATTTGAACTGATTTATTATTATTTTAATTTAATTTAAATTCATTTCATTTTTTATTTCTTTCATCTAATTTTTTTTTATATTTTTAATTGAATTATTTTGGAACGATTTTCCGTTATCCCTTGTCAAATTTGGTTTTGAGACAAACCGGTTTCGGCAATGCGCCATCATCAGTGTCGAACGAAATCGTCAGAACGAAAATCGACACTGATGATGGCGCATTGCCGAAACCGGTTTGTCTCAAAACCAAATTTGACAAGGGATGACGGAAAATCGTTCCAAAATAATTCAGTTATTCACCCTGTCGGAAACATCAATCTTAACAAATATAATATTTTTAATTGTTTATTTTTAATTTTTATTTAATTTTTTTTTAATTTATTATTTTTTTATTTCCCTTTATTTTATTTCTTTTATTTTGGTTAAGGTTGTTCTTTTTATTTTATTTGGTTTTATTTCATTTATGATTGATTTTATTTCTTTTATTTTGGTATCGTTTAGTCTTTTTATTGAATTTTATTTATTTTTTAATTTCTTTTATTTTAATTATTATTTATTTATTTTTTTGTAATTAGAAGAGGGAAATTTTTTAATTTATTTGCTGTGAATATTCATTTACGATTAAATAATGGAAATTTACCGTTGCTTATATATTTTTTTCGTAATTTTTGTTGTTTTTTTTTTTGGGTTTTTTCATTAATTTGCTTACACATTTCATTATTTGAGTTTGTGGGCAGCAATATCCGCCTCCCTGACGCCAATCAATTTATAAGAAAGCTGTAAACTTTTACGGTAAATCCATCAGCTTGTCATATACGCATAGCCGCTGTTCAGTTATTGCGCACCAGTGAAAGTTCAGCAGCGAATTCAAGGCGGTCCAATGAGCTTTAACACTTCGGGGACAAATAGCTTTTAGATTGTTTTGGGATAACTTTACTATAACTTTATAACAAATTCAAAGGTGGGTGTCAATGAACAGTTTCATGGACAACATTTTTCAAAGATGTGAGACAGGCTAAGTTGTTTTGTTTGTAACAAAAAAAATTAAAACATTAAAAAGCACTTAAGTGTATGGCTTTACATCAAATAGTTATAGGAACCTCTCAAAAAAAGGCGTCGAATATCATGCTTACTCTAATTAACACTACAAATGACTGTCGAACATTTTTATCTGTTTATCATTCATGTTATTACGTACTTCTTTGTCTCTTTAGCAGTTAAGTTGTTGTTGTTGCTGATCATATTAAAGCTTTAACGTAACTAATGCGTATAAAGCAAAGCTGCATTATTCTATCCTTCATGAGCCCACACAAGAACAACATACTTAAATAGCTCCATATTCTTGAAATTTTGGAATAAATCAAAGTCAATAGACTTACAGGGAAGTGAAATGCTTGAAGAAAGAAAGGAAAATGCGGTAAAATGAATAAAATTTCAAACTAAAGATCCAAATCAGATGCCTACATTAGATAAGAGGTTGAAGCGGTTTTATGTTTTATTTTGTTTGAGGTATTTTCTCTCTTGCTGCACAGATGCGTAATTTCATTTTAATGCATTTTCGTAACATACTTGAAATTTGTGTATTATTCAATCACAGGACTGAGACATCAAGCCGGGTACGCAATCATATCCAAGGTAAATTAGTGAAAAATATCCCCATATGCAGAATAGAGTTGAGGTCTCCCATTCTGTGTTAAAATTATAGACAGAGGCTTTCAAATATATCCACAATATATCCAATATGTCCACTGTGCGTATCTATCTCTCCCTTTCGCCAGATTATTCTATCCTCTTTACACGCACAAGAGAATTATACGAAATAATCCGTAAAACAATTAGGCTTACACAAGTTTTATATGTTTTCTGTCACACCTAATTTCACTGAGCTGACTGAGTAATTCGTGGTATATAATTGTTGTTTTTGTTTCCTTACTACCACAAACATTGATACGATGATGCCTGCTCAACCATAATTTGACTTTCAAGACTGGAAATTGAAATATTTAACACTGTTCAGCTGGCCCAATACATAGGAGCCCAATATAAAGTGAAATAAATCACTAAATTTTAATAGCTACATGAGCTTAGTTTTATAGCGCTAAGTTGACAACAGCTACACTTTTTGTTTCCATTGAAAGGTACTAAATAAAATGCCCAAACTCAGTTGTAAATGCTATTTTATTGGTCGAGTTATGATGTGTGACTTATAGTAATTTTTAGGTTCTTCAGCGTGCTTGGAATTGAAAAAAGTGGTTAAATTATACTAAAATCGTTAAAAGGGACCTAGCCAACCAATTAAAAAAAAAAAAAAAAGTGAGATAAAACAAAAAAGGAATGGAATAAAATAAAATAAAATAAAATAAAATAAAATAAAATAAAATAAAATAAAATAAAATAAAATAAAATAAAATAAAATAAAATAAAATAAAATAAAATAAAATAAAATAAAATAAAATAAAATAAAATAAAATAAAATAAAATAAAATAAAATAAAATAAAATAAAAAAAAAATAAAATAAAATAAAATAAAATAAAATAAAATAAAATAAAACAAAATAAAATAAAATAAAATAAAATAAAATAAAATAAAATAAAATAAAATAAAATAAAATAAAATAAAATAAAATAAAATAAAATAAAATAAAATAAAATAAAATAAAATAAAATAAAATAAAATAAAATAAAATAAAATAAAATAAAATAAAATAAAATAAAATAAAATAAAATAAAATAAAATAAAATAAAATAAAATAAAATAAAATAAAATAAAATAAAATAAAATAAAATAAAATAAAATAAAATAAAATAAAATAAAAAAATAAAAGAAAATAAAATAAAATAAAATAAAATAAAATAAAATAAAATAAAATAAAAAAATAAAAGAAATTAAAATAAAATAAAATAAAATAAAATAAAATAAAATAAAATAAAATAAAATAAAATAAAATAAAATAAAATAAAATAAAATAAAATAAAATAAAATAAAATAAAATAAAATAAAATAAAATAAAATAAAATAAAATAAAATAAAATAAAATAAAATAAAATAAAATAAAATAAAATAAAATAAAATAAAATAAAATAAAATAAAATAAAATAAAATAAAATAAAATAAAATAAAATAAAATAAAATAAAATAAAATAAAATAAAATAAAATAAAATAAAATAAAATAAAATAAAATAAAATAAAATAAAATAAAATAAAATAAAATAAAATAAAATAAAATAAAATAAAATAAAATAAAATAAAATAAAATAAAATAAAATAAAATAAAATAAAATAAAATAAAATAAAAAAAAATAAAAAAAAATAAAAAAAAATAAAATTAAATTAAATAAAATAAAATAAAATAAAATAAAATAAAATAAAATAAAATAAAATAAAATAAAATAAAATAAAATAAAATAAAATAAAATAAAATAAAATAAAATAAAATAAAATAAAATAAAATAAAATAAAATAAAATAAAATAAAATAAAATAAAATAAAATAAAATAAAATAAAATAAAATAAAATAAAATAAAATAAAATAAAATAAAATAAAATAAAATAAAATAAAATAAAATAAAATAAAATGAAATAAAATAAAATAAAATAAAATAAAATAAAATAAAATAAAATCAAATCAAATAAAGTTAAATAAAAAAAAATATTAAAAAAAATTTTAAAAAAAGTACCTGGGTGACCGAGCTTGCTCGTTGCTATCAATTTAGCGCTAACTTTACTTACCCAAAATTATCCCAAAATTACCCAAAAATAATCCCAAAATAATCCTAAAATTTTCCCAAAAAAAATGTTCCCAAAATGATACGAAATTGAACCCAAAACGACCAAAAATGATCCGAAAATGGTCCCACAATGACCCAAAAATGATCCAAAAATAATCCAAAAACGATTCCCAAATGACCGCAAAAAAACCCTCAAATATACCCTTAAATGATCCCAAAATTATCCAAAAATGTTCCCAAAATAATACTAAAATAATCCCAAAACGACCACAAAAATACCCTCAAATGTTCCAGAACTTATCCCAAAATGATCCAAACATTATCCCAAAATGACCAGTTAATCCAAAATTGAACCCAATATGATCCAAAAAATATACAATAAAAATACAATACGGTAATATGGTATCCCTGGGCGGCATATCTGTCAAAAAAGCTTACGCTAACTTTAATGCCCACTTTATCTCGACTATGACTATGGTCCAATCATACTATCTATATACAAAATTTCATTCAAATCAGTCAAATGTTTCCCCAGATAGTCCGAATATATAAATATACTGCGGTAAGGTGAAAATATTATAGTTGGCATTTCGCTGAAAATACCTTTCTTTTACGACCCATATTGGCAAATTTTGCTACAAAATTTAAAAAATTGAGATAGGTGGCAACCCTGTTAACCGCCCCAGGTGGCGACCCCCATCTGGATAGTCTTAGAATCAACCATACTAGCTTTATTCAAAATTACATCCAAATCGCTCAAGCGGGTCCTGGATGTACAAATGTGCAAATACACAACTTTAGCTCGTTTAAAGTTATAAGATATGACAGTAAAATAAAATATAATATAATATAATAAAATAAAATCAAATCAAATAATGTTAAATTAAAAAAAAAAATTAAAAATAAAAAAGTAAAGAAAAAATAAAATAATATAAAATAAAATAAAATAAAATAAATAAAAAAATAAATAAATAAATAAAATAAATAAAAAAAAATAGAAAAGAATAAAAAAATAAAAATATATAATAAAATAAAATAAAAGTGTTTGCTGCTGTTTACTTAGGTGTTTGAGGATTTTGTCTATTTTTGGACAATTAATTTATTTTAAAAAAAATTTCCTACACAAAAGTAATTTCTAAGATTGATTGACACACTTTATTGAAAACATTAACCCAAATATGTGTTGCTCAATATGTTTTGGCAAATCAGCAGATGGATTAAATTCAATTGGCGGATTAGATTTCGGATTGAGATATTCTATTGTTATTGGAAAGTTTTTTTTTTTTATTATTAAACGAAAAGGGTGAAAAGCACTACTGAATTCATATATGTATGTATAACAAAATATATAGCACACTATTTCTATTGGAATTTCCTTAAAAAGTATGTTAATGCAAATATTGTGCAAAGTTGCGAACATTTTCATTAAATACAAAGCGTGTGGGTTACAGTCAAATAACAGCTGTGTAAACCGCGGTGGCTGCTGCCACCAGCAAGTACTTGGAATTTGTATGTAAAATATTTTGTGTGCTAGAAAACAACAAATAAGCAAATAAGAGAAATTCAGAGATGCACGTATGTTGATTTGGTTTGGCCCCTTTGGTTGGGCTTTTAACGATGTGTCGCGCAATGGACTGAGATTTTGTTGTGGTTGGAGACAAGAAATGCAGCAGCAACAAACAGCCAATGACAAATTTAGTAGCAAACAACGATGTGGTCTACCACCAAAACTATGCGCCTGGCAATAATGCCAATGATGCAAAATAGCAGGTAATGAAAGATTTAAAAAAAAAAATGAAAAAAAAATAATCGAGACAAGTGTTTCAGAGAAACGTCAATGTTGCTCTCGTAGACTGTGGAGTCGTTTTGGTTAAAGTCAGCGTTTATACTAACAAGTATCTGTGTTTGCACACACTTACTTACTGCGAACAGTATATGTCAATGAACGTAAGAATATGGAGTGTAAATAAAGAGAAAAGAATAATCAACTAATTAAAAAGTGCCTTGGACCACGTTACTGTCAGGAAAAAAGAAATAATGCAAAATAAAATCAAGCCAACAGCAGCAGTAGTAAGAAACAATGTGGCACATAAAAGACTGTAAATTGACAACAGGAGTTAGTTATGTTATCGGGAGCAAAACATATAGAATAGCTAAATATGTGAGCGAAAAAATACGAAAAACTCATTAATCGCACACCAAAGTGTTAATAAAATTACGCAAAAATTCACAAAAATAACTAAACCTCACGAAAAAATATCTAGCTAGAGATTTTTTATCAAATCTACAGCTGGGTTGAGGAATCCCATAAGAATGTAATATCAGTGAAAGATACTTCATATTGGCAAAAAGCTTTCTTAACTTTTAGTTGTAGTTTGCCTTTCTTGATAACTTTAAACGGACCATATGTGTAAAAATTTGCTCAAGTGTTGACGGATTGGTATAGTATTGGTATTGGTAAGTATTAAGCATGCCCTTCAAACATTCTAGGAGCGCTCATAATTTCAGACTCCGAAATGAGTCCAAAATATGTATAAAATATGACCCTCCGAAATATGATCATATATGAGTCTTTTATGACTCCGATATGATGAAATTTATGAGCTATGAACCGAGAGTGTTCACTAAACAAAGCAGCTTTGGAACAAATATTCACATTTTGTTTGTGAAAATTTTTTTATTTCAAATAAAATTTCATTTCTAAACATTATCGTTTTTAATGTGCGGCCTGTTCCAGCTCTAACACATCATTTTGGACTTTGATTTTAATATTGCTGGACATCTTTATTACAAACTGTTGAAGATATTTCTGGCCTCATATGTATGTATAAGTGTGTATTGGTGTTTTTTCAGTGCATTTTTACGTGTGTATGATTAAGATATTTGCAGGTCATGGCTCATTCACGGACTTTCCCCACATTTCAAGAACTTTCCCCACAAATATGTAATATCATGTATGCTTCCCTAATTCCAGAGCCCCCACCCTTCCCTCCCAATGCCAAAAAGTCGTCATTCATGCGTATATGACTTTTGTGATAGTCATAAATGCATCCGAAAAGCCTCATAAAGGAGTCATATATGACTCGTATTTAAGCTGTGTATGAGCCGTTTCTGAGGCCAATAAGAGTCATATATTACTCCTATTCAGGCTCATATAATATATGAAGTTTAGCTCATATCGGACGACCATTGCACGAAGGGAAATACATTCATTTTGGACTCATAAATAAGCTCATAAAGAGCGAAAACGCTCCTATTTAGGACTCCTTTCTGACTCATTTAGGACTCCAATTGTTGGCTGGGTGATTACCCTAGAGCAGGCCCAGGCACCTAGTCGTACAATTGTGGGAAAATCTGACACACAGCTTATTTCGCTCTTAGCTTGGCCTCTCGAACAATGAAATTGTTGCTGCTTTTTTTCAGAGCGCTGACCAAAGCAGCGACTCAAACATATACGCTGTTCCTTCAGCACATGATCGTAAGCGAAGGAGCAAACATAGATAACATAATTTGATTGGTGCGATGACCGCACTTCCACCAATACACCCTCACTTCCAAATCTGCCAGGCCCTGCACTGGAGCATGGTGAGTATCTCAAGTAGGTGCTTTTGATCGCATAATTACTAATACATTATTATGAAATCAATTAAACCAAGCATTTGTCAAAACAATCTCTGTGCAAAGGTCATCAAATCCTCACGAAATAACGTTAGTCTATTTATAGTCATTTTGAATGTTTAAAAACTTTTACGCTTAAGTATTGAGCAAATAGCATATGTATGTAAACGAGGCTAGCAGTTTCGTATTCGGCAAAAATCACTCAAAATCAAATAATATTTACGCATATTAAAAAGATATGCTTAAAAATAGCATAAGAAAACAATTAAAAGGGACGTAGACGACTAATCTAATCTTCGCTTGCGTCATAATGACGCTTAACCTCCTAGGCGATTTTGGCCGTTTCGTATCAAAGCACGCCAGTCATTCCTTTTTAGCGATAACTGACGCCAATTGGAAACCCCAAGGGAGTTCAAGTCATCCTCCACCTGTTGTTTCCATCTCAGTCGAGGTCTCCCCCTTCCTCTGCTGCCTAATTTGGGTGTCGATAGGAAAACTTTCTGCGCTGGTGCTTCTTTGTCCATTCGCATAACATGACCCAGCTAGCGGAGCCTTTGGGCTTTAATCCGCTGAACTATGGTCAGGTCTGCGTAATGCTCGTACAGCTCATCGTTAAATTTCCTTCGATACTCGCCGTTGGTATCACGGGAAGGACCATAAATCTTCCGGAGAAATTTTCTCTCAAATACTCCAAGGGCCATCTCATCTTCTCTTGACACTGTACATGATTCCGAGCCGTACATCAGCACTGGTATTAAGAGAGACTTATAGAGCGTGATCTTTGTTTGTCGAGAGAGGACTTTACTTCTCAATTGCCTACTTAGTCAAAAGTAACACTTGTTGGCAAGGGTGATTCTCCGTTGGATTTCTAGACTGATATTATTTTCGGTGTTAATGCTGGTTCCCAAATAGACGAAGTCTCTCACCGTTTCAAACTTGTAGCTATCAACGGCGACGTGGCTGCCAAGGCGCAGGTGCGCCGATTCTTTCTTTGATGACAGCAGATACTTCATCTTCTCCTCGTTCAGCGCAAGACCCACTTTTTTCGCTTCCTTATCCAACCCAGGGAAAGCAGCGTTTACGGCGCGGCTGTTATGGCCAATGATATCAATATCATCGGCATACGCCAGCAATTGCACGCTCTTGTAAAAGATTGTGCCATGGCAATTTAGCTCTGCTGCTCGAATTATCTTCTCCAGCATCAGGTTAAAGAAATCGCACGAAAGGGAGTCGCCCTGTCTGAAGCCTCGTTTGGTTTCAAATGGCTCAGAGAGGTCCTTCCCGATTCTGACGGAGCTGTTGGTATTGCTCAACGTCATTTGGCAAAGCCGTATAAGCTTTGCAGGGAAGTTAAATTCAGACATGGCGGCATACAGGCAACTCCTTTTTGCGCTGTCAAAAGCGGCTTTAAAATCGACAAAGAGATGGTGAGTGTCGACTCTTTTATCATGGGTCTTCTCCAGGATTTGGCGTATCGTGAAAATCTGGTCGATGGTAGACTTACCAGGTCTAAAGCCACACTGATAAGGTCCAATCAGTTTGTCTACGATGGGCTTCAGTCTTTCACACAATACGCTAGAAAGAACCTTATATGCGATATTAAGAAGACTGATTCCGCGGTAGTTGGTGGGGTTAGCGGGATCGCCTTTCTTGTGGATTGGGCAGAGCACACTTAAATTCCAATATCGAGGCATGCACTCATCTGCAGCTCTTCGCCTCCCTGTTTGAACAGCTCGGCGGGTAGTCCGTCTTTCCCAGGCGATTTGTTGTTTTTGAGCCGGGATATAGCTATCCTCACTTCTACATAGTCAGGTGGTGGGACGACTTTTCCATCGTCAGGGATTGGGGTATCGGGTTCGACGCTTCCCTCGCAATTTAGCAGTGAGGAGAAGTGCTCCCTCCATAATTTAAGTACATTCTGTACGTCGGTTACCAGGTCGCCGTTACTGTCCTTACAGGAACTTGCCCCGGTCTTTAAACCCTCCGTCATCCGCCGGATCTTTTCATAGAATTTTCGCGCATCATTCCGGTCAGCCAGCATCTCAAGCTCCTCACACTCACGCCTTTCGGCTTCACGTTTCTTTTTTCTGAAAAGGCGCCTCTCTTCCTTCCTCGCCTCACTATAGCGTTGCCATACACTGCGGGTTGCGCCCATTCGCAACGTTTCCCTGTATGCAGCGTCCTTTTTGTCCGAGGCAGTGCTACATTCATCATCGTGCCAGTTGTTCTTGCGGGCTCGCTGAAACCCTATAGTGGCCTCAGCGGCGGTACGCAATGAGTGAGAGATATGCTTCCATTGCTCGGTTACATCGTTAGGTCGAGGATTGCCCTCTGATAGCAGGTGTGAGAGTCGAGTGGAGAAATTATCAGCTGTCTGTGTCATGCGCAGCTTCTCGACGTCAAACTTTCCTTCCGTTACTGTGCGCACTTTCTTCGCTGCACAGAGGCGTGTGCGTATCTTGGCTGCAACAAGATAATGGTCCGAGTCGATATTGGGACGCACGTCCAGAACGGTGGAGCTGTGTCTGCCATCTATCATGACATGATCAATCTGGTTTCTAGTTCTTTGATCAGGGGACAGCCATGTGGCTTGGTTTATTCGCTTATGCTGGAACCTGGTACTACTGATGACCATATTGCGAGCAGCAGCGAAATCAATCAACCTAGTGCCGTTGGGGGATGTTATATCGTGGAGACTGAATTTTCCAACTGTAGGACCAAAGACTCCTTCCTTGCCCACCTTGGCATTAAAGTCGCCGAGCACGATTTTGATATCATGCTGGGGGCAGCGATCATAAGTCTGTTCAAGTTTATCGTAGATGGAGTCCTTCTCTGCGTCGTCCGTCTCCTCAGTCGGCGCATAGGCGTAGATAAATGTTATGTTGAAAAACCTCGCCTTGATGCGGATCGCAGCGAGACGCTCGTCCACAGGAGTGATCGCTAATACTTGGCGGCGAAGTCTCTTCCCCACCACGAATCCTACACCACGCGCTTTGCCGCGTGCCTGGCCACTATAGTATACGTCACAAGGACCGATGGTCGGCTTTCCTTGCCCCGTCCATCGCTTTTCCTGCAGGGCGGTGATGTCGGCCTTTGCGCCTACGAGGACATCAACCAGTCGGGCAGCGGTACCGTCCCTTGAAAGGGTCCGGACATTCGCGGTACATGCCCTAATATCCAAATCATTATTCCTTATTCGTTTTGCCGGGTTTTCAACATTAAAGGAGGTTCTCATCCGAGGCTTTGGTACATTAGTTTTCATTGGAATTAAGTTTTTTACGTGGCGGGTCCCAAGCCCAGCGCACAACCCGTTTTGGGGTTTTTGGAGAATATTTACACATTTATATAGCGAGCCGCTTGCTTCAAGACAGACGCCCGCTTGCAGCCGCACCTCATGGTGCACAGACGCTGCGCAAAAGACCTCGGTGAGCCCTTAAACCAACTATGTCAGAGTGGCCCCACCGGGGCTCCCTCTCTTTCTGCCGCGAGCCTAGATAGCTCACGTTGCCCAGAGTGTACGAACGAGGACGCAAGAGTCGGGATTGGGCAAGGTCGCACAGCAGCCACACCCCATTTCACTCCCGTAGACGACTAAAAAACGGAATTTAAGCGTCCAATCCCATCAAGCTTTATTGTGCGTTTGAAGTGTATCTTGATGCGATTTTTGGTTAAAGCAAAATAAACTTTAGAAATATGTTAATTCACGAGTGTGATTTTATTGTATACATAAGTACTATAGTCGCAGAAGAAGAAAAAAACGGAAAGTGTAATGATTGATTTTGTTGCTGACATATCAAATGGCTTTGAACAAAAAACTTAGGAAGCGAACTTGCACGTGTGAAGAAATCACAATACTGTAAAATTTAAAATTTTACATACCTATAGGGAGTTGGTTATATTTTAATTTGAGTATTTAAATTATATTTGAGTTTTACATGTTATTTGTTACTTAGGTTAATGTATGTAAATGCCTTTGTATAAATGCCAAAAACTGTCATAAAAAATATCCGGATTTTTCGAGTGCGAGTTTCGTTATGTGCATTCGTCTTAAGAAATCGGACAAATGGAACTCTCTATCCACCTCGATTAGTTTTTACAATTGGGTATAACAATCCCTAAAGCCAAACTCAACATCGACATTTTGTTAAATTTCCTAACCATTTCTGTTGAAAAACGTGCAAAACTTAAATCAGTATTTCCTTGCAACAAAAAAAAAAAAACATCTTTGACAAGTATCTTTTCGTTTTGCAGTTGCTAATGCAGCATATGCTAATAACCATGTACCTAACTTAGTTTGTATGTCGTAAATGTTGTGACCGAAAACGGCACACTTAGCCAACACGTGATGTGAAGAAATACCAAACAAAATAAGAAAAACCACAACCAAGCAACAATAAAAACTAAGAAAATGCATGAGCAGCAGTTGCTGTCATTCTTAGTATTGTTTATTGCTGAAAGTGCATAAGCTTTTGCATTTGGAATAGTAAGTATATGATTATGTGTGTATATTTTTGTCCTATTTATAGTTGAAGCGGGGCTTGTACATACACTCACATTTATGGTTTGGGGTTTGGGATGGCGCACTTCGGCAGTCATCTACTGGGGATTTTTGTGAGATGATGGAACAAGCACTGTGTCATTTTTACATATTCGAAAGAAAGCGATGAAAAAATGAATAAAAACAAGCAAAGAGCATACATACATTCATATATTTATGTAAAGTACTACATGTATGAAGTGGTAAAACCGACAAACATTATTGTTCTATATAAATAATTCTCAGTAGGTAGGTGTAATACTGCTCGAAATAGTGGGATAAATTAATAAAAAAACTTAATTGCTTTTTCTCAAATTTTCACAAATTTGACATCAAATTGTATGAAGAAACTTTCCAAATTTCTGAAAAGGCTTGGAAAAAGCAATTAAAAAAAAACAAAAAAAACTAATGGCGGCGATATACCAACAGGTTATCATAACCTCTAATGAGATCTTTAGCCGAGCTTCTCTTTCCAACTTGTGGTGTGTTGCTTTTGAGTTTTCCTACAAGTTGGCGGTACCTACAGTTTTTTGCCGACTCCGAACGGCATTTGCAAAGCAAATGAATTTTTTGCTGAGAAGCTTCTCATGGCAGAAATACCCCCGGAGAGTTTGCAAACTACTGCCGAGGGGCGACCCCGTTTAGAAAAATTGCTTTTCTAAATAATTTTTTATGTTACTTTTGCCGGGCATCGAACCGCCACGACTTGGAGTAGAAGGCCGAACACTTATCCGCTACACCTCGGCGGCCGCCCAATTGCTTTTTTTTATTAACTTATCCCAGTATGTCTCTCAACACATTCAAAGTTGCTGAGCAATTTGCTAACATCAAGGATTTAATGATCTTTGACAAATTTTTCGTGTAATTGATTTGATGGATTTATAATAAAGAAGAAAACATGTCGTCTTTTGAGTATGTCATCAAATAGTGTGATACCTAAGGCATTCCTGCATTTATAAGGCAAGAAAAATCGAACACACTAAAGATTTCCACATCGGCACCTAACACGTAGCCTCTCTACGTGCCTACCAACAAGACTGCCAGTATTTCTTATCCTAAGAGAGCATATGTTTCGAGACTGTTCCCATTTTGTTTTTTGTTTTATTCAATTATATTTTTTTGTTTACCTTATTTTATTTTTTTTTTTGTTTTTATTTTTTTTTTACTTTAAATTAATTAATTTAATTATATTTTACTTATTCAAATTTTTTATTACGTTTTATTTTTTCATTCTTTTATATTTTTATTACTATTTTTTTTATTTTTTATTCTTATATTTTTTTTCATTTTCTTGTATTAAAATTCAAAATCATTTAATCGAGGCCTCTCAAATTTATATTCGAATCGAAGAGCTTGCCAAAGTTTCTAGCAAAGCTTTGACAAGAACTCGTCTAGCCTGTAAATTACGATTATGCACGGTAAAATACTGTTACAAAAAAAAAACAAATTCACTATTATGAACATAGGTCTCATGAATAAAGTAGTTAATACATCACTTATTTTGTAAAAGTGCTCGTATCAAGAAGTTTTTCCTAATAAATTCCGCTATAATCGCTTTTTCGATTCTGATATAATTATTTCCAAACACGTAATATTATTGTGTACTCCTTTGGGCTGCTTAATAAATGGTATTCCTGTTTTTACACATGGTCATATTACCCATCTAACAATTAGAGGTCGAGGAGTACCGACACGCCGACTAGAAGTGGCCCAGAAAACTTAACTCTTCGGCGAGCGCGTTCATCATATCTTAATTGAGGTGCTGTAGTAAGAAAATTAGTACCACCAAAGTTACTTAAGGGACTAATTAACAACCATACCAAAACCTGTTACTACTCCCACAGCTATGGAGTCAGAAGAAAACCGCTTTTCTTTTGTATGTCATAACTATTTTCGAACACTTTCGTCCATGCAGCCTGGGTTGCATTTACCTTTTACTACATTTCATTTTAGTTGGTATTCAAATGCAGTAGTCAATGCCCTGCGGTTGTTGTGATGCGCCACATTTTTTTCAACTTCAACATGTTCAGACTTCACTACAAACGTACTAACTTTCAAGTTGTTATTTTTGTATGGTGCAGGTATTCTTACATCCATATGTAAATATATAATGTAAATATATATATAGGTAGCTATTATTACACCGTTGCATATATGCGTATCGATCCGATCCGGTTCGGTATAGCGCGTTCAGTTTTCCTCACCG